>JANVCC010000022.1:37594205-38112620 GCA_025345505.1 Todiramphus chloris collaris
TCAATACTGGACAAATACATGTATAATGAAACCATTTTAGCAGCTACTACTTTAAAATATGACTTAATTTACACTATACACATGAAGTCTTTGGAGTTCATTTAGCATAATTTTCAGAAGAACACCATCTAGATATACATTACGTAATTAATCAATCAAAATACTTGATAAAATGACTGGCAGTAGATGACTATCTCAAAAGAAGTCTACTTATCGACTGAACTTTGTTTGAACAACCAAGATAAAGATAAATCATTTTTAACAGAACCAGAACAGAGGTCAGCAAAGCATTTAGAGAAAATCAAGCTCTAAAATCGTTATTAGAGTAATGTAAATACTGCTTCTAAGTCAAACTGGAATTTCTTAACACACTGTATTATAGTTCTTGCAAAGGCCAAGAGCTGAAGGTATATACAAGAAATAGTAAATTCAAAGCAATATTCTCATAATCCTCAGCAATCTGCAACTTAAAAGACTTCTTGATTTTTTTTTTAATTTTTACTTACCTTACAATTCTTCTTTTAATTTAATTTTTAATATAATTTCGATGTCAGTGAATATCGCAAACATTCTAATGTGCAAAGAATAAGAAATAAAACTTTTTTTTTCCCCAACCAATTTAATACGCAGAGTATTAACAAACATCTGAAAACCCAAATCATCAATTTATCCAAATCATCAACTCATTACCCAGGGATGTCTTCACAAAGCGCAAGCCAATGCAACAAACTAGGGCTATACTGAATTAAGTAGAAATGAGTCAGAGATAAGAGCATAAAACATTTCCTTTCAATGTGCTTTACAAGTAATTGTTGTAAATATAGGTCTGTTTGTTGCCTTCATCCTGTGTATGTATTTGCAAGATGATATTTAAAAACATATACTTGTGATACAGATTGTAAATTGTCTGTTCAATGAAACAAAAATAAAAAGATAAATCACAAAGAAGTATGAATTAGTGAATGGACTGTATGCATTATTTGCATAAACCCAACAATAGCTCCTCCAAGATTTTGATATTTCATTATTAATTAGCTTCCAGTCATTTAAAAACTAAGTTATTTCCACGGGACTTACCCATTATGGTTAAAGCTGTGGCTTTTGTCAAGTCTTCTTTCATTGATTCTATTATTTCAAGATTACCACCGTCCAAGTTGCATCTATTTATGGTTCCATTTCCTGAACTGATCCAGTAAAGTTTGTTCTCCCCATAATCTATTGATAAACCTGTAATTAATGTATACAACTTTAACTGTGACTTGAATGGACAATATACATTCATTGTTAAATGGAATAGTTTTATAAAAACCAATGTTTTTACTGTTAGAAGTGTATATAAGAAATATATATATATACACACACACATATACTATTATGCTATCTATCCTCATCCACTCAAACTTTAAAAAGAACAATTGAGAAAATCAAATAAAATTGGCCATTTATACTGAGGAAAAAAAAAACCCATGCTTTAAAAAAAGATTCCTTCCTTTTATTTCTCCCAACTTCTACTGAAATCAATCAGTGACTGACCAAGAAAAGACCAGTATCTGTCAATGAACAATTACTTGAATGACTTGAGGTCCTAAGTGAGGTCATTATCTACTAGTAAATGTGAAACAGAAGCCATCATTTATATTCTAAAATTATGAATACATAAAGCCTTAGAAAACAAGCCACTTTTTTGTGATTCAGAACTACAAAAAGCCTGTTCTTTCCCTATGTGCACAGCCCTCCGCTTAGAATGCTGAAATACCATAACCTAATAGCAATTCTGAGTAAGTTTATAGAATTAATTTTCATTTCACTTCATAGTGAACTGACCTCACGATCAGTTTCTTGGAGTTAAAAGCAAGAGAACTGTAGAAATAAAAATACTTGCAAAATAACCTACTAAATGAAAAAAGCATATAATTTTCTGGAAGAGCAAAGAACTAAGAGATAATGTATTTCAGACTTCTACAATCCTTTGAAAATGTAATTGTAGCAGAAGATATGCCACAGTGAAATATGCTTGGCACGGTGACAATACATGCCATAGTAATTTACTTTGTACAGGACTTTTCCCAGAACTGATGTTAGGTATCCAGCAGCAAGCTGCAAAAAAATACTGTATCTCCATAGGGCAAATTCTAGATATTGTGAAGTGCTCTTCTTCCATCCTGTAAACCTGCTTCTCTGTGGAAAGCCAGATCTGTTTTCAAAATCCTGATGGGAGAAAGCGGCGCTGCAGTACTTACAGCTGGCATCGTGCCACTACATCTTTACGTACATTTGACATAGCAGGCCAAAAGGTGTCCTCTTCCTAAGCTTTTGAAAAACAGCTTCCCAGGTCCTTTAACAGTCACTGATATTTTTTCCCCTCTTCACAAGTGTGTCACCCAGAAGAAAACAACACACTCTCAAGAGAGGATAAGGATGCCAAGTGGTGTCTTCAGGAGAGATTGATCTTGCAGCATCTCTCTGCACACACATGTTTTCTTGCTTTACAACAAGCGTTGCTCCAAGTGAAAAGACAGTGCCACAAACCTTGGAGACAAGCAGCACTTAAGCCTAGCACAGGAAACTTTCCTAGGAATATGGATGAACCTTGCTACAGGTTACAAAGGTAATATAGGCAAGAACAGAGGTTTCCTTACTCCAACATGGAAAGCGTTTGCTATTCCCTAACTCCTGACTGTTACGAGTCAGCTGCTCAATGATTTCACCTAGACAGATCTATTTATGGGGCTGCTGTGAATGCAGTCTACATAGCAATTACGATGTCATTTTGCCAGGTTTTCTACTTCTTCAGATATTAAACTGGTGCTTCTACACATGGGTATCCCAATTACACAGCAGCAACTCACAGAAATAACATTCCAATGTCCTCCTACCCAAGTCTACCACATTTTTCTTCCCAGAGTATTTTCCTCTTGTGTTATTTTATCTTCTACCGACCTTTGTAAAACACATTATTTCTAATGTAGACAGAGCATGTTTATTTAATTTATTTTTTCCAGAATTGTTTTGATTTTACTCATGAAAATAGTTGACTTTCTAGTGATACGCATCACAGATACTCATGATGCAGTATGGGTGACTGACTCACATCTCATGTCCCAGCTGACAAATTCAACCTGAACATATGGATTATAAAATATTGGTCTCAGAGAATTCTCTTGTGTTTTTAAAATAATATTACCATGACTAAAGCCATCACTGCTTTCACATGTGTCTTCCAATTTCCTTACTCAAATTTCCAGAAATATGCTGTTATTTTAAAAGTATGTCATAAAGGTTATTCCAGCATTCCATACACAGAGATTCCAATCTTATAGCTATGTAAGTAATGAGATCTTAGCTTCCACTACCAGAAATTCATTTGATCTTTTAATTTGGTGCATCCTTGAATTTCAAGGAAATGACTCTTAATAGAATCTTTTGCATACTTTGTCTTTAAATTAAATTCCTCTAACTTTACCTTTACCTGTGAAAATGTTCTCTAAAAAGCAGTCAAATTTTAATGGTTTTGGAACACACTGTTTCATTAAAGATTGGGTTTATTCTTACTATTTAAATCAACTAAATATTGAAAACTGTTATTAGAGGTTGGATCAGTTATGGGAACAGTATTTTGAATTCTTGTTCACATTTCACATATAGAAAAAAAGCACTAATTCTGAATCCCTAAGAATGCAGTTTAATGGTTCCTTTTCCATCTGATTTATGTGTCAGTATTTGAGCTGTTTTTAACTACAGAATGAACAAGTAAATCATATTTTTGTCTTAACTAGTTCATACTAGATAAGAGACACAACCTGTCATTTTATGATTATCAGTTTCCAGACTCTCCAAACTACATACTATTGGTGTTAGTAATAAATATTTTAATTGAAATTGTCTCCTCTTTTTGGTACAACTAAAATTGGGGGGGGCGGGAATCCATCGCATATTTCAGGTTAGAGATTGGAATACTTTCCCTCATTTTACAAATTCTGAAATTTTATGTCTCAGAAAAACTAAAATTCCTATCAATTATCAGAAAAATCCCACTCTAATAAGGCACATATTTCTGTTTTACAGGAATCCATCTGTGAACTCACTTATTAGATCACTCACCTTGCTCTCCAAATACCCAAAATTAGCAGTGCAGGAACTAGTTCCACTTATGCAGAAAGACAGTTAGTCAGAAATGACATATTAAATTAAGGTTTTTAAAACCGCTACTCTGTGGCTCTTCAGTACTGTTTTCTTGTTCTTAGCATGGGAATGTCTTATGATAATAATAAGAGTAATTGAAAGACTTATCTGTATGGGATAATTTTTTCAGGAATAGACAGCTGCAAGGCTTATTTTCCCTTTACATATAATCTTGAGTAGTCTACATATTGTAGACTACACATCACGATTTAGCACACTCTCAGACTGCCAAGAAGGGAAAACAAAACTCTATGGTCTCCTCATTATGCAATAGGTCTCATTATTATGTAATAAGAGCCTTCAATCTGGAAGATAATCTATTTCAAGTAATTTTCATCAGATTCCAAAGGGATCTCACTTGTAAAAAAAGGATTACTTAACGTTCTACCATGTATTTGGTTCAGTGGCTTTAATGCTACTCAGAACAAACTCAATGACAGAAACAATAAGGACTGCAATTTAGGACCTTGTGACCTATGAGCACAGGATATTCAGTGCAAAATGTTGCACACAGCCTTACTACTAAATATTATTAAATGTGTTTCTGCTTCACCTTAAAATGAGTGGATTTACCACTCTTATTTTTTCTCCACATAAACAGATAATTGTCTCTTCAAGTGGACAGACAGAAAATCAAATTAACAATAAACCAGTTACCAACTAACTTCTACAAAATTATTTGAATTTAGAGTCTGAAATGCATGTAGTGTTGCTCTTATGTCAAATTTATTGACTTATTTAACTAAGTAATATTTGCTTCTGCTTGCTTAATGCATTCAGCTATGGAAACCCACTAATGCTTTAAAATGTAATCATTTTATTGATGGGCCATTAAGAAGGCAAGAACAATTTACATAATCACTTCAACTCTCTAAAAGATAAAATTACAGAAAGAGACCTGAATCAAAAATAAATAAATAGTACCTATAGAGAGATGTTTTTTTTAGAAAGGGACATCATTTATCAACTATTTTAATTTGCAAATACTAAAACTGAAGCTAAGTCATTCTACGAAACATGCATTTCAATTTTTGCTCTTTTCTCTATGTGAAAAGTTAAGAGCCAAATTATGCACTGATCATGCAGCTGAGATTCTGGTGAGGAAGGTTCTACATTTCCAGTAGAAGTATCCTTTTACATACACCCATAATTTATTAAACTCCTGCTCTCCACATTTTTGTTTATCCATGGTCTAAAGATCAAGAAATATAGATGGGTTCTCCTTCACCTTCAGTCTACTGTAATCCTAGAACTTAACAATACTATACTTAACCCACTACAGTAGTATACGATTAAAATGGGCCCAAAATTGTGAAGCATAAAAGTACATGAATGTTTTTTACACCTTTATGCACATTTTTATCACTGTTATATAATATTTGAAAAATATCATGGTATACTTAAACAGTATTTAAATATAATGTCCATCAAAAAGCACTATCAAATAAAAAACCAAACAAACCAACAAACCACCACATACAGGAAAAAAGGTATTTACCAACAGGATCTTTTTGATTCTGAAAGAGTATTTTGCTGTTGCTGCCATCCATGTTTGCCATGTTAATTGTGTTACCATCCATCCAGTAGAGCTTACTAAAGAAAAAATGTAATATATTTTAAATGTTGCTTTGTATATGCAGTTTTTCCAACACACCAGTAGTGAAAACATTTGTAAGTTCAGAAACAGGCAAGATACACAACAAATATTTATACAATTTAATGAAGAGTAAGCCTTGGCATGGAAGTAGTACTTAGTTAAGTAATTCACAGTAAAATTTACATTTGCTTTAAGCATAAAAGAAAACAGAATGGGCAAACTCAAAACCTGAATGAAGAAGAAATCTTCTGACGAGCTTTAGTGTATGTTATTTATTAAAACCACACATATCTTACCCTTTTACTGGGTGAACTGCAAGACACTGAGGTTTATCAATTCCATGGATGATTGAAGTTTTCAAGGAACCGTCTAAATGTGCCACATTAATTTGTGTTTCATCGAATTCCGAGCTAATCCAATATAAATTACGTGATATCCAATCCACTGCAAGACCTCTGATACTCTGAATATCTGCATAAAGTGAAAGAAGTTGTTCTTTAGAATTTATTCCAGGATTATTCTGAGTCTAATAATCAGACAGACACTGAATTTTTGCACTGTATTTTCTACTTAAGAAAGCATTTATTACTGAATGCACTATTAAAAAGTGTGGGGTTTTCTGTCTTTTTTCACTAATGTAATGTAGAATGAGTTAGACTCCACTAGGAAGATCAACAATTATATTTAATGAATGTTACTCATGAAATAAGAGGAAGGCTAATACTTTTTTAGTTGTGAGTTTTACTTTACATAAAGAACATTAAGTGGCTTTCTAAAATACAAATATGTTGAAATTTAAGACTAGTTCCTTCTTTAGCAGCAGGAACACAATACCTGAATAAAAAGCAGAAGTCTATAGCATATTTCTGTAGCACAAAAGTAGGTAAGCAGCTACCTCACTGAAGAATCTTTAGGTTTTATTTCTGAAGATTTTGAAGACTCCAACTTACTCCCCTGCTTTCCTGGAAATGGCTAAACATCTGCACATTGATGGGAAATAGTGAATGAATTCTTCATTTCGTCTTGCTTGTGCATGCAGCTTTTGCTTTTCCTATCGAACTGTCTTTATCTCAACCTATGAATTTTCCAACTTTTACTCTTCTGATTCTCTCTCCCATCCCACTAAGAGGAGTGAGTGACCAGCTGTGTGGGGCTTAAGCTTACTTCTGGGGCTAACCCACACCACTAGTATTACCTGAGGTAGCAAAACACGAGTAAGATATGATTAATTCAATAGCTTCACAAGTTCCTTTGTAAGTGATAGTCTTCCTTTGCAAGACACTAAATTTAAAAAATGTTAATATTTGTTAGTATCTGCCTTAAATGCTGGGTATAAAATCCCTGCTCAAGAACTAGATGATAACAACATGTGACTCTGCCTTGGTGTAGCAATGGTTTCTATTGGCAAAGGTATATGTAGATGAGGAAGCAAGACAAGGACAATTTAAGGATTTCATTATTGTTCATATTTTGTACACTACCTCTTTGACAATTTAACATGATTACTTCTGCTGTCAGAATTATTACCACTGACAAACTAACACATATGTGCACGGGCTTCTATATATGCAAGGTCAAATAGTGATCGGGCTTAACGAAGTTTGCCAACTCTAAAGAATGCAACAAAATACACCAAATACATAGCCTTGACACATTTTAAACTGATTCCCTGCCTTTTGGCTGGAGTAACTAGAAAAGAAGCATTGTATAATCTTAAAAAGCTTCAAGTATGACTTGGGCATGTGTGTGACATTTGGCATAAGATTCATCCACTGGGAATCCCACTAGAATGTGCTTGCAAAGCTTATGTTCTTATAAGTATAAAAATATAACTGTAAGCAAATGAGATAATTTACACAGAATAAGTAGTCTTTATAATTTTTATGTGCCAGAACACAGTAATTTTCAATATTTTATATATAATAAGTTAGATCTGGCACAAAAACACACCCCAAAAACTCCACCACAGGAGTTACTATAATAAAAAGAACACAGAAGAAAGCTGATAAACAGAAACATATATAGTGCTCTTAAGTTTCATTAAGTTTATTGACAGGTTTTGTGATTTTATCCTATACATTTTATATACTAAGCACAGAATCAAAAGACTCCTTTTCCTCACAGCATTCAGGCACTGCAAACAGGCCAAAGGCAGTTTGAACATGACATTGCAAGAGATCAGCAGGTAAATGCATTACACCACTATCATCACAATTACAAACCTACCATATGGTATGTCTCATCAATGTTGCCAAAGCTGAAAGAGAGACAAGCACTGGAAAGAAAAGAGTAATTCTGATGGACTGCCTTCCCCAGAAGACACTATGTCCGTTGTTTACTACCCATTTCAATCTTGGATAAAAGCAATATTACATTTGTATCCCAATTTATTTAAAAAATAAATTAATTCTGAATCAAGAAAATAAAATAGAATCCTAAACAAAATTGTGCTTTCTTATTGTTTAGATCAATCATCCAATACCTGTGAAAGGTACACCTAATAAGAATATGCATACTCAGATTTTCACATGCTTATAAGAGATTTTACCTATAAGGAATTATTTTTACTTCAATGTTTTGCTATTTACCTCTTGAAATAATGGTTTCTAAGCCAGTTCCATTAATGAAGGCACGCTTGATGGTCTGTGTTTTCACATCAGTCCAGTATAAGCGCTCCTCAACAGCATCAAAATCAATGACTGTCACATCATCAATGTCAGGAACAGTGAAGGCTGTGATGAAGTTGAAGTATGGATTTTCTATGTCCACCCCTCTTATTTCTGAATGCCTTGCATAAAGGAGAAATTTCTTTCTTTCTGTTAGGAAAAAAAGGAAATCATCACTCCTCATCCTCATCACAACACCACTAATAGAAGTACAAATCATTCTTTTGATTTCACTTTACAGATGTGTAAATAAAGCTTATATGAGTGATTTAACATCTCCAGAAAACCTGCAGACTACTAACACTTGAGAAATAAATTATGTAACAGAGCATAAAAATAAAAGAAAAATATATTAATTCTGGATGGTGAACATGTTGTTACTACAACACTAAATCAATATGGTCTTGTGAATGTCTAGGAGTAAATGTTAAAATTTATGTTTTAAAAGTTTTACTCCACTATCACAATCAGAAAAATACTGTTTCATTTGCTCTTTGCAACAGATATTAATATTTGGTATCTCAGAGGAACAAAGTATCATTGTAACAGGGAAATTTTGCGAAGAACAATGCACGGGAGCAATTCCTGAATATATATGTAAGCAGTGAAAGGCAAAAGGTGGAAGAAAAAGAACACACCAATTGTTCTATTTTAAACATCCACTACTGAAATAGGGTGATACATTAAAGTCAAAAAAGAACTTTTTTCTATGTCAAAACTCTAAATTACTGGAGTAAATGTCTGTGAATGAACACTAAAGGTAACATTTTTCCCTGCAAGATCCTCAATATGACAAAATATTTTTTTTTTCAATTTCCTGAATGTTACTAATCAACACTGAAAGGAGTAATGTAGAATAAGTTTTTACAGATAATAGACACAATTACTTGACATTTTGAAGGCTTTTATAGCTTAAAAGTGTTTATTGAATTTTTTATAAAACTCCCCTGCAAGGCTGCATGTCTAATATTTACTCTTAATTTAATTTTCTTTATCCTTGAAAATGAAACTAAGACAAATGTAGAAGAAAAGGGAGAGATTTAAGCTATTAAGTACCTTTTCATTATTTGACTCATCATTTTGTTGTGCCACACTTCAGTGTAAATCTTTCTGTTTTGCAGAGATAAGTTTTACTAACATATACAGAAGCAACAGGAAAAATGGCTGTGGCAATAAATATCAAAGATCCACACACTTCATATATTAGAATAAGTGATCAATTCTCAAAAACTAGATGTTCCTTTAAAATATATAATTAAAATGCACTGGAGATATTTTAAAATGAAATGTTTTTATTTGTCCAGTTCAAAATTTTAAAATCAATACAATTGTCAGACTTTGGAGGAACACTTACCATAACATGTTTTCTTGTCTGAAGACAATTTCATTAGGTGTGGACAGGCACATGCAGCACTTCTGTTGTGATTGATCAGGCACATATGAGAACATGGACCTCTGCCCTCGTTAGCAGCGCATGGATTGGAGGCTAAAATTGAATAATGAAATACACAAAATAAAAAAAAAACAAAACAAAAAAACCCACCAAAACATCTTTTGGAACTAAGGTTTGTCAAATTAGCATAACCTACACTGGTGAGAAACTGGTGAAAGTTCTGTTAGAAGACAAACCTGGCTCCATTGATTAACTGAACATATACTCTAATCACTTTTTCTAGGCTAATATTCAACTCTTGGCCAAGCATGCATTCTCTATGTTTTGTCTGTTATTGCAGACACATAATTTATCATTGTAACTTCATGAAGACAGTGGGTAACATTTCCTCAGTAAGATATTAATTTTGCAGTCTATTTATAGCATTTAAAACTAAAGGATTGTACAATCCTAAACCAGGACGCATGGGATAAAATACGTTACTAAGGTGAGGATAATACATGTGAACAACATATCTCATTGCGAGAAGAGTCAAAGCTTAGACTATGCAATGAATTTTAGTAAATTCAATGTTCCCTCCCAATCTGATCTACCTACTAGAGTATTAGTTAGAAATCTCACAGGCAAAGACAGTTTGTAAAAACATGCCAAAATATTTTTACTTTCCCCAAAGAAAAATGTCTCTTAAGTGTAGCTTTTATCAAGTAGCTTCCTGTAGTTCACTGATGGAACAAGATGTGCTAAAACTGTTTTAAAAAGCAGAAAGAAAGCTGACTTGAGAAGACTACTTAGTCTTACAAAACTGAGCAAACATTCTTATTGTCTTCATTCATTATTCTACATACACAGTTCCAGAGCACTCCTGAGGAGACACTCTAACCGTGAACCGAAAGTAATGTTGATTTTCCCATTTACTATAAAAAAAGTCTTAGAAAATGAGCAATGATGAAAAAGGAAGTGGGAATGACTGACTCAAAGACAAACTTATACTTAACAAAATCAATTATTTTAGAATATATTCCTTCAATGCTGCTCTAGCCTGCAATATAAGTAATTGCATAATACAGAAATCTGATGTATAGATTTCTTTATGAAATAAATTAAGCTCACCCTCAAGCAACAGAATTTGAAGATAAACTCAAGATTTGCTTCATTGAACCATCCCTTTTTCACCAGTGAATGTTTCCTTAAATTTAACCACCACTTCCTCAACCCTTTAACTACTTACTTGTCTGACCAGTACTACAGGAAGAATGAAACTTTCAAAACCTTAAACAGGTTAATGACATTCTATCCAGCACCTTCATTCCCACATTCCATCAAAAAATCCCCAACCGACCAAACTAAACCACAGGTTTCTGTAAAGTCATCCCATTTGTGACTTTCAAATGCTGGCAGCACTGGATTCCACTCAGCACTCCTCTGGCATCTGCACTTTCTTCTGCTATTCCAAGGTTTATTAAAAAGAAGCATCCCACACCTTCTCTGTCAGCTCTTCTATATCTCTGACAAAAAGTCAGCTGGCCCTCTAAGCTTAAAAATACTTAGTCTTGTTTAATGTCTTCATATTTTTTTGACTGATAATTGGCTGTAAATAGCTTATTATATTTATGCAATGACTACGTTTGATTCTGGCTTTCCCCAAAATTAGAATAAAGAAATGTTTATTTTACATCACTACTTTTCTTGTACCTGTAGTAACAACGTGAAAAAATCTGAGGTGATCTCTTACTAAATTTAGAACTTCATGTGGAAGATAAATGACGTGAAGCTGAAGTGACTAAATAACATTGCAGGAACCCTTCATGGTAAGAATCAATTATTAATGACTATTAATAGCAGTAAATATAAGTTAGCTAACCCTGTGAACAACACATCAGAAATGAAACACAATTTAAGGTTTCAACAATATTGTGAAAGAGATCCTAGAATTATTTAGGTTAAGGGATCTCAGGAGACCATGTAATGATTCAACCTCGTGCATTTACTGGTATTCTTAGCACTGCAGCTGCAAGAATTAGAATTGAGTCTGTAAAACAGCATTTCTGTAGATTTGTTTTTTAATACAAAGCAGTAATTTCAGTGGAAAACCTCAACCCCTTTATAGTCACATGACCCCCTGTGGCAAGGATCTACTTAAGGCCTAAGAATAATGATCCTCATTTTTTCTTTCTGTGCCAGTAGTGCATTATATATTCTTTTCTACCAAAGTTACTATTTGAACATGAAGTTCAAGTAAAAGAAGATACAGAAGAAAAAAATAAAAGGCATACCAGTGAATGATCATGTTAAAGAACGAGTTGCTGTTAAAATGTGCTATGAGAACCAACAAAGAGGAGACAGTACAATTTGTGTACTATCTGTCCACACCACACTTCCCTTCATATATCAGGGAATACAAAATTGTTACACAGCAGATGTATTTGTTTCCACATGCAAATGAAATTGGAGGAGTAAACTATCATAATCTAAAAATTACTTATAGCAGCACATATTTTATATTCATACTACTTTCACTGAATAACAGCTAAGTCCATTCTTCACTTTCTACTGAAAAAATAATTATCTTGAAGACGAATAGGTATGGTGCTGCTTTGACTCAAAAATTTGTCCTTTTTATTTTCTTGTGCTAGTTCTAACACTTCTATTTCCATTGTGAATAACCACATAACCAATTCTTATTCACCTTCTCCATGCCATTTACAATTTCACAGACTGCCATCAGGACAGAAATCTGGCTAAAAGCTGTATTTCAAGAAGAATCAGCTCACCTGTCCTCATCCAAAAACCTTTCCCATACCCTTGATCAGCCTGTCAAGCTTTCTCGGCAATTTTATAAGATCTGTATATGGTATTCAAGATGTGGGAGTGGTATGGATTTATACAGCATCAGAGTTCACACTCTGTAGATCTTTATTCCTTTCCTAATAATTTCAACCAATCTATTTCCCTTTTGATCACATCAACCCACAGAACTGGCATTTTCACCAACTGGCCAGCCTTTTGCATTATTTACTTGATTTCCACTGTTGATTGCCTGTCAATCTATTTCTCTTACAGCAGTGTGTGCAGATATACATATGTCACCCTGTCATATTTCTTCCTGACTGCTCTCTAAAACATTATTTAAAGAGAATATTTATTTTTCTCCCCCAGTAACCCTTAAAAAGACACCTCAAACATTCTATCATCAGTTGACAAATGAACAGTTACTTTAACAACCTCTGAACATGCATTTACTATGGACCAACTTATCTTTCCTATTAACTTCCTATTCAACCTTCCTCATCTTGGCATCAAATTCTAGCTAGATAAATTTTTATTCTTATACCTTAATGGCATATGACATGATTAAATTCTGCCTACACCTTCAAATTTATGCCGTACAGATACACCAAAAGGATATATTTACTTGCTGTCAATCTATTCACAACTCATATTTAAAACCAGTTATAGATCTAATCCTCTACTCACAGTCAATACTTCCTGTTGTGTTGTTTTTCTTAGGGCCAAAGAGCCTTCTGCTGTACTTAGTCATGTTAAAAATTTTATACTACCTGGTTATATCTGATTATTTTAGCAGTAATCTCTGGCATTTACAAGTTAGGACTGATTAGAGAATGCATCGCTTCTAAAATACGTATTCTTATTTCCTGTATTCGCTATTTCTACTTCAGTTTGTAATCATTCAGTAGAATTAGTCAGTATACCAAAAAAAAAAAAAAAAAGAAAAAAAAAAGAAAAATCACATTCACCATGAAAAAAATAAAAAGAAATATTAGATCAAAGGTAGCACAATTGTTTATGATACTCTGTAATTCTGAAGCTCTTGTTAATGAATCTCTCTGCTTCCCAACCCCTTAATGAGATGAAACAGTACTGAAAAACAAACAAACAAATAGAAAAATATCATTAATGATGGAAGTGCAAAACTAAGAAGGGACTTCCTGGAATGACTGACCTTAGAAGAGCATACTGCAAATATAAAAGAATAACAAATGTTGTAATGCTAGAATGTTACTATGTTGAAAGGACAAAGGTAATAGTACTTTTAGGAGCAGGTTTTATGCTGTATAGAAAAATAAAATAAAAAAATAAATAAAACTGTCATATGGACTCGACATGTCATTGTTGAGACAGACTCACCACACTCACACACTACTTCAAATGCTCCCAACCTATTGTGGCTGCAAGCCCTTTTATAATCTTACTAATAATAAGTGGCCACACCTGATTGGCCCAATCAAAGACCACCTGTCCACAATTAGGATAAGCTTTCTCTGTTTGTAAACTGGTTGTTCTTTTCTCAGGGCTTTCTGGCCTCCTCAAGGTTATTTATCTAACTCACATTCTAATCCCTCGGACAAGCCAAGGTCTCCCACAACACAAAACCCCACAAATTTACTGCTGAAGTAAGAAAAAAAAATGGTGACAAAGGATTAAATTAAATCTAAGTATGAAAAGCTACATAAGATTTACATGACAAAGTGACTGAGAAATAGAACGACCCATAAAATTGAATAAATGTATAGTAATATAAAAGGAAAATAAATACGTACCTGAGGATGAGCACTGAAACAGCGTATCTCAAGCAACAGATTATATTTTTACTTATTATTATTTATTATATTTATACTTATGAAATGGCTGTCCAAGGCCCCTCTCATTACAAAAGCTAGGACACACTGAGCAGAATTATCAGGTATTGGGGTCAAAACAAGCAAGATGAAGCCCTCTCCCACAGAGTGCAGAGTTACACACCAGAAATAATCTGCCTTAAAAGTTGTAGACATCAAGAGTTTGTGTAAGTTCAAAAGTCAACTAGAAGAGTTCATGCAAGAAGAATCAGTCAAAGGCTTTAGTTTCTTTTTGGAAACACAAAGATACTATTTTAGGTATCTTTTTTAGGTGCCCTGTAGGCAGTGATCAGCTATTGTACAGTTAAGACAAATGTAGGAAAGACTGCTTTTGTAATTCCTAAAACAAAAATGGAACTTTCATGAGGCATGAAGAAATTAATTTAAAGTTCAGAAAGACTGTATATATTTTTCATGATTTAGAATACATACACCAATCTTGCTGCTGGTTTTGAAGTAAAAAGAACATACAAAAGAAGGTTGTGATAAAATCTCAAGCTAATAATTTTTTTAAAATCCCTCCAAAATAAAACAGCCAAAATTTTACTCATGTGCCTCTTAAGCTACATTTCTGTAAAATGTTATTTATTTTAAACAGCTGGAATCCAAGCCTCAAAAGAATATTGTAACAAAACAATGCTATGAAGTTAAATGTCTTTCAGGTTTTAATTACAGAAGGGCCCAGTGGTACCAATATACTTTATATTCAGCAGTAGTTATACTGCTTGTCCTGATTTTTAGTCCATAAAAGTTTAATCTGCAAAAAGAAAAACAATGCCAAAGCCATGCTTGTGGTTGTTGTTGTTTGTTTTTTTTTTTTTTTTTTAATTCAAAGTAATATCCTTGAGAAATTAAAAAAAAGAGAAATATAATAAAAATAATTTGTGAGGAATGTGTGAGGAATTCACAGCTGTATAACTGTTTTCAAGCTGTGATCCTTCCAATGCACTATATTTACTCCTTTCATCACTATCCTCAGTAGCACACCTTATGGTATAAATACAACTTCTTGTGTATAAATCAGAAGAACTTGTTCTCTGCAGCAAGTGGATTTTTAAAATGTAATGGTAGTTCAGTAAATATTCCTACTAGAAAACTCATTTGCTACATTAACAGCATTCCTGACACACAGCTTTGATTCTGTGAAGATGAGGAGGACTCAAAACTTATATTCCTGAGATGTGACATCATATTGCATTAGGTAATGAAGCCTTCCACAGTCCCCTGTGGTTTACTGGCATCTGAACCCATCATCCATACAAATATCTCACTATAACTTCACTACCCTAAATTTGCATCTGTCCTAGATTAACTAGAATTGGAATAATGGTGCTTTAGGCTATAGGAATTTATTTAGCTCTGTGCTACTTCATTTCAATTAAAATATGCTGCATGATATATTTTAAAAGCTAATAACTTTATGCCTACGTAGGTGACCCAGAGGTATACCTGTGGAGTGGAGACTACAGAATCTCTGTCCTTCAGTGCTATATTTATACAGACATTTTATAATCTAATTCTACTGTTTGGTGGGGCTTTTTTTTTTATTCTAAACTGGATGCTATTTTGTTTCATTTATTGTAAAATTGCTACAAAAATCAAAAGAAAATTAAGAAGCAATCCCATACTATCATCATTTTTCTCTAGCTTCAATAAAGGTAGGTACTGGAGATTTGTAGGAAGAAATTGCTTCAATTGAAAGTGAATGATTTAGAGCAAACCCAGAAGGCCTATTGTAAATCAGTATCTGGTGTTTTCTAAAATAAAAGCTGTAATTACACAACTTGATATTTGAACTTCTTGATTCTGGCAAATAACAGATGAAAACGCTTCTACAGTTTATACCTTGCCTTGAGGCCAAGTTCTCTGCGACTATAGAACACTGACTGGTGTCTCTCTAGGCTATAGTCTCTCTCTAAAGATGTTGTCTGGCCCCAGTCCAAACAGAAAATAGTTGGGTTTTTTTCTGACAGCAAGAAATGGCTAATGGGAACTCTACTGCTCCTGTGAAAACACCACGGGCATATATACACTTTTGTCCAGAAGTTAGAAAGACTTTTTAGAGCAGCACCCTGGCCAAAAAAGTAAATTCTTCTAAGAGGTTTATGTCAAAAAGTAATGAAGCCCAAGGAACCTGACATCCACTGGAAGTCAGTAAAATTCTTCTTTAATATAAGTTTATTATTATTTTAAAATAAAACCATCTGACAGCGTATGTCAGATATTGCACGGTAGATTAGGAGCTGTTCACTGTGAGCCCTTATCACAGTTGTCATCATGCTTAGACTCAAGAACTAACAGTGAGTGTTATCCATTGCACTCCTTTTTTTTAATGCATTCTATTAGGGAGCATTCTTCAAATTTTTTGACAACTAGTGTGCAGGGAGAATTTTACTTGCTGGTACTTATTTACATTAGAGCTACATCCATTGTCTTCTATGTATAACTAAAGCAGAAAGGGGTTCTAAGGCATTCACAAAGCCATATAAAATTGTAAGGATTTAATGTTTTCAAATAAAGATTGCTCAGAACCTTCGAACATAAAACTCTGATTAGCTTGCTGAGCACTACAAACCCTGGGTGAGAAGAAAACAAAACATAATTTCTTACTATGAAAAAACTGAATTATACGTGATATTAATTTTAAAGTAGTTTCTATTACCACCAACTTTTTGCAGAAGAGCTGAAATTAATCCAGAGATCATGAAACATTTTATATGTAATTGTTAGTCATCCTCCAGTGGTATTTTTTACTTTCCTGTATTTACATACATATTAAGTAACTGTCTTTTGTTATTGCTCACAATAAAAAAAAAAAAAAAAAATCAGTTCTTTTTTTCAACATTGGTATTTTACAGGGTACATCCCAAGACCTGCCATAGCTAGAAGATAAAGCTAGCTATAGCTAGACATGGCCCTATAACAAAACTTAATTTACTCATAGAAAATGTACCTGGTGAGATCTCAAGCATGTCAGAACGTAACATGGAACTCAAAAACAATAAAAATAAGGGGGAAGATGTACATATGCATTTGTATATGTGAAGGACATAGATGTACACATGTATATGTTTAAGTATATATTCACATATTGACTATTAGTTATAACAGATGTGGTATCTATAAAATATGTATTATTCACACTCTAGATAATCCGTATCCTTAAGCGCATTAACACAAAAATAACCTAAACGAAGTCAAAGATAGGTGATGAAGAATTAGAGATAGTGAAGTTACTAGGGAAGAATAGCTTACAGGAGATAGGAGACAGTAAGACCACTGTAGAGGAACAGTTACTGGAGTGAACTTGTACATCTGTATAATCAATAAGCAGACAAGAGACTTCATTCCTTAATTATGACTTGTTCTCTTCTGGATGATCTGTTGTTTTGGTTTTGGGTTTTTTTTACAAATAACCCATGAGATATTGATATAAAATATATATGAAAGTCTACAGAAATGTAAATCTTCACTCCAACAGCTAATACAACTAATAAAAAAATTGCTACATGTGTATAGGAAAACCAGACTGAAGAGTTGGACTATCTTGAGAGAGCTGGCATTCCAGCTATGGTTGGAGGTTCTGAGCTCTGTTCGCTTTCTGATCAATACTCTAATGTATCTCTATCGTGGGTTTTGAAATTGTCACCAATATAATCATAACATCTTCCTGTCCTATACTTTGTTTTGTTATTTCATTTTGAACATCAAAGTAGCTATAGTCATACCAAAAAATGTCACTTTTAATTTTTCATTTTACACGGGGGTTCCACTGAGAGAACTGATCTCCAAATATCCATCCAACAAAATAACTGAAGAAGTTTAACCAGGATTCTTCTCTTCTGGTCATCATCCCATCGCATCCTTCCATTACTCCTTCACCTAACCACCACATCCTCATTATTTCACATTGAATGAAGTTAAGCATCTGATTCAGAAGTCCAAGGACTCCTATTAAGTGACTATGTAGCCATACTTTCCAACTATTTCTATTAACATTTATGATTCCCAAGCCAGTGATACAGGGACTTTGAAGAGCTCAACATCTGAAAAGTCAGAGGAAAGGAAATATAAAGCCCAATTAAAATGTTCTTCTTTTTTTTTTTTTTTTTTAAATGATGGTAGAAGTGGAGATAAATATTAGGAAGAAGAAAAATAGTGGCAATTGTCAGCACTGTACCAAGTATCTTGGATTTCCTCAACTGGAAAGCAGTTCGGAAAAAAGTAAATATTAAGGAAGGCAGGAAGATGTTTTTGGACCAGTACCAGATGTTGTTACCAATAGGTAGGTACCAGCATAAAATCAGAGCAAAATGTGCCAAATTCCTATCTAATCAATTTATAATTCATAATAAATAAATGCTTATGTTCTTAACAATATGCTTAGGTACAGCCTATATATTGCCATAACTGAAGCCAGAAAATTTACAGTGGAAAAGAATGTTACATCAGTTAAATAAAATCTCTGTATTTGTAGCCATCATAATCCTCAGAGAGGTAATAAATAGTTATAGTGTAGAAAAATAATAGATGTGAACATAATGGGCTACTCTGCTCTGAGATTTCTTGCTTGGTCTGCATGAATCTTCACACATATTACCACTAAAATGAATAACATTTTCGTGATGAAATATTTACCATCTGAATGAGATTCACTATTCAGTGATAAAATCACTTGAATCTTCAGCTGAAATCATAGGAAAATAATTTGTCTTTTAAACTCTGTGACAGATATTGTAAAGCTGTCTTAAGGAGCTAAGGTTTAGCAGGTTCCTGCATTTCTTCATTAGGAATTAATAGAATATTTCATTAAAGCAGAGAGAGAAATAAAACCAGGTCAGTTTTAGTTTTCAAGATTAATACAGTTTTATCCTAAGTTATAGTAGCCGAAGATTCCTAAATACACAACTGAAGTTGCATCATCTCCCTAATGACAAAGCCTATGCACTTACCACAGTTATACAGCAGTGATCAGGTATAAATATCTGTTATAATATGACAGCTTGTAAAAAATTGAAATGGAAATCTATACACATATGAAAACAGGAGTTAAAGTTACAAGCTACTGTATCAAGAAATAATTAATGAATTTAATATTATTTAATTAATGCCTATACCGTGAACTTCCTTTTAGTTTTGACTGTTGCCTACACCAAAAATAAGTTCTGATGCTTATTGAACTTTTAAACTCCAAACTCATGCCTTCACTGAGCTGAGTTTATTCTCCCATGAAATACATACTGTGTTAATTTGAGATTGAAAATTGTCAATGTTATTTCATGATAAAAGCTGTTCAGTAAATAGGATACATTTTGGAAAAGCATCAATTTATAGACAACACCCAATTGGGGTTATTTGGGTAAGAAACCAGCAGCCTGCAGTGATAGAATCTATGCTATGCAGTCCAAAGAATGAACAAGACAACTGTGAAACAAATAGAGACAGACAAGTGAATGAGTAAATTAGAGTAAATTATAGCACAAAGTGAATATTTATGACTAAGAATTATATACACAGTTTATTTTACAGAAAAGTTCATCTTCCTCTGGCAAGAAACAAGAAAAATACAGCTACCTCTGCTATGTTTACTTTTGTCAGACTAGTTACTTCACTTAAAAAAAAGCTGGAATTCTTTTAAAGAAATGTGGTTCTGCACTATATTTGTAACAGATTAAGAACAAGAGTCCAAGTGGTCAATATTTGCAGCCTCTGATCCCATGAAGCTTCTGGTTTGAATGAAGATACTATGACCACCCAAGGAACACTCGTGTTGAATACAATATATAAAGAATTGTCAGTTTAAGGCAAATTCATATACAGATATTTCTATATGAAAAGAACAACTTTTTTTCCCCCTCACAGTAATAATAACTATTCTATAAATAGTCACCTTGTGGTTGACGACTTGGATGATATATCTGAAGATCAAATGGCTGAGCACTTGTTTTTTGTATTACACTGACATTTTGTCCAGTCCATTTATTGGCTTTTGCAAGTGTATTGGTCCTCCAATCTGTCCAATACACTTCACTCCCATACAAAGAAACAGCAAAAGGGTGAGAAAGATACTCGTGACCCCGTATAATCTCTATCATGCTGGTTCCATCATATAATGCAGAATAAATGGCGTCCGATCTACAAGATAATGCCAAATTTAAGATAACGTAAAAATGAACAACACACAACCATTATAACTTTGGTGCAAATATATAAAACCCTTACTCTTACATACCACTAAGATCAAAGAATGTTTACAGTGCAATCATGTATACTGCTTTTAAATTCAAATTTACCTCTGTGCTGTGAAAATACAGCAGGAAAATCATTTTATAGAAAAAGAAATAAATACTGAAACAGTTTGGGTCTTCCATGTATAAATGTCAGTGAGGACAAATGGGTGACTGCTCCCTACAACACAGGGAACCAGAAACCATGGATGATACCACAGCTTGCAGAGGCTTCACTTCCCAGGGCCACATCCCACTGCTGTCTGAGTGAGGTGAGCAGAAGTCTCCAGGAACGGTTACCAGGTTCAAGCAAGAGTCCGACACATTAAAAAAGTTTGTGGTGACGAGGGCAGGTCAGGCGAGGAAGCCATCCTGTGGTTTGGGATCTGGACCAACAGGGCCCATTGCCAGGCAGTGCTGTGGCTGGTCTGGAGACTGGTGCTTCAGCAGTGTCACTCAGGCAGGGGCTGAGCTGAAATGGGTTTCTGGGACTGTGGCCAGAGTGTGTGGGGAAAGGTGCCCAAGAAGCCTGGTCAGGGCTATTAATGTCTTCTGGCATAGATCATGAAAACCATGAAGAAATTATGTATAATAACAATGCAATTAATGTACATACTGTACATTTGCACACAAAACTATGCACTTAGCTTAGATAACTACATTCCATTTACAATGTAGTTCACATTTCTGTGTGCAAGAATAAGGATTTATAAACAGACAATAAGAATACTGTTAGCACTTTACCTGGCATCTGTCCATACTATTCTTTTTTCAAAGTGATCTACAGTAAGGCCATTAGGCCAAGCTCCAGTATCCATATCTTTATATATGATCTTTCTTTCTGCTCCGCTCATGGAAGCGGATTCAATACGAGGAAAATTCGCATCCCAGTCTGTCCAAAACAGAATTCTGGTGAGAGCAAAAGGAAAACAAAAGAGATATAAATTACTATTGAAGTATGAATAATCTGAAATGGTTCAATAAGACCATACTTGGAAAAAAAGTTAAAATATTCATATGCTTTAAATGA
Organism: Todiramphus chloris collaris; assembly: GCA_025345505.1. Lineage (NCBI taxonomy): Eukaryota > Metazoa > Chordata > Aves > Coraciiformes > Alcedinidae > Todiramphus > Todiramphus chloris. The sequence continues at coordinate 37,615,938 of JANVCC010000022.1, forward strand.
CAGAAATAAATATAGATTAATTTGAGGAACTATATATATTCCTTGAAGTAATCATGTAACATGGAGATAATATTTAACTATTAGTGTTAGAGCAATCATGAAAATATAATTCTTTTAAAACCTAGAAGTTTAATAGCATTCCCCTTCTCAAATCCATTAATACAAGTAACAGTTTGTCTTGTCTCCTTCTATAATTAGAAGCTCAGATCATTATAAAAAAAAAAAAAAAAAATCTAATGAGAGCCTTTGAAAGAAATCCACAGATAAGGAGGATGGGGAGGGGTGAAGGGGAAGGTGATTTGAGGGGTGACAAGGATTAAGGAACAGGTAAAATTACAGGTTTCCATTATTAAGAGTGTTCCAATGAAGACTTCTAGATTTTGGTATGTCACTAACAAATTTTATACAGATTAATCTTGCTGAGACAACAATGTGTTGTATGCTAGGCTCTCTCTGTCTATGTATTCTCTCCATTTTTTTCCCCATAAGGAGAGCTTTCATACGCATAGCCATTTCTTGTCAAGTAACAGAAGCAGTGTCACCAAAAGGCCAAAAAACCGCTCTAACTCTTCTTAGCTTATTAGGTTTTCAACGACCCACAATCTTCTTTTTTACTTGTTAAAGGAAAAGAATATCCTTGATATGGAACCTTTTAATTAGCTTTAAAGAGCTAAATGCAGAGAATCAGACAGCAATAAAATTTTCACAAGTAACATTCAGTCCTGAATATATATTCTAATAAGGGCTCTCCATTTCATGCCTGTGAACAGTAGTACATGAGCCATTTAAATAATAAGGGATAAGGGTAATCATAGAATTGTTTAGGTTGGAAAAGACCTTTAAGATCATTGAGTCCAACTGTTAGCCCAGCACTGCCAGGTTACCACTAACCAGGTCCCTCAGCACCACATCTACATGGCTTTTTAATGCCTCCAGGGACAGTGATTGCACCACTTCCCTTGGCTTCCTGGTCTAGGCCTTGACAAAGCTTTTGACTAAGACATTTTTCCTAATGTCCAATCTAAACTTCCCCTGGCACAACTTGAGGTCATTTCTTCTTTGTCCTTTCACTTCCTACATGGGAGAACAGACCAACCCCCACCTCCCTACAACCTTCTTTCAGGTAGTTGTACAGAGCAACAATCTCTGGCAAAGCTGAAGCTGGACTAATTGGCGAGTGCATTAAGTGGTCTGGCAGCCAGATGTAGTCAGATGCTGTCTCAGGAGCAAGGCACCTGGGGGAGTTGGCTACTGGGGGGACCACAGGGCCAGGCCATCTGACCTGGGTTGGTGCCTGACTGAGACACCCATTTGTATGTGTTGTGTGCAGCTCTTTGTGAGGGGTAGCTGGGGCCAGAGACGATCCAGGGCTAGCTACTGCATGGACTGGGTGCCTGTGCCCAGCTAGGGCAGTATGTCTGATGGGATCCTTACCAGTAACTGGTGTGGGGCTGCAGCCTGGGGGGCTGATACGGAATTACAGAATGGTGGGTGTTGGAAGGGACCTCTGGGAATCATGTAGCTGACCTCCTTGACAAAGCAGGTTCACCTAGAGCAGGTTTCACAGGATCATGTTCAGGTGGAATAGGGCTATGGCTGCCACTCCTCCAAGGAGATACAGGATCTGTGCAATCCTAACACAACCATCTATTTTTATTCATTGGTGTTTGTTTATTCATATTTATTTCTGAAAAGATTGAGAAGCTGTTCCCATCCGAGTTCAAAGATTCCATTCTTTCCTCACTTGTAACAAAATGTAGCATACAATTCCTTCTAACTTTTCAAAAGGCAGATTAAGCCTTCAGTTTCAGGAAGAGTGGTGATTTGATTTTTCTTTTTTTTCCCCTCACAAACATTTAATTTGAACAACTTATCTGCCAATTCTTCTGCCAACAGGGTGCTTCTTTAAAGATCTCTATAGATAAGCAATGCACTCTACAAATAAGCTTTCCAGCATCTGAATTGAGAGGGCAGTGTCCTTACCATCTTAACTACAATTTAGGTCCCTGAGGGACCTCAGGTTCCAGAATCTGGGACCTTAATCTACTTTTATTTTTGTGTTCCCACCTGTGTTTCTGAAATAAATATTGAGTGAAGACATATGATAGACCATAGCAGGATCCCAAAAAAATCTAAATATCATGACTCTGCAAACACATTTTGATGTATATGATTTTGAGGGACATTTAATTTGAGGGTTTTTTTGTGGATTTTGGTTGGTTGGTTTTGTTGTGGGGTGTGTGGGTTTCTTTTTGTGTGTGGGGTTTATTTGGGGTTTGTGTTTGGTTGGTTTTTTTTTTTTTTCTTTTTTTTTTTTGCTGTTTTTTTGTTTGTTTTTGGTTTTAGCTCTGAAAGTACAATTATGAGAAGAGGATGTAGTTACTGACCATTACCCTTTCAGGATCCAGCTACACACAGTACTGGGTACAAAGTTTCTGTAAGGAGTTTGTGATTTCATACAGGTTCAAAACATTGTTCTAACTTTAAGAATCATTAGTATTTTCTATTTGTACACTGAATTTCAATGCAGAATCAGAACTGACACCCGGTTCAACAGCGAGTTAAGGATTCCATGAACAGTTTTACTTCCCTTCCACTAAAATCTATTGACTTAAATTTTAATACAAATGGCGTGTACAGGTCATTTTTACTCTGCCAAAAATTGAGAGGTTGATTTTTTAAAAATCAAAATATCCTAAGCAAAGTTTTAATGTTGGTGTGTTTACTGTGAAGACTGTAAAATGGAATTCTGAAATTCATTTATGTTTAATGATTGCTAAAGTTACACATTATGGGAAAACAGGTTTTGGTGTGTTTGTGTATTACCAAAATCAGGCAATACTTTGATTTAAGCATAATTATTTTTTAACATCCAATTTTCACCAATTTTAATTAATATTTTATTTGATGTTATGAAAATATTCTAATATTTATTATAAACATTTAATTATGACAGGCATTACATAAAATATATGTTTATGGTATTAGGCTGAATCTACTACACTTAGTTTCTTATGATTACTAATATTAAAAATTATTGAATATCCCTTGAGAATAGGTAGAAGAACACCCACAAACCTGACAGAAGGTGACAAGAATTATCTTCACTTTAAAGATGGAGAACCAAACACAAAAGGTGGGAAAAATGAATGTTTTTATAATTACCCATATCTGGGATCCAAAGCAATAGCCCGTGGATGTTCCATAGCTCCTGCTATTAATGTTGTTCGCAAAGTGCCATCTAGTTTTGCTACTTCAATTTGGTCCAAATTGCTGTCTATCCAGTATATGTTTCCTGCAATCCAATCTACAGTAAGACCTTCAGGTGTGGCCAGGCCATGTTGTACCACCACCTCAATGGCACTAACACCTTAAAAAAGAACAGAAAGGGGAAAAACAAAAAGCTAAATAAAGACAGTCTTAAAAAAACTGATATAGAGTCTGATATAGTGAACATGGTCATAAAAGTCTAATTCTTGATTAATCTGATGGATGGTAATACTTTGGTTCCATGTGCCATTTTCTTTTCAAATGCAGTAGACTGCTGCCAATACACTTTCAGCAATATGCAAATAAACTTCATTCCACAGTAACATAGATTTTTAGTTCTTTGATGCTTTCATAAGTAAAGCTCTGAAACTTTCAGTAAAGTCAGAGATCACATGCAGAGTAGCACAGGAGATGTACATCTATCCTACTACCAGTGACCTCGTTTGTAGCATTTGTGAAGGACATGCTCATGCTTTGCCTCCTACGGACTACATATATTAGACAAAACTCATGCAGTTCTATTTCAGTTCTTTCTCAATCAGAGAGAGAGAAAACTGAAAGGTTGTGATGAGGACAGAAGTGGCAGGAAAAACACTGTTTGGACTACACATTTTGAAAAGCCTTACAATACACGGCCTTACTTTATTTGTTCCTTCAAATTCACATGCGCGATTCATGCTGTCACTGTCTGCTAGCATCCCTTCCCTACCAAATAATTTCTCTGGAGTCTCTCAAAGTTTTTCACACAAAAGGGCAACTACAGAAGCACTCTGTTAGCCCTCAGGACTTCAGGAAGGCACACTGCTTTTTGTACATGCAAGTCGGTTCTTGACAGCTGCAAGACTGAGGGAGTAATGTCATTTTATTTTATTTTTAATATAGCATATAAATCACTTGGCTTCTGGTACAATGTGATTATAATACAGTGTGACAACAGCAGACTACCTTACTGGTTTCATACAAACACTGCAACCATTAATGAAAATTAGCAAGTCTTGGTCTGTCTTTACATACTCAGCAGTGCAGAATATTTTTTTTCTGGTCTGGATCTGTGGATATAAGAACACCCACAAATGCCATCTACAGAGGAGAAAAAAACCCCGACAAAAACCAAACATGTCAGAGTACATATGCATGAATGCATATGTGAACTTTTACAGAACCAACTTCAATATCCTCATGCCTGTTGGTTCATGCAGGAATGAAAGGACCTGAATATACACTTCAAGAAAGAACATTTTGAAGAAACAGTTTTGTATATATTATGAGATTATATTGAGTTACAGGCCATAATTATGTCACCAGGGCAAAGAAGAAGTCTTTCTGAGTGCTGTAAAATTATGAAGCAGAATTTTTCATCTAGTGAGAATGGATAATTCATCAAACATCTGATACATTCTTATACTTTTTTAATAAGGTGAATTAAAAAAAAAAAAAGCAAGCAGAAAAAAAAATTCAATATTGCACCCATAGGACCAGAAAGAAATACTTGCCCTTTGTAGTTGCCATTTTCTTCCCCATACAGGCTATTGTAAAAGGAAACTTTTATAACAGTTATACATGATGTAGAGCTAGAAAAAGACTTTTTTTAAAAGGCAGAATGCCATCATGAATTCCATTTCTGTGAATGGTAGGTCACTTATGTTGTAGCATTTACAACACCCTGTAACTGCAATTGTCCTTATTGTTAAGAAATTAAAGATTAAATTCATACCTCCAGTATCAGAGAGCTTGCCTCTGTAAATTTTGTCCTCTACCACATCTGTCCAGTACAGTAAACTCTGACTGAAATGAAAGTCAAGTGCTATTGTATTTCTTAAACCGGGAACTAAGAGGCTGTAGTCACGTTTGTGAAGATCAATTTTTCTGATTTCATGTCGAATAGAAAAAATTATGAAAGCCTCAAATGGATCTGGAAGCAAGAGATTATACATTTCAAAAGAATAATAAAGAAGATGCTGTTACATATTGATATAAATGACAAGTGGTATAAAAACAACAGAATACTTCATCAGGAGAAATAGATTATTAAAATAATTCATCTGATAAGGTGTCTTTCAAACACATTTTTTGCCCTACAGACTTTTCCCTTTTCCCTTCAGCATTATCTTCAATCACAACTAGAGATATTAAACATTAAATATGGGAATATCAAACTCAACTATTTTTTATGATTATTTTTTTAAATATACTTTTACATATTTCATAGGGTTGTTTTTTTTTTTCAAACCAGTAGCTGTGTTAAAAAAAACAAACAAGAAAGACAAAAATTGGATTCTGTAAACCGTTGAGGCAACTCAGTATATCTACATTATTAAAGTCTTTCACACCAATCCTTTTCTGTAGGAATGTAGCTTGTTGAGTCGGTGGGTTTTTTGTTTGTTTTTTTTTTTTTTTTGTTTGTTTGGTTGGTTTGTTTTCGTTTTTTCTTTCGGTTCTTTCTGCTAAAGTGAAGCACAAATGATACTAAAGTTTTTCTTCCATTTCATATAAAAGACAGGTTATTGGTGGTTGATGGCAATAGACAATATTGCATTGTTCTTTCAAAATATTCAGTTACACAAATTATCACCAAATAGAAACATATTTATATACCTCTCTTTGAAAAGATTAATTTAATGTGCTTCTCTTGATATCCACTTTACATACAGATTAAGTTATCTATGATATTTTAAGTTAATCTGGTACCTCAGTAGAGCTATGTTTCTGCTCTTGAAGTACTTGCTCATAATCTGTCTTGGACTTTCCAAATGATCCTTCTATTTGTTAAAGCAATGAATGACTTTCTTTAAATCCAATTTTTCAAGGTTCTACAGCAGTTAAATAATTTAATGAAGAGCAAGATCACTAACATTAGTAGCTATTTCACAAGCACCAGTTCTCTGAACCTGAGAAACACTTTAATGGCACTTGCCAGTTTCTGATAAACTGGTAGCTACTATGTAGGAGACCACAGTCAACTGACATGCCATTTTTTAGGCAACTCCAGTGCATTAGAGAACACAAGAACATCACCAGTAATTTCTTTTATGTTTCTCACTACTTAACAGCACTATGGAAAAAAAAAGAAGCCTAATAAATCTGAGCTATGTTGGATTTTTTTTTCACTCAGAGTAGAGGAAGTCTATCTTAAAATTCATAACCTACAGTGCACACTATCAAGTACACTGATGAAAAAGAGTTCAATGGGATCTTAGCAGTTTTAAGGTACAATACTTAAGAACGCCAATCAAAAAAAAGAAATGGGGAAGTAAATGTATGCAAACAAAGTATCATCATTTTGTTTATTTGGACATTTTGATTTAAATAAGCAGGTCATAAGTTGCTTCCCCCCCACTTTCTTACCCTTCTCATAACAATACATAGATATAAATTCAGGTCCTTCGTTATTGTGGCTGATATACAGTCAAGCCACAGATGTGACACTACATAAAAGAGTGATTGATAATGTGACAAACAAGAGACACTGCATCAAACTGCAAAATTTCTCTGGAAAGAGTTTAAAAAGCAGGCAGAAACCACAGGTTCCTCTATGATAAGACTATTTAAATATATGCAAATGGATAGCGGTAACTATTGCCTGTCTGTTGAGTTGTGAGCCAGACTCCAGCTATCACCCTGCTTTATATAATGTGACAGTCAATCACTGTAGCCTGGAAGACTGAAGTAGTCTAGAATTTTTACTTTTTTTAATTAATATTTATTTATTTATTTATTACTACTGCCTTACTACCACTAGTATTGTAGGTGTCGTAAGTACCACATTTCAAGGATAAAAAGCTGCCTAAAATCAAGCATGTAACTGCTGGGATACCAGATCTATAGGAAAGAATCTAGAAAAATAGATTATCAGTGGCAGGGCACTTGAAATAAGGTTAACTCAAGGTTTGCAATTGAAATAAATATGACATAACCCTTCCACTCTCTCCTATTAAGCTTTGGTGAAGCCAGTCTACAATACCGTACCATCTTCTGAGCATGTCTCACAAAGAAGAATGTGAGTCAACTAGAGGAAAGCAAGAGGAAATCAGAAAGTATTTAAAAGGTCTAGAAAGCACAGCCTGAAAGAAAAGTATGAATAATTTGCAGTTGCTTAGACCAAAACACAATGGAATAGATGATGAGTGGAAGCGCTAAAAATTCTCTGAAGATTTAACAGGATGATTAATTGAAAATGGGAAAAATATTGGGGTTTTTTTTTTGTAAATAACAAGTAGGACACAGATTAAAGGCTTAAACTGGAGCAGGAAGACTCAGAAAGACTAAAAAAACAATAATCTTAAGGAGAATGATGTACTGAAACATCTCACTCCTGGGAAACCTGGAGTTCACTACTGAAGATGTCTTGAAGGTCTTTGAAAGCTGTTAAAACAACAGCAGTATTAGATATCCTTTGATCTTCCTTCCAGCCTTCTTATTCAGTGATTCTGAAAAAGAGCTATATTATAGTGACTTAGAGTTTGCAGACTGAATCGAATTAATTTCTTTTTTCAGGTTATGCTTCCATCACCACATACAGCAAAACTGTTATTTTCCCACTTGATTCCTCATCTGTAATTTGAGAGCAAATACTCTTTATTTCACCAATTAGGAGTATTTTCATAAAATCTCACCTTAATTCAATGTAATGGTTATTGATTCCATTCTTTAAAGCTTTTTTTAAAGAAAAGGAACTGATAAATTATTAGAGGAAAAAACTGTACATTCTGCCTTCAAGACTGCATTGAGCTTTTTTTATCATGTAGGCAATTGTATAAAATATGATACTAACAAAGCATGAACTACATTAGTAACTGCAATACTACAGTAGTAAGTAGAAATTCTGATAGAAGAAAACTGCCTAAACACAACACTACAAAAGATTTTATAGAAAGAATAATTCTTCACCCTACATCTTTCCCAGAGGTTTTAATTTAAAATTCTTTCTTGGGTAAAATGTTAACTGAAGTTTATTGTTTCATTCAAGTATACTCTAACAGCAGCACAGCAAGCAACCTACAATAAGCTTTTATGAAATTTACCTCAAAGGAAAATAGTTTAGAAAGAGTCTGGAAACAGAAAACAAAACAAGGGTGGAGGGGGAGAGAAAAATAAAAAGTCTGACATTTCTCAGCGAGAATTTGAGTATCCTTTCTAATTATATTCCCCCCCATGTTAGTATTAAAAACAATCTGGAAATTATAACAAAATTGCATTTAAATCCAGCTAAAATAGATCAAACATATAGATACATATAGACACGTCATGTTCTCTTCCAATCATATAGAGTTCCAACAGCTTAGAAAAGGTTGACAGTCATTTTTTGATTAAATCTTCACTAAGTTAAGAGTTTGAATTCTTCTTTTATTATGCCAAATTCTGAAAGGCTGATTATGAAATTTAAATATCTTTCAAGAACCATTTTTTTCCTGCTTGTTTATCATCATCTAAAGGGCGTCAAGTACAACATATCAACACAACTTATTTTGAAATGTGTTCCAAGAGAAACTAGAAAGAAGAGTATGAAAATACATAATTTACATTAAATTTCTCTCTGAAAAATGGAGCTCTGTAGCATGCTGTTACTTCAATCAATACAAATTGAAACATAAATGAAACATTTAGTCTTTGATAGGTCAGTAATGTAACACTATGCACGTTGGAAAAGAAAAAACAAACTAGATGAAAACAAGAGATACAGGAAGGGAAGAAGCTCTGAAGGAGAAAAACATAACAGCACTTAAAAGCCTCAAGGAATGAGGCTTTTTTTTTCTCAAAGCAGAAATAAGGAAAAACAGGGAAAACTGGAAGACATTGAAAGAGATATTGAAAGACAAACAAGAAAAATAACTGTGCCATTCGAGTGATTTATTTCTATATACTTATATTTCTCTCGTAATTCACTAGATTCCGCTGACAAACACACTGATTCTCCTATGCCACCAAAAAACAAAAGCAAATAAAGGTAAAAAAATAAATAAATCACATACATTACTGAATTTTCAGCGTTCACATTCCCATTAGATTTCTGACGAACACTCAAGTAAATGCTTTTACAATATGTTGGAAAAGTAAAGCACTGCCTAGTAACTTCAGATGTTATTGCTGTCTACTAGTGAAAAGTTTGCATATAGAAAAGTTCTATTTTAGATAGCTAAAAAGTTGTAGCTAAGGGTAGGGCAATAATTTTCCTGCGAGTTATTTTTTTTTTTCTCTTGGAATAAAGATTATTAGTTATTGCTCTAATGTAAGACACATCTACTCCAAGTTCAAGACATTTTAAATCACTCTGGCTATTCTAAGAATTACTTTATACCAACTGTTATTATTGAAGAAGCAGTTTGGCATTTGGGGGACTGTTTATCTTTGCAAGATGAGTTTGAACTCTACTTGTAACAGTATTATATTACAGTTTTTTTCTTTTATGTTCATTTGTTTAAGATCTCATGCAGAGACATAAATGGTATGGACATTTTGAGCTAAGAGATTCACAAATGAGACCAAAATTTTGCTCACTTTACTATAATGCTGTGTGAACAGACAATAACTGAAGTATCAGAGGACCTGTCCATCAGAGTATTTATCATGTCTTTCAAATGAAATAAACTGTAAGAGGCAAAGATTTCATATTCTTGTAATAAAGCAGTGAAGCATGATCCGAGAGTCTGTAGCATCAAAGTCAGTAATGTCTGAATGATACATTCCTGATCTCATCCTGTAGTAGCAGCTATTTACATAAATCAGTAACATTTATGAAGGCAAAGACTCAATTTGGAGATCATTCTGGAAATTATAACAACAGTTATTCCAGGCTGATGAATGTAAACCACAATCTTAATGAATTAAAAAAGTAGTTCAAAGGCAAGATGTGCAATTCATGAGCATTTGCTAAGAGCTCTTTAAGAGAACATCCATGATATAAACCGAAATTTAAATGATTCATTGTTCTGAAAAGAGAAACATTATTTTTACTACATCCAAGAGATATTTTGGCCATAAGTAAATTATGGGCCTCATTACTACTGTGATGAAGTTCTACAATGTTGTGTAAATTAGTTCAAACATTGTCAATGCAGAAAGACTAGAATTTGCCTTTTCTGAAATATGAACTATTAAATTGGCTGCTAATTGACAAATTATTTCAGGTAATTAGCAAAACGAAACTTTGATCTTTATTTATAGCTCACTGATTCAGAATTTTTTTTCATGTTAATCACCTGAGGAAACGCTGAAGATTTGGAATAAATCAAGAATATCTTAATCATGATATATATTGTATTATGATACAGACAAAGAAGTGATTAAGAGTTTGGGAGACCTTTCTACTCAGAGTGGATAAGATGCTATCAAAAGAATAAAGTTAATAAAGGATAAAATTATCAAAGAATCTGAAATTTTTGAAAATCTAGACAGCAATGCTATTTTCAACTCCCTACAGAAGGGGCTAAAAATGTGATGACAGTTTATGTTGCACATACATGTTTGTATTTCACACATATTCACGCTGAACTTGAAAAACACATCCTTAACATGGTTTCTAACTCATGCTTCAGTACATATCAATAGAGAACAATGAGTGGAATACATTGATTCGTTAGATGAATGGGCTTGCTGATGTTAAAAACCAAGTACCAGCATGTCCTAGGTGAAAAAATAGCTTGAATTGTGAACACTAACAGGCAGCAGATAATTGACTACATGTGTGTGCATGCACATTTAAAATTAAACTTCTTAACCCTCAAGTAATACTGATCAATATCATGATGTCAGAGATTAATCCATTTCTTAAAAATACGTAGTCAATCCTCCATATATACACATGCATATATATATATACCCTGCATATTACATGTACTTAAACATATAAAACTTCAAAGAAGTTACAAATTATTTGGTATTAACAGTCTTAAAAAATCTTATAAGCCACAAACTACTATTACAACACCCCTTCATCCTGCATCAGATGAACATTAAAGAACAGCTTTAATGAGCGCGTCACACTGCTATCAGATCCACATTTGGATAACCTAAGTCTGTATTTCTTATTAAAAAAAAAAGAAATAACCCCTCACTAAACAGACATAAGAGTTATTAACATCTGGAATATTGAAAATACACTGAATTTCAACTTACCAGTACTAATGCAATTTTCTCCATCCTTACTGAGCTTCCACCCTTCGTAACATGAGCACTTGACAGTACTTTTGTGCTGTTCACATACTTGACTACACTTAAGGTGCTTGGTACAGTAATCCATAATTTCACAAGTTTTGTTGTCTATATTAAGACTGAATCCTGCAGGGCAGGAGCATACAATTCTTCCTCCAGGAACCACAGAACATTGATGGCTACATCCTCCATTGTTAAGTGAACATTCATCTGAAATAATACGGGGAAAAAAAAAAACCAAAACAAATAACAGAAAACATTATGGGCCACATGGGCCATCAGTCATATTGCATGTTCTTGAAGCCATCAAGTCACACATGAAAGGTCCCTAAGAAGTGCAACATGAATTTTGTATTTCTTAAACAACTTTAAACATTTATTTTTAAAATTCTCATTTATAAGTATTTAGCTTGGTAGCTTCATGTCCACCTTGCAGGATTTTAGAATGGCAGATGTAGAATGTATATATGTTTTTACAGACTTCCATAAGTATTATTTCATTCAGTTAAGAATTGCAGTGTGCCTATACAGCTGATGCACAAAGAAACAAACACCATTTCCCAAATACTCCCCTTGCCTCCAGCCACTTGAGCTTGAGCTCAAACTCCTAGCCCTGTGTATTTATATTACAAGTGATTTCTCAAAGAAACACAGGCAAATAAGGTTTAATAGAAGGATTTATTTCTCCTCTATTTCCAGTAACATCTACTGGACAATACTACTTCTGCATTCCCTGTGTCAGTGCTCGCACATTATATTCTACAGGTAACATGATTTGCAAAGCTCTGCTAAATGGACTGAAGGTGATCTGTGAAACCTTTAGAGGATCTGAATTAAAAGTCTGATAATTGTGTCTGTGAGAAATTATGTGATCTCTGGAGCAAAAAAAGCATAGAATTACTCCTTACTTCATAGTACTACTGATATCCAGGGAATCAACATAAGGGCAAAACTGGTTCATTGTTACATTGGAAACTAGGCTTCACTTTTTTTTTTATTATTATTTATGCTACTGACAGGATTCTATCATCTCAAGCTTTTGCAGTGGCAGAGAACAGCAAATTACCTGAAATACTTTCATATATACCAGAGCCTTTTAAAATGTTTACTTCTAGGATTATTTAAGGGGTTAGAAAACAACTTACCTAAGGAATTATGTTTTCCTTTATTTGAAGAAAACTTCAAACACCAGTTCAGTATTATTTAAACTACATAAAAATCCTCACACAGGCTACTGTGATAAAATGTCAGCAAGATTAACATGAGAACTTCTTTTTTTTTCAGTAGGAAGTATTGCAAAAGACAATATCAAGAATAATCAGAAAAATGTGTCTTAAAAAGTACCACAAAGATCGCCTTCATCAGATCCATCAGGACAATCTCTTCTCCCATTGCAGAGCTTCTCAGGCTGTAGGCAGATGGAGGTATCATTAGCACAAGGGTATTTTGGTGGTCCACACATATAGCCCTCGCAATTATCCTCATCAGACTGATCCTCACAATCAATATCGCCATCACATAGCCACGCTTTGCTAATGCATCTCCCTTGGAGAAAAGAGACAATAAACACAGGAAATCAGACTGGAAGCAAACTTTAGAAAAAAACCTTCAGCAATATTACCCAGATGTATCTTTTTTTTAATTGCTATGCTTTTCTATTAATAGTACTTTCCTTTTAGATGAACCAAAAGAAAACAACTTTTACTTATACTCTGAAGCATCATCCACATCAGCATTGACAGACTAATTTTCCAAACAAAATCAATCCTAATTATTTCTATGCCAAACAGAACTGCATAACAGGCAGGACACATCCTCATGATCTGATAAAGATACCAAACTGCTTTTCTTCATCTCTCTTCCTTAAGGAGCAATGTTTTAATATATGACTTTTTATTGACATGGGTTTGAGAAACAAAAATCTTTCTAGGAAGTATACACAACAGAGACCCCTATGTCACACAGATGATCAGTTTTTAGACAAAATAACTACAGCAGGTGAAGTTTCTTAAAGTGTTTCAGTTTTCTGGAACCAGCTAATTTCCATCACTCCTCAAAAAGGGAAGAAAAAAATTCATTTTTGTGCTGACCACCAATGCTTAGGGATGCAAGCCAGTCTTGTGATTGAGAAAGGGGGTTTCATCTTTAAAAAAAACATACAAGCGTTCAATTAGAATCACCCAAGCCAGGGATTTTAATAGGTGAAAAATAACCAAGATTCTGCATGATACCACTTACAGGGGTGCATGTTTATGTGCTTCTGTCCCAAGCTATGCCTCAACTCTCAAGCATAAACCTGTTAACTGCTTGTTATAACCAGTGGGGACTAGTTATAAATTTTGATAACCCCTGGACTGAACAGAAGTGGCATGGATTTTATTCTCGAATTAATAAAGAGATAACAGTTAGAACCATGGGTTAGAAAGTCATCTTTGTGCTGTGTTTCTGCTTATAAACTAGAAAATCAGAAGAAAAAAAAAATCAGTCTGGAATGGGAAAAAAGGTCCTGGAAATGTCTGGATCCATTGAGAGCAGTGCTGGTGGATGCCCAGGGACTGACTGGTGATGCCTGAGACTGGTAACTGCAAACTGTTGCACAGCATGAAGTGACATGATCATGTTCAGCAGCAATTTCCCCAATAGGAAATTGAGATTGGTTATGACTTCGTGGGGGAAGCAAGTGAGCAAGTGTGTGAAACAAATAACCAGGGTAAAACTCAAAAGCTGAAAAATATTAGAGAGTAATATTTTACTGGTTCAACCATGACACAGTTCAATATAAAACCACTTCAAAAAAGATTCAGTACCACCATCCACACTACGTAATGCCCATCCTTAACTGTAACTCTACTGTTAGCCATAATACAGTACTTCCTATAAAGGAAATATTTACTTAACGTTAGCATAATGCTTTTCATTTGATATTTTAGCCTTCTTTTAATGGAAAGGGTGCTAACGTTCTCACAGTGTGACAATGGGATAAAATACAATGAAACAAGAACAATGAGAAAAAAAAAAAAGTTTCTGCAGCACTCATAGGTGAGACTGTTTTGGCAAAGAAATGCAGAAAGTGAAACTTCAGGATCATACTACAGTGAGCGTGGTTTCAGACACCAGAACACGATTTCACCAGTGCAAAATCACCTGGTAAACTGAAACAGGGAGTGGTGTCAATTAGAATGAAAATCTTTTACCATTTTCTGTAGCAGTGAAAGTCCCAAATATCCTACACTGAGAAGACAGGATTGCACAGCAATACAGAAACTAAGTCACATACACGATATGTATGCAGTCTAGGTTTCAAAAAATTGTCCATATTCTTTGTTATCTTGAAATGACCACTGATTTTATATATTGGAACAACGTCATCAGAATGAAGGCTAATGAAAAAATACCAATGTCAAGCAAACTAACCAGATTCCAAAGTAAATTGGAGTTGATTCCATTTGAGCTAATTTACTTTTTACTTGTTTATACACACAGCTATTACAGTGCATATCAGTTTCCCTGCCTTTTTCTTACCTTAATGGAGATATGTTTCATAATAAAAGATTTATCTTCTACCGTGATAGCTCTGACAGGTTCTTAAGTAGTATATACTTTCAATTAAATTAATCTTTGCAAAAAATCTAAAGAGATGGACTTAATGATATATTATGACTGTCTTGAAATCATTACTTAAAACTCACTAGAAGTATCTTTGCTTTATTGTCCCTTATTGAAACTCACATTTTTTGGTTTCCAGGAACCTTCTTAGTAAAATTCTATTAAAAATTAATTGTCTCAATAGATATATCTGTTCTTTTCCATAGCTCTTCTGTGTGACACAGAAGAAGTATGCATAAAGTAGTGAATCACAAGTTCTGAGGCAACAAGAATGTGGGAAATCCTGTGCAAATGCTTCTCCAACATTTTATATTTCCTACAAATATTAGCAAGTACAATAGAATTAACTTTGTACATACTACCCAGACTTCGTTGGGATACTGAGCCCAGGAAGTTTTTTTATTCTTTGATATTCAACTGTAAGTGAACTACTTTGGTGGAGCATTAATTATAGTAGTTTTCCTCTTATAATTAATTATTTCTGTAATGCTTTGCTAATTTATAGAATAGAATCATTCCCATTCACATCAAAATGAAAGAATGATTTAATCTGACACATGAAAAACTGTTACAGTGGCCAGTGTTCTTGCTTGTCCTGTAGAAACACCTGAGACTTAGACTGCACTACATTGTTTTCAAGCACATGGTCAATTTTGGGTATATAAAAGCTTTTAGTATAAAGCAGATTTTTATAAATGTCTCCTGCATGAGACAGAAGAAAAATTTCAGGGCCTAAAGAAGACAGATGTTATAACAGAAAACAAAAATACCATGAATGGAGGATAAAAACAGTACAGGAACAAACAGAATTTTCAATTTTACTTGCAGTGGTGGTTTCTTTTTATTTACATTTGTAATGACAACTGAATCCACCCACCCATCCAGTCAGAAACTTAATCACTATGAACCATTATTACATTCAAAAAGGTTCTTAAAGCAGTTGTACAAGACGTGCAGCTCCAAAGATCTAAAAGTGAGAGAGAAGACAGTGCAAGCAGGGAACAAAGGGAAGCAACACTGGTAAACCCACGTTATGACCGATACCCTCTCCACCCACCCTTTGAATTCCTCCACGCGTCCAATTCCTACTAAATTCTCTCTTTCAAAACTCCTCTCATGCCATCTCTCTCCACAGTAACCCCCCGTCCTCCTCACAGAATCTGTAGGGCAGCCCTACCAATTTCCTCATCATCTTATTTCTTAAAAACCCTTCCTTCCCAGCCTTCCTGGGTATTAACTTCTCTCTGCCTTCTCTACTTGTCACATACCTCTATCTTGACTCTAGCAGCTGCCATCCAGGGAGTACTACTGCTGGTGTTCTCTTCCAGTATCACTGCAATGATCACCCTTCAGTTATATTTCCTCTCTGTGCACATTCCTGATTTTGCATTCCAAAGAAATCTTACTACTTCCCTCATCTTGTTTTCCCCTCTAGTATATTATTAACATGTGAGAAAAAAAAGAAGCATAAAATAATAGCACATAGGGTAGCATTAAAAATGGTAAAGCACAAAATTAACTGCTTCTTGAAAGAAATATAAAAAACGGTAAGTATGACAAATACACATTATAGTTCAGATCTACTGCTTACTAAACTGAAATATTCACAGCTCTCCTGTATTTGTCTTCACAGAAGTACTGGATTATGATTATTGGAGTAACTAGATGATTTTTTAAGTGATGTACAGATTCTGCTCTTGGTTTGGATTAAGCTCAAAGTAGGGGAATGGAATAAAAGGGATCGATTTATGTAGTACCTTAAACTGAGTTGAAGTACATGCCTGTAACAATTTTTGGAGGGCAGAATCAGAATATAAAATAGAAACTTGGATCTTGGGCTCATCTAATTTAGTTTAATCTAATTTTGTAGCAGAAAATAACAGCTAGAAGCAGCCCAGAAATAGTCAGTCTCAATCAGGTAGTTATTGCATCTCATATTCTACTGCTGCACAACCTCTAGTATACTTTTAATCACACATCATCACAACCAACCATGTGATATTCGTGATAAAATTAGAAATGTCATTCTGAAATCTGTTAACTCAAGCACCCTGCAGTATTTTGGCTGACTTTAGATACCACAGCTCAAGAACTGCACAGGTTGGTAAGTTCCAGTGAGACCAACAAAACACACTGAAGGTTTAAAAATATATGTGTGTGTATATATATATACATATAAAAAATAGAAGACAGGTGAGGGAAAAAAAACC
Source organism: Todiramphus chloris collaris (assembly GCA_025345505.1). Lineage (NCBI taxonomy): Eukaryota > Metazoa > Chordata > Aves > Coraciiformes > Alcedinidae > Todiramphus > Todiramphus chloris. The sequence continues at coordinate 37,633,172 of JANVCC010000022.1, forward strand.
CAAACAAACTTGTTTATTTGACAAAAAAAGTAAAATGTGATTAAGGAGACACATAACAGAAGTCTTTCAATGTTCAAAAGATTTTTATACCAATGAAAAGATGAAGACTAAGCTTGCAGCAAATTTCAGATGGCATATTAGGAAAAAATATTCAACTATTAGAGGCAAATTACTAAAGATGATCCATATAAGTTACAGAATACTCTCTGTTGGATATTCTTAAGCGTGTATCAGAAAAGAGGCTGGATAGGATGGGTTTGTAAGACCACTATTACTTTAAGCAAAAAAAAAATCATGTTTGGCTGAAGGATGACAAAGCTGTAATAGTAACATCACACTCAAGCCTGTGGTGTTGTGACAGATTAACCAGAGCCAACAAAAAGCTACAGTAAGCAGGCATGACCCTGCAGGTTCTATTTACAGCCATTAAATAAGAGAAGTAAGCAAAAAAGTGGGTAGTAACGTTTCACTATTACTGTTCTCACCAACTGTCGTTCCCCTCAAACTGTATTGGGTGTTTCACCTTTCCCCATACTCACATTCTTACTCAGACCCATCATATTCTGTATTAGGAAATCAGACACCATAACTATGCAATTTCTAAGGGGAGAATTAAACAAATTCTCCTCATATGAACAATTCTTGTAAATGTGGAAATCAGACAGTATTATTTCTTTAGAATAATACACAGAAAAAAAGGGTTTTTTTCTGAAATCTGAAATGATCGTAACAGAAATTATTTCTCATAAATCCATTATAACTCATTTGCCCCACCAGATGGGATTAAACTGAAAAATAGCTAAAGAAAAATTTGGTTTTGCTGTTTTCTGTTCCAATGAATTACCAACATGCATCCTCAAATCCATATATCCTTGACTGTAGCAAATGTTTTATGAAAACAATTTTTTTGCTGTATTTATATGTGGCAGCCAGGGCAGTCACATTTCACCCTTCATCCTGTAAACTCACTGAGATATTGTCCTCCTTGTGCAGGAGGGAAGTGTACAGTGAGGCATTTTGACAACTTTTGCCCATTTAAGCTCTAGGAAAAAGTGTACTTCCCATGTCATGGTTTCTACCAGTCTATTTCAGGAAACAGACTATTTTGTTGAAAGTGAGTAACCCCTTTAATTATTGAAGCTATTTCATTTAACTGCTACTTGTTCTCTACAACTTTATGGAAAGAAGTAAGAACACAAAAATAAATACAGAATAGGTTTCCTTATCCAGTCTTCATGATTTCTAGAACTTTAAAATCTGAGTAGCAGCAACCTCTCAGCATTTGCAAGACATCCAAAAATTAGTTCACGCACTAAAAATGAACTGTGTTCGCAGTGTAGATTTGTATAAAGTATCTTACTGTATCCATACATGTTCACATGGACAGAGACTACATAACTTAACATGCTTAGCTGTTACACAAGCATTAGAATGGGTTCTCCTTTTCTGTAAAATTATAGTTGCCTAATGGTAACAATATTACTACTTATTACATCATTAATTAAATTTAACTTTGAAAGTTATTTCACCCATAATATTTCATTAATCTTTGAAAGAAATTTCAAATGATTAATATAACACAACATATATTAATTTTTTCCGTAATTGGACTGTCTTTTAAGAAAATGTTCCATGGAGCATTATTTTGAAAATTTCCTCATGTAAAGATTGTCAAATTCTTTTCACTGTTTTAAATGAAATACACTTAGGAAAAATGTATTTTAAACATTCTCAAAGAATGTATTTCTCTTCCAGTACTGTGGTTCGAATTTCCAGCACTGCAGTTCTATTTCTTTGAAGTCTTCCATCTAATTACTTTATACAATTTCAATCAATTTATTTCTTCGACTTTGAAGTATTATTAAATGCTACCTTCAAATATTTGGTTTGATGTACTATCACCCAGAACAGTTTCAGTTTAAGTATTCCCAAAATCCATCCATTTTGTATTTCAAATCAGAAAACAGGTTAGAGAAAGTATATTAATATTCTTTTCCTGGCATGAGTACAAGAAGTACCATCACCTCAGTAGTACTGAACATTAAAATCCATATTCAATTAGTAGATATGTGATCAAATCATGCAAACAGACAGACACGCACACACAATGAGTAAGTAAGAGGAAAACATATCTGCATGTATATACCTGTACTCTTGCAGGAGAACTTTGTTTTTTCATCACACACTCGTATGGTTCCATTACAGCCTTTTTCATCACTCCCATCTTCACAGTCTTTTTCTCCATCACAGCGCCACAACTCAGGAACACAGTTCCCATCAGGACTGCACTGAAATTCCTTCCCATTGCATCTTCCAGGAGAGGGAGTTTCTTAGAAGAACAAGAATTACATTGAAGAATTTGCTCATGTGAGTTTTCTCCATGCCAAGTCTACAATGACTTCAAATCCTCCTTCCTAATCAAAGTCAAAATCAGAGTCCCCAGGCATAACACTCAAAGCTCACTATTCCTTCCTAACTCACCACTCCAACACAAGCTTCAGACAAGCCTGCTCTTCATGCCCTTCACTCCCTACTCCACCACAGCCTCAAGACAAATATCAATTTATTTATTTTCTGCACATCTGTCAGACAATGAATTTGGAGATGTAAGGAGGACCAAGGCTGCTTGAAGTTTTCCAGGTGCTTCATAGTCTCTGCCTCTCACCCTCAAGCTACATTCCCTCCTCCTTTTCAATTCTTCTTTTTCTTCCAACAGGGTCCACTGCCTAGTTTACAAAACATTGAAAGTCACACCTCTGCTCTAACTGATACAAGGTCCTGACACCTGCCTGTCTTGTTCTGCTAGGCTCTATTTGTAGCCTTTCCAAATTCCACAGCTAAGAACTTCAGTTCAGTGCAGCTATGGAATCAGTCTTGAATGTTTCAAAGCACCATAAGTATGTGATTTAAATTATTCATCACATACTTAATTCTCCAAGTATTTACTAGATGATGGTCATTTCATTTTTATCCTTGTCCTCCTCTTCCTAAACTACTACCATAGTAAATATTCCTAGTATTTTGTAACATAATAATGACAATAGCATGTTCTTTAATATCAATACACTTATGCATTCCTGTTTGTACCAAAAAGTATTAAATATTATTAAATTATTAAAAACAGAGTATGTTATTAGAAGGTGCCTTATTAGTGTTTTTTTTGGTGAGGATTTTTTGTGGTTTTTTGTTTGTTTGTTTTTTGGGGTTTTTTTAGGGTTTTTTTTTGTTGGTTTGTTGTCTTTTGTTCTTTTTTTTCCCCCCCTTTTTTTTTCCTTTTTATTCAATTCCCCACCCCTACCTTTTTTTTTCCCCACAAAATAATCTGCATTCCTGCATTGCATCATAAGTAAAGCAAGAAGTTGCTACTGGAAAGTGTTCATCACATAGCAGAGCAGGACATAGAAGATGTATGAACTGACAATAACTGCATCAACCAGCACTACTGCAGAGACAGTGCTGCAAATCCCACCATAACATGGTGTTGTGTAAAAAAGTTAAGCAGGACTTTAAGCACTGAGATGGACTTGAACAGGGGAAAAAACAAGTGGTTTAGTTATAGACCAATTCTTTTGGTACAGATAAGTAATAATAAAAATTTTTGTAAATATGTAAAAATAAAGGATTTTACTCATGCATATCATTCTGCTCATTCATCTTTTTGAATGAGGTCTGCATCTATATTTAGAATGAAAAAGGACCAGTAAAACTATGTACGATTACTTTGTTGTGGAAAAATCACTATTAAAAAAACCCATCCCCTCGCTATTATCTGATTATTTTTTATCCTTTGCTACAAACATCCTCCCCTTCTTTCCCCACTCAAATACATACAATGTATGGCATTTAAATGGGATTGTAGCTTGTTAAAACATTTTTATGCTTCAGTAACACTATTGGAAACAAAACCAAAAACTTGGATCACACAAAAATGAGTGTGTTACCGCATAAAGACCTAGAAAATATAAATGGTAATTTAAGGAATGACGCTTACTGTCTTTTTCTAAGCAGCATGCATCTCTAATAGGACAATTATAATGTTTAGCATAATTTACTAAAGTTAAACAATAAAACTTATCTCAATATAACACCCATTTGTTTTGAAATGCATCCTCATCCTATGATACACTTCTGTATTACCATATTACACTTGATACATTTTCCACTCCAAACTTTAACAAGGTTAAAAGCACTTTCTCTTTTTCCATTGACTCAAGTCAGATCCTCTGTATTTATACCAAAATGTTCTCTGAGTTTATAAGTATTCAAGTGTGGGAAGAAAAACAATGCTAACCTTCCTTGCTGCAGTTTGTTTTGGTTTCATCACTGAAATCTCCACAGTCATTGTCACCATCGCACGCCCAATGACTTGGGATACATCTACCATTAGAACATCTGAACTGATCAGCAGAACATGAATGAATACAGCCTAGTTCATCACTTCCATCACCACAGTCGTCATCTACAAATATTAATTTTAAAAATTATTTTAAAAGTCAAAAAGTCTGAATAAAAGATTTGAGGAGAAAAAGGTATTTCCAAATAGGCAATAGAAAAATAACACACAGTGAATAAAATAGTATGTTTACTGCCCACAGGCATATGGTTAAATTATTTCTAATGCAAGTAATTCCTTAAATCTAATTTACCAACAGCCCTTGACTCTGTTATTTTGGAAAGTCTAACCCCTTACTTTTATTCACAGTTATTCAATTACAGACACCAGCAAGAAGGGGAATGCTGTAGACCTTCTTAATTTCTTCACTAGTCCTGAGCACACAGACTTCCAAAGAGAGTGGTTTTACTTTAATCTCAGTGATTTGTAAATTTAACTTAGTTGAGCACACACACAAAGAATTTCATATAAACCAAAATGAAAAATTGATACCAGAATTTCTTTTCAATAGTTACAGATGTTGTTTCCACGTACTTGCAATGGTTCAAGGTGGAGAAAGATGGCAGCAGACAAGTAAGGGTGGGATGGGGTTTCACCTTACCCTAATGTTGTAGTCATTACAACAACCTTAAGGTAATTCCCATCACTTTATCATGATCACCAATGACAAGAAAAGGTACTTATGTTATATAAATAATAAAGGGCCTCTTTGCACAGTAAGCACACTGTGATAATCTGAGGAATCTGTGCATTTACAGCTATGAGGTCCTGTCAGCCTCCTAAAACTATATTAATATCAAATGCTATGGTGGATGAAGAACCAATCCAGTGTTATGTGGACTGGCATGACATCACTCTCACATCACATGCTCAGAGAAGATTTATTTGAACACCTATGATTCAAATATATGCTCTTTCAGACAGAAGAATTAACTACACTGTAAAGATTTCCTAGCTTTCCTTCTTGAAGGATGCTAGCTATTAAATTGAACTTGCCCATGAAAAACAACAAAAACCAGGTATTTGGTCACTAGAACTATTTTATTTTCTAAAAGTAGAATATACTTTCACAACTGATACCTTAGCTGCTTTTTGTTGCTTGTTGTGTTGTTTTTTTAATAATAATGAGAGTTTATATCACACTTCATTCTACAGAATATACCATTTGTAACTGTTACCATACTCACTGCATCATTCCTTATATATAGCTTCAATACTGCTGCTTTCTAGGTCAGGTCAGCAATTTAAAAATACTCTGTTATTCTCTGACCACTTACAAGACATCTGACTGGCAATATCAGTCTCAGAAGAAAAGAGTGAATACCTAAGTAATATTTTTGCAATATCTACCATATTCATTTCAAATAGAGAACTCTTGATACTTGCCTGAATCACAGAGCCATTTGCTGCTAATGCATCTTCCATTTTTGCATATAAATTGAGTTAGTGGCTCACACGTTGGGAACTCTGTGAATGTGTTCAAAAAGAAATAAAAAAACTATTTAATGTGTATCTTCAATAATATGCTTCCACCTTCTTGTATGCATAAATTACACAAGCATATTGTATCAAATGTTTGCGCCGGCCAGATACTTAATCTGGAGAGGAGAAAAGGTGAGGCAAAAAAGAGTGGGGATAAAAAGGCTTTTAAGAGTCTAAACTCTAAGCTTCCTCAGCATGGACCACTCAAATGCATTATTCTGTGCCATGTAACATGGTCTTAAATTCCTATCAGGCCAGGGCTGTCTTTGCCACTAAGCATACTAATAGTTACAACTAATTATAGCATGACAACTGATACCAACTATATTTTCAATGTGTTTATTTAAATAAAAATGTTCTCCAATTGCAATAGCACTGGCAGTAAAAGACATGAAACAGGAGACTGTAAAAAGAGAAAGTTAAGCACCAAGTGAAACAAGAGAAGAAATAAAGTTACTGTACACTGACATAGTAAACCCCAAAATTAAAATGTCACTATTTACAGTAATTTTCTGCAAGCATTCCAGTAAAAGCAGTAGAAAACTGAGACAATACCATATATACTCATTTATATTACACACACAGATTTGTTTTTATAATTCTCTTATACGCTTCTGCTGAAAACAACTTTCATTCTTTCAGACTTCTTTTTCTTCTAAAACCAGTGACATAGCTAGGCACGTGCATTCAAACCATTAACGTTACCAGGGCTTGTGCCCATTCAGTTTTGAAAACACAAGATCTGTTTTACAAAACCTGGCAAATCATAGGAAACAATCTGAAAGTCTAACTTGACTGAAAAGGAATGAGGAGGAGACAAAATTCTCTACACAAACCATCACGAGATGAAGACATCTCTCGGTAACTGGAACCTAATGCAAACCAAAAGTCCTTCACTGAAGGATTTCAAGGAGGAAGTTCCTACACAGTGCATCCTAAATGCACCAGAAAGAAACAACCAAAGCAGTGCATAGCCCTGTCAGCCACACCAAAACTGCCCAAGATTGGAACAAATTCCAAGTATATTCCTCATTATGCTGATCTAGGTATATTAGGTTGTTCTAGTGTTTTTACGACTGAGACAACAAAGCTAAACTTCAGGAAGATTTGGAGAATTAGGCCATGTAATTAGTACCAAAGATGTTTTCTAAATTTTAAAAATGTACTACATAAACAGATTGTTTCCTTAGGATAAGAACTGAAATAGTCACTGAAAATGAATTTCTGACTGGAGTTTGCTGTCTCTTACAGTCTTTGTTGCAGAAAATATTTGAAAGTTAATTCAAATGCTTTTTTTCTTTTTTTACAGGATTGGAGGTGAATTTTTGGCTTAAAAATGTAATTCATGAAGCACCAAATCAAACCAGCTCCATCAAACAGTAAAATTTAGACATCACCTAGAACATCATAACACTGAAGTGATTATTCTGGTTCAACATAGAGAAACGTGGGAAAAAAAGTTAACACTGATGACAACACTTTGTCAATTACTCCTATAAAGTTTTTGGTTATTTATTAAATAAATTAAAAAAACCTGGGTTTTTTTTTGGGAGAACACATTACAGTGATAACAGAAATCTGTTCCAAGGCAAATAATGGAGATGTGCAGCTATGATGGTACTGAGCTAAAAATATATTCCTCGTGTACTTCAAGCAAAGCTGAAAGCAAGTTTTAATTTTGCTTTTTAGTTGTTCAGTAATTTCTCCATAAATTTAATGAATATATTAAATATAATTTTGCCCTTTCCCATAAGTGAATGCCTTCATGACTTTATGTTCACCTCTCTACTCAAGACCTCTATAAAGAAACAGAAACTAATTAAAATGAATTGTGATTGTTCTCATCAGCACCAATCTCCTCTCTTGGGCTCACAGTGGAGGCTCTCCATAGTGTAGACACCAATCTCATTTCTCTCTGTTATCCAGCTGTCTTGTAAAAGCTCCATTTTTTTTATTTTTTTTAATATTTCTTTCACCCTGTGTTATTGAGTGTAAATGGTAGGACAATGAACTGATAAACCAATGGTCAGAAAAATATGACCATAAGTCATATTTCCCTATAGGAAAGCAGTAGAAAAATGAGGAGGCTTTCTCTTCAAATTTTCTTCAGGAATACCATGCTTCTTAGTAAATTCTGTTGTATCTTATGAAGAAGTGTATCCATTACGATGCTGGCATCATCTTTCCAGTCCAGCTCAGCTCAGCTATATACTAATTTAAATATGCTGAAGTTCTTGAATCAATAGCAGACAAAGGTTATTTTTATCTGAAGACTGGAGCAGTTAAAAATCCACAATTTGTAATTGTAACAAAAAGCAAACGATGATTTTACTTTTATATTGTAAATTTGCAGATTCAAGAATTTTAAACTGCTTCATAGATGAAAATACATACCACTAAATAAATTGCTTTAACATGCCCATTAACAATCAAATTACAAGGCTGAATGAAAAATGAAATATTTGACACATTTGCACAATCAAAGTGCTTGAGGATAAAGAAATAAAACTCTAAAATATGAAACATATGTCAAGTTTGGTCAAAATGAAGAACAGCAGGTGAAATAAATGCTGATTAAATGATCTGAAGAAATATTCCAGATCAGCTGCCAGGATACCAGACAAAATACATGGGAAGAAATTACAAAGATGACATTAACATCTGTGTATTGATAAGGCATCTGAGAACACAAGGCACAGCTAGTCAGATAAACTATTATAGTGACATGCTGTACCATTACACAAAATCTTATCATTTTAGAGATTGCAAAATACAGTGAGTCCATAGGATCATCCATTCTACCTCCGTACACAGCAGAACTTACTTTATGTGAAGCATGATAATTAAAGTCTGCTGTAATAATATTTTCATTTTTACTGAAATAATTATTTTATGTTGATTTTATCAAGTATGTCAACTATTTTGAAATAACTGATCATATATCAATTACTGTCAATATGAAATTTTGTTTTTCTCTGGGTTATATCACTATTAAATGTAGTGATAAATGTATCACTATAGACAAGAGAAAGCAGGTTAATATTTCAGGAAACAATTATTTACATGTAAAAATCATGAATTCATTTATAGAAGGAGATGCTGAGATTACATACGGACTTAAAAAGTTATAATGTAAACTCAACTAATGAGTATTAGCTGGTTGCCATTCATAAATAATTAAAATTTAAACAGATTTAAGGGATTAAGGATGAACAGAATTTATTGGTTAGAGCCTACATGTTGCCTTCCATAGATTCTCTGGTAATTGATGTCCTGCAGATTTATGTTTATGGAACATAGAGCATCATGACATCAGCCCATGACTTTCATTTATGCATTTCTGTTCTTTTTTTTTTTTTTCTTTTCTTGTTCTCCACCACTTCATAGGTATTGAGATTTTTGCAGAAAACCTGTTCATGGGTAATAGAGTTCCAAAGCAAAAATAAGGTAATGTTTTGTTAACTACACTGCATTCCTAGTCTGATTTTGATTAATGAACAGTATATTTTTATAACAGTCAATGAAGTCTGAGAACAATAGAGTACTGAGAACAATAGAGTACTGAGAACAATAGAGTACTGAGAACAATAGAGTACTAAGTATCCTACCAAGTACCTTTAGGTTTTTTTTGGTTTTTTTTGTTTTTGTGCACGTGTCGCTTCATATTTACATGGTTGATTCTACTAAGATTCTTTCTTGAAAACTTTTGAAAAGTCATTTCAGAAACATCCTATTACATTGTGACAGACAATTCATATTAGTAAGGCAAATAATATCACAAATATTAGCTTGTAAACAGAGAACACCCTAATACAGACAGCTCATTGACCCTTTTGATCTCAGACTCACAGCAGTTACCTGTGACCTTGTTTGGAAGCAGCCGGTGAGAGAGTGCATCTCTCTTGGCCATATCTTAGTAAGGTAGCCATCAGCAGAGCTGCTGAGACTGTCTCACGATATAAGCAAGTAACTTTTTTTTTTTTTTTTGCAAAATACAGTATCAAAATAACCTTCTGTTCAGACTTGAAATAGTCTAGTTTTATTGACATGTAGAATATGCTGAGGGTGCCCATGTGAAGAGGTATATGGCCCAGATAGAGATCAGTTTATGAGGGTGACAGTAGTTGATAATGGGATAAAAATTAGAAAAGCATTGATTCATGGCCATATTTGATAGTGTAGTTAAAAATTCATTAATGGAAAATGCAGCCTTTGTTTGCTTTGGGTGTATTTATTAATCAACTAAATCATATTTGTCATTTCAGAAAGAAATCAGTTCATATAAAAACAAAAAGCCCCACATACTTTTTCTATTCATCAGTTTGTATGAAAAGAGATCCTTCTATGTTTAAATCTTTATGCAATAATTTTACTTTTTTTTTCCCCAAAAGAAAATTGACGTACCACAGGATGTCATTTCATCGGTTTCATCTCCACAGTCATCCTCCCTGTCACACATCCATGATGCTGGAATGCAGCGTCCATTCCCACAAGAAAATTGATCAACCTGACACGTTCTTGCTGTCAAGAGAAAACACTCCAAAAATGCAAGGGAAATGGACAGAATCTGTTAAGCCTCTTGGTGCATGTTTGTATGTAGAAGTTACAAGTCTGGAGGGCATCTCTTGGACTCCTGCACATTTTACCTGATCTAACTAAACATCATTCACCTCCTTTGATTTCAGAGAAAATTGAGGTCATCATCTTCATCATATGAGAATATGAAGGCTTTTATATAATTATAGAAAACTAGGTGGTAACAGAGCATTAAAGTTTGATAAAATAACATTAGTGCTAGAATGGAAGTAAACAAAAATCAGGGTATAGAAGTGCCTAACTTAAAATTGGAGAATTAACAAATTGTATTTCAGAATACAAAGAATGATCTAGTGAAAGGCATATTTACATGGAAAAAATGGTAATATACATGTAACATATAGTAATATGTGTGCGATATGCCTGGCCTCACTGTTCTTAGCATGTTTGCCTTTGAGAATATGCAACTGTGATGATCCAGGAAACAATGGATGTCACTCTTCTGAAGAAATAAAGTTGACTAAAAGAAAACATGCTATGTAACAACATACATTACTTTGAAAGCTGAGGAACAGTAAATCATGAATAAAAATCTACCACATAAACCTGGCATTACTTATAATTTTGTTTATTCAATGCTAGTGACAGTGACACAGATTTTGATTCCAAATCTAAGCTTTTTGAGTTCATCTATATGCAATTCTACACTTTAAAAAAATGACTGATACAACAATCAAAAGAATCTCTCTTCATTTGGTATTCTCAATTACCATTTTCATTTTTCTTCATAGGAATAGCCCAAAATACAGTACAAGTCTGTAAGTTTAAAATAGTTCAAGGAAGTATATGTTTTTTTGAACATAACATTTGCCACTGCAGGAACAAAAGGAAAAATTCAACCCACAGCAAACTGACACAGGGATGAAAAACATGGTCTTCAAATCAGACTCTTACCCTACAAGCAAACAGTTGAGTATCAAAGGATATTGAGATGTATGACAATCCATAACAATAGGGTAGAGGGGATATGGGTGCTGTAGGTCTGCATTTGTGCTAGAGTGCCTTTAGCCAAATCGCACAAGTAACAACCAGAACTGGTGGTTGTACATATGAAAATTTAAATCAAATAAAATGAGTTCAGGGCATATTTTAATATACTATGTATTCTGTCTATCACTGCATTTCACTTTAAAATAGTCATCAGCTTATTGAGGATAATATTTAATCTTTGTTTAGTGTACTCTACTGACAAGCACTAAACATCATTTCCATATGAGTAAAGGACAGATTTGGAACTCCATGATTTACTGCAGTGGAATCAGTAAACAGTTTTCATCTTGTCATTTACTTAAAAATCTACTATACAGTTAATAACTTACAAATGAAAAGAATTTCAAGATACTGAGGGCAAACTGAATAAGTAACTATGCTATTATCAGCATGAGATAGAATATACTAGTGACATGGCACTCATCACAGCATGTTAACAAACAAAATTCTACCTGCCAAAAAAGATTTATCAGGGGCAAGTTTGTACCTAAGTAGTCCTTTGACAGTTAACCCATACTGATAGATTAAGTGCTGAATTACTTTGGGAAGCACAGTCAAGTAGAAGGATTAAGTAAAATACAATTTGTATTCCACGCTTAGTGGCATCAAAATCTGAATTAATTTAAAATGTCAATAATCAAATTACTAGTAGCAGGCTGGTTCAGTTCAGAGCAGTCTTGAACTGTTTAAGGCACTCAAGTTAAAGAACTTGTAACCACAAACTAGTAAAACTTTTACCTGTACAGGTTTTGTTTGATTCATCTTCATTATTACCACAATCATTAGTTCCATCACAAAGCCATCTCTTGGGAATGCAGCGATTATTTTGGCACTTAAATTGATCATCAGGACAACTATGATTGACTGGGGAGAAAAAAGAATTTTTAAATTTTTTTTCCTAAGAAAATAATCAGAGAAAACTGGATGAAAATAATACATTAAATGTCATTCCCTGCTGATGCAGTTAGTGTGGTTATCCTGTATATACAATCACCATGGTACAAAATTTGTTCAGCCCACCAATTAAAAAAATATTGCAGTGCTTCAACCATAAATTAGACAATACATAATAAAGATTCTCCTATCATACTAGTGTCAATATGGAGATCCTCTTCTATTAACTACTAAGCGATAAAAGTTAGCAGGATTTTATAACATTGCTATTTCCTTAAGCAAAAATGTCCTTGATCCCATTTTATCAATGCGATGAGGTTTGCAAATTGAAGCGCATGTAAACAAAGGAAAACACTAAAGGGAACAGATGCAAGTAGCTAAGTGCATAACCAAAATATTATACTACAGTGAGCAGGGATTGGGGCAGGTTATAAAACACTTCTAAAATGCTGCACATTACTGTCAGTGGTCACATATAGATCTGCTGTTTACTCTCCATGAAATTGTAGGTGTCAAAAAGTGAAATAAGCAACACAGTGTAAAACTGAGAAAAAAAAAAAAAAATCTAGTATTCAAGAGTGAACAAGGTACCTCAAAGATGTTTTTACTAGCTACCAAGTATCATGGCAAAGATGAAAACTGAGTGCACAGAAATTATGTAAATACTATTGCAGCTGTAGTAAGCGTATATGTTCTGTTTCTTTTATGCTAATAACAAGGTCTGATATTAGCAGATGTTGCTAATCTTGATCTACACAAGAGCAGTAAACAATACACAGTTTCATATGCTGGGTTAAAAATAATCTCAGGGTATTTTCCACCTACTCAACCATCCACAGTCTCTTTTTTGAAGTTTAACATAAATCTGGAAACAAGCAGCATTTAAAATAAAATGATGTCTTGCAGCTTTATCCTTGACATTTCAGTAGCTTTTATCTTAGACCTTTCTATCTATTCTTCCTATTGAAAATGACACAGAGGAAGTGTGATGAATGATTTGTGTGGAGGGTGCAAGAATACTGGAAGTAAAGATTAATTAATAATCTGAGACAAAAGGTATCCCAAGTCTCATACTTCTCAAAGAATCATGAAATGGTAGGGGTTGGAAGGGACTTCTAGAGATCAGATTCCAACCCTTGCGCCAGGGCAGGTTCTGCTAGAGAAGGTCTCACAGGAACGCATCCAGGAAGATTGTGAATGTCTCCAGAGATGGAGACTCCATCACATAACATGCAACCTAGTTTTCAATGTGAGTGGACAACAAAATTATTATAATCCATGTGATAAAATTAAAAATTGGGGACTTTTTTTTTTTAATATTTGACTCTAATACTAGACATAGATATTGCTTAAAATGGTAGTTAAGCTTTTGGTCATATATTTACTAACATGTATGTGTATTCTGTTCGTAAACAGAATTATTTCAGACTAACTAAAAAAAGAACTATTGAAATTCCTATAGCAACTTCTGAAAAGAGATTAATGTTATCATATCATACTGGCCTAAACTATGTATCACATACAGATTTAGGAAAAGATTTTAATTTCATTTATATCTGTATAAATTCTTTGGGAATTACAAGCTTTGAACAATTAATTGGTCTAGAGTATATTAATTTAAATGAGAATCAAGTCAACTCTAACAAAAGATTTGACCTTCTCATGCTCTTTATTGCTAGAGCTCCTTATTTAAGAGCAAGAACCCCCTGTATTAAAATAGAATGTTAATAAGCACTACAATTCAGAGCTGGTCAAATGTTTTGAAAAATATTGGGACTGAAGTCAGTCTTGACAACTACATGGAACTATCAAAATAGATAAAGGCAGGAAAAACCCCAAACTGACTATGTAACAGCCATACAGAAAAAGGCATTACAGAGGATGTATCAGTAACAACAGGCCAGTGTGAAGCACACCAGATCTACCAAAGGTTATATAAACATTACTATCAACCCTCACAAACATTCTCTCAGACTAACCAGCTTCACAAAAGCCTCAGCAGAAGTACATACATCCAGTTCTGGACATCCAACCCCTAGGATCACTTGGCAAAGTTCAGAAAAGAGCAATGAAGTGTAAAAACAACCACACAAAAAAACCACAAACACAAAAACAAACAAACAAAAAACCCCAAACCAGATTAGAGTTGTTTTGTCTCAATAAGATAAGAATGAGAGACTACGATAAGAGTTTTCAGATACAGAAAACAAAGCTGCACAGTAGAAGAGTGTATCAGTTCTTCACGTCTAGAATTGATAGGAGAAAAAAAAAAAGTGTTTTCATTTCATCAAAGGAGATTGGTTTAGAGAAACAGTCTAATGATAGAAATAGGAAGCATTGAGACAAACTGAGTAAGGAAAGGCATTTTCACTGCTGCAACTCTAATTTTATAGCAGGTTATCTATGTGTCCTCCAGGAATGTCACAGATACACAATTGGTATGTTTTCTATTGTATTTCATTCTAACAGGATTCCTTTACAGCTAAACCATACAGTTCTAGTAAAACGGTATTTGTAAAGATAAAGTACACCTAATTTAAAACTGGAAGGGGTGGTGTCTTGTGGGTTTTTTTGGTGGTAGTGGTTTTGTTTTGGAGCTGTCTGTGCCCTTTTGTTTTTCTAAAGAAGGAAAAAAAACCCATGAAATCACAGAATTGTTTCTGGTTGGGAGGGACCTGCTGAGATCACCTAGTCTAATACTCTGCTCAACTAGGGCAGGGATCCCAGGACCACATCACCATAAGTTTCAAGTATCTCTGTAGATAGAAACTCCACAATCTCTACAACTGTACCATCAATAAAAAAAAAAAAACAAACAAAAAACAAAACAAAAAAAAACCCAGTGTTTTCTCATGTTCAGATAAAATTTCATGCTTTTCAGTTTGTGAAAAGTCCTTCTTGTCCTGCTAGTGGGCACTAAAAAAGACTGGCTTCCTGTTCTTCATCTCCTCCCATCAGGTGATTATACCTGTTAGTAATCTCCCACCTGAGCTAATGCTGGCTAATGGTCAGCTTGTTGCCCCAAGGTCCTTGCCTGCAAAGCTGCTTTCTACCTGGATGGCCCCCAGCATATACGGATATCTGGAGCTATTCCTCCCCAGATGCATTTCTCTTTGCTGAGTTTCACCTCTCTGTTCAGTTCTCAGCTTGTCAAGGTTCCTCTGAATGGCAGCACACTCCGATGCACAAGCCACTTTTCCTACTTCCGTATCACCTGCAAACTTGCCAAGTGTGCACTCTAAGTCATTAATGAAGAGGTTACTGGTCCCAGCATTACTCCCCTAGTGCACATCACTAGTGACTTAGCTCCAGCTGGAAATTGTGACACTGACCACAAGCCCCAAGGCCCGGCCATGGAGACAGCTTCCAAAGCACTTCACTGTCCACATAACTAACCCATCCTTTGTCAGTTTGTTTATGAGGATTCTATGGCAGATGGTGTCGAAAGCCTTACTAAAGTTTAGGTAAACAGCATTCACTGCTCTTCTCTCATCCGCCAAGCTGGTCACATCACTGTAGAAGGCTATGAGGCTGGCTGAGCATCACTTCCCTTTCAAAAACCCATGCTGACTACTCCGTCACTTCCTTGTCTTTCATGACTCTGGAAATGGTTTCCAGGACAAATGCTCTCTTTCCTAGAGATTTAGGTGGGGCTGGTCCTGCTTTATGAAGGTTGAACTAGAGACATTCTGAGGTCCCTTCCAACCTGAACTATCCTGTGACCTATATAAAAAAAAAAAAAAAAAAAAGCTATAGTGGGAAACAATGCAAATAAAACCTACATTTAGACAATCAGAAATGACAATGTCAAAACCAAAAGACGACTGCTCTTGTACTATGCTATGAAATGAGTACAGGACTGAGATTTATTATATGCAGGAAAAGACGAACAATGAAACATTTACAGGAATGACTTCAGGATTATCACATTCATTTGGCTTCCTTCACACTTAATATTTTTTCTAATTATTAAATAAGCATGAATTGTGAATGAAAATGTAAAAAGCATACGTACAGCAAATTTCAGACTGCTCATCACTGCCATCCAGGCAGTCATCATCCCCATCACAGCGCCAGCGGTCCTGGATACAGCGCTTATTGTTACACTGAAACTGTTCAGCTTTGCACAGCTGTGGTAGCACTTCTCCGTGTTTAACTAGGAAAAATATCCAACAAGTACATTTATTTTATCAGCTTGATACATACAGAATGCAATACTATATAAATAGATGCAAATCCTTGTTCTCACTCTGCAGAACATTTTTGAATAAACTTTGCAAACTTGAGGTAATTCCACCTGAGACCTGCAGCAGAATGTGTGTCTGAGTATACGGTTGAGGTAACGTATTTTTAATAAATGGAAGAGCTCAGAACAGCATGGCACTCAAACCATTCTTTTAAATTGGTGCTTAGATGGTAATATAAAGACCATCAGTTTAAAATATTGCAGTGCGTCATCAACAGTGAAAAGAAAATATTCCTACAGACACAGACCAAATTCTGGTGTGAATTAAAGGGTTAGAAAATGATTACTGAAAAACTGATTCTTGTATCCAAGCAACAACTCAAACACCTGCATTATTCACTGGAACAGACTCGGCACAGAAGAAAGGATAAAATTCTGCTGAGCTAGAATTAAGTAGCAAGCTACAAGCTTATTGATGAATCCAGACAGATACAATTCTCAACAGAAGGTTCAGAATGCTTAAATACCACATATGATTCTATGACCCTATGAGGAACACCAAAGTCCTTGGAAAGAGCTAGGCAATGGAGTGTGTTGGGAAAAAGGCAGAAAACCTGCTTCATTCAGATCTGAAAGTGTCTAACCTCTCTTCCTAATGTTTACATTCCATCTTACCAGTGAGAAGTCCACCTTCCAGTATTTTCTGCTAAAAAGAAAAATAGTTTTCTTTAGCAACAGTGACGGCTCTACCAGCCATGCATTTGGGTCAAATTCAAGGTAATTGCAAGGTCAATAATGTTCATTATGTTACGAAATAATCCTTATGCTTTACTCGTCTCACCTAAGCTTACTGCGGGAGACCTACGTCAAGTTTTACACACTACACTTCAAGAAATAGAACAAAGAGATTAAAATAAAAAAGCTAATTTTGAGTAAGTTACAAAGTGTCAGGTCCAAATATTTTTTAAAAATGCCTCCAATATCTGTTGAGGTTTTTAATAGAAAAGCCCACATTTTATTATTAACATGGTTTAAGTATAATAATAATTATAATATTTCTAGTACTTCTGATATTTTTGGAAGAGGTCAGTGATGTATTTAAGTGCTTTCTCGTATCAGACACTCTGAAATATTTTCCAATACATTTTATTCTCAAATATTGTGTACTTAATATTTTGTCTTTTTTGAAAAAAAAAATAATTCTATTTAATAAATTGTCTTCAGTTAGAATTTTTATTCATAGAATATTTCTTTGTCTTATAGAACTGCAAAAAGCCTCTAAGAGACCACACTTTCTTGTTTTATTTTCAGATTTGACTTGATCCCTTAACAGTAGTATCAACTCAGAAAGTCTTTAAAAATCTTACTCGTGCATTTTGTACTGTTTTCCTCCAAAAGCTGATTATCAGCGCAGGCACAAACTCTGCCTCCAGGAATGGCTAAACAAAGAGTGCTGCAGCCTCCGTTATTAACACGACATGCATTATCACCTGTGAAAATATAAAAAAAAAAACCAAAACCAAAAACAACAAAGCAAACTTTAAAAATAACAGCCATGCTAGTACTAGAACATTTTGGTTTAGTACATAAGCACATGAAGAATTTTATACAATTATTTTCTGTCTCATTTTAGGGACACGTTATTCTCACAGTTTGGTTACTACAGGTTATAATATTGAAACAATTTTAGTTACAGGTCCCAATAACCTGTAAGAATAATGAAAAACGAAACCAACCAAACCAACAAACTACACCACCAGCTCACCACATTCTATCTCCTTTTTTTTATGAGGGGAACAAATGTTACAATTTAATATGACGCAGCTATGTGCACGCAGCATTTTCAACAGTGTATAAAAGAATATTCTGAAGTATATTGACATCTGTGGATGTTAGAACAGCGTGACTACAAATGCAAACAAGAAAAGAAACAAAAAGTACAATGAGATCTACGGCAGATAGAATACATAGCAGATACTCCACTATATATTCTGAACACATCTGCAATTTTTCTGCCCTCTCTTTCTGTGTTAATGTTTCTTCCAGAAAGCTGTACGCTGTTCACATAAAGATACTGACAGCTGTCAGGTATTTTAGTCATCTACCAAGGACTGCTGCATTCTCACTATCTCATACTTTAGGCAAACAAATTTACAAATGAAACCCACTGAAGAATAATGTCATCATTTCTGCTTGTGTCACTATGGTCATGATTTAATTGCTTAGATAGGTTCTGCTGAGGACATTCAACTTCTCACAATTACAGTTATGTTAAAGTATTGATAACTATGATCAGGCAAGCAGTAAAATTTCAGGTCTTAAAGCTTCAAATTGAAACTACTTTTTTTCTAAATTTTATTTTCATCTTCCTGTCCTAGTAAAAATACAGACCTTTAGCATTTCATAATAATTTCCTAGATTTTTTTCTGATGCACCATACATAATTTCTTCAAAGTAAATGTGTTTACAGTCCATTAAAACCCAACTGAACTTTCAAACAAATATGTGTAAAATAATTGATACAGAAGGCTGTGGGAAGCTGGTGTGGTACTTGTACTTCCATTGGGAAGGGTGGGAGAGACATGGCAAGAACACAGCTGTACAAACAGGGAACACTGGAAGCCTCTTCCATGCGTGAGGTCTGGATCACAGCTTTACATCGAGCAGTTCCAACTTAAACTGGCACTTAAATTACTTTATGGGATCTTGACTTCACATTTTACACTATGACCTAAACCACTGTACAGAAATTTACTCCTTTATTTCATCTATAGTCACGAAAACCCAAATAGTAATAAGAAAACATCAAAAATTAAGAGACATATTTGCATCTAAATCTTGGAAAACCTCAGATACAACACCACCTCAGAAAAAGGGGCCTTGAAATTCTCTAGATAATTATGGGGTCACCCATTATACAAATTTAAGAATGTCAGTTATGCAAAACTTAAGAAGATAGCAGAAGCTGCCCAAACAAACCAACTAAAATATAATCTTCAAAACTAAATCCAAAATTATAGAAGACAAGTCAAGGAAGTTTGCAGTCATTTAATTAAAGAATATACATGAGTTTGTCTGATGATTAAAAAAAGAATAAAGCACTTGAATAAAAGACTGTTTAAGTCAAAAATGGAAAACACTTTGAAAATCCTCACTGATTGTGAAGCCCAATGCAAGCTTAAAATAAATAAAATCAAAATTAAAGCACTAGATCAAAGTCAATTCATTCGTCTTGAAGATGAAAAGTTTCCACTTAACCTATTTAACCCCATAAATGGGATGACAAACTACAGCACAGTAGGTTACCTGCTAATAGAAGATGATGATGACAAGGAAAATACAGGTACCCAGAACTAAAGCAACAAGACCCTAGATAAAAAGTTTATAATGTGAGTCTTAAGCAAGTCTTTAACCTCAAGGTGCAATGTCAGTCCCATCAGGCTTGCTGAAGAGACTTAAGCTAAAATGTCTCCTGAAATGAAGCTACAAACAAGTTAAGTCTCTCTGTTGAGTGAGCTGTGGAACTCATTTGGCGATCACATACTGATGAAATTAAATTTCCTCAACTGCTGCTCATAACAGACATTTTACACTGGTTTTCTTAAAAATATCCTTAAACTGTTAAAACTACTTTCAAACCTGTTACTGTATTTTTCATATTTTGCAGGCTGTTAAAAGGGCTGCTTCCCTGCCGCTTGCATATGATTAAATTAGGCTGATGCCATTTTGATTTGCTAAAAAAATTAGGCCGCAGCCAACATAATAATGTACTTTCATCTCAGTCATCATTCTCAGACAAAAAAGAAATTAAAAAAAAAATATAGCAACCATATGTATTTGTTTAATATTCTCATTTAAATGATACACTGGAGTATTCATTGCTGCTTAGCAATCATTGCACTTCAGTGTTTCCATGAATATTTGTCTATGTTTGTATCTTCCCATAAACCTAACCTCAAGTCCTGCTCAAGTTGTGTAAGCCTACTTTTAAAATCACACTACACACAAGCACCACAGCAGCCTGGGGCTTAAGCAGACCTTCTTTGAAATCTGAGGTGTTAAAATATCAACCAATTTCAAGTGAGGTTATTTTAACAGCTGTAAGTGGACTTACACAAGAATTACTTACATATGAATAGCGATCTGCCCTTTCATAGCCATGGAAATAACCACAGGACTTGGCAGGTTCACATGCTGACTTCTAAATCAAGTTCCTATGATTACTACAGTTCCCACCACCTCCCCATGCTTTATGATATTCCTTATGCATAGAGACCTGCAGACCAAGCCTGAGAAAGATGAACTCTAATCTCTGAAAGCAAGAAAAGGATCATGCCTCACGAGATACAAAGACAGTGAAAAAACACCTCTTCTTAGGGATATACAAAAAGAAGCTTAATGTCACTACCCATAGTACTAAGCAAAGCAGGATTGGCACAGTCAAGTATCCTGTAAAAGATCTCCTAATAAAAATGCCAGTCTCAATTCAAGTATGTCAAAATGAATTGACATGGTTTCTGCTTGTGTAGACAGTGACAATAACAGCAGTGTCAAAACAGTAACCTCAAAATATCAGAGCCAAATGTTTCTAAAGTACGTTTGCATGAGCTATAATATACAACTCATCCCATAAAATTAACTACTGTGATTTTCTCTGTACCACATGATTCAGACGTGATTTTGTGCTTTCAGCAGAAACAATGCAAAACCCAAACAAAACACAACACCATCACAAGGGGGAAAAAAAAAAAAAAAAAAAAAAAGCTTCATTTTCTTTAAAATAAATGCTTATCCTCCTTTGGGAGGATACAATACAAGATCAACTCAGTGAGCACGACAAAAAGGGAAGATCCTAAAAGCTGCGTTTAGCTTACAAAATTTCAATTGCCATTTCAAAAAAGGAATACTTTAGTGAGCCAAATTCTCTTTCTCAAGATTTAAGCTCATTCAAGCAAAACTGTCTAAGAGGTAATACTTTAGTTTTCCATCTATGGTGTTAGCATATTTGGAATCCCATAGCTACCACATTCATTTTTAAATTTCCCTTTTTTTCTGAAAATAGAGGAACTTCCTGAGTACTGAACAAATCAGCTGAAGTACTAAGTATTTAAAGCAGTCACCACATCCTCTCTTAGCAGTCACAGTTTGAAGTATTCTGAAATTTGGCCAACTTGAGCGTAGATTTGGGGGCAGATTTTACCTTAAAAAAACCAAACCAAACGAACCCCAGAAGAAACCCAAGCCCAACAAAAAAACCCAAAGACACTAAGATTTTACATGACTTTGAAAGTAAAAGATAGTTCCTGAAAACTATCTGTGATGAGATGCATTGCTACAATGACCTGACACAGCACCGTAGTACATATACACAGAATTCAGTTTGAGTATTGAAAATTTAGGTGTTACAATATCAGAAAGGGAGAACTTTCATCATTGCCTCCATACTCATAAAGCCAATTACAAGTTGACTGTCTGAACCC
This sequence comes from Todiramphus chloris collaris, assembly GCA_025345505.1. Taxonomy (NCBI): domain Eukaryota; kingdom Metazoa; phylum Chordata; class Aves; order Coraciiformes; family Alcedinidae; genus Todiramphus; species Todiramphus chloris. Next base: position 37,655,193 of record JANVCC010000022.1, read on the forward strand.
CAGCTCTCCATAATCAAGTGTTAATGGCTTTCCCTAAGAAAGCCTTGCTGGACATATAAAAATATTATTCAGCAGGAAAAGGAAAGACTCCCTGTTGACCTGTTATAAAGAAAATCACTTAGCTTTTCAGTAGGGCCGCAGACGGTTAAGTGAGACATGGTAAAAAGTGTTTTTTTCCTGAGGAAAACCAAACTGGAAGACATACCTGTAGGTAGAGAAGTCTTTGTCTTCTCCAAAGAATATTAACTACATACCTAAGTTTTCACATACAGTAAATTTTAAAAAGAAACACAAAATTAAACAACCCTATACATGTAGATATTACATGTAGATATTTGGCCTGGGGACGTATTCACTTCACAGTTTATCCTTTAGCATAATTTTGAAAACCAAACTATTTCTTCCCTTTTATAAATCACCAGTTGTTTTTTTTTTCACTGGATAGAAAAAAACTGGCAAGATTAGACAGAAGAAAAAGAATAAAAAAATAATTACTATGTATGGGATATCATGCCTCTAAAAGAAACCTATGCAAAATATTTAGCCATTGTATTATGAGGAAAATATTCACTATGCCAAATTTTCATATATATGGGTATAATTTTTGTATATATGCGGAGAAATGCATACATACACATTTAGCTTACAGATGTATACCTGTAACAAACATAAAGGCTAAATATTTTCTCTGTATTTACAAGTGCTAAGTAGTTTTTTCTAGTGCTTTGCTTCCATGCACTCTATACTAGTTTTATCAGTTCTCTCTAAGCCATTCATTGACTAAGAATGAAAGACACACAGTCAAGCCTTTGAAGTGCAAAGAACAGACATGAACAAGACACTGTACCCACATCTGGATCTGAAGGTGATGTCGTGTGAAAATAAAATTGTTCTTTATGCACAGGGACAAAGTACTCGTAATAGGTCCAGTAAACATGAATGGGGAGGAAAAAAAAAAAAAAAAAAGAAATATATACATATATAAAAGAATGTTAAAAATAATCACTGTTTTAATAAGTACATTTTAAGGTTTTCTTTGTACTAAGTAGCATTCAGATAAATGGGGAAATTGACTTTTTTTTTACTATTTGAGTTCATGTACAGAATCAAAGGTAACAGGATGGCCAACACCTTAGTATCTCTGATTTTCTATAGGAACTGTTGAACTGGAAACATTCTACATGTCAGAAATGATGATCTATAGAGACTAATGCAATTTATTGACATTCGTACTTAATATGTTCATCTTTTAAACAGCATTTTATTTATACTAATTCCTGATGTTTACTGTTATGTTTGGTAGCAGGCATTAACCAGAAATATGTTTTCATTACAGAGAGCAAATATTCAACAACTCATCTGAACACTGTATGCAGTAAATGGATTTTGAACTTTTCTGCAGCAAAAACATTTGTAAGTTTACCTGTATAGTAGCAATTGCATTTTCTAAGCTCTATACATGCAAAGCTATGACCTTTATCTCACTTCTCTACTGATATAAGTAGGAACAACTATGGATTTTTCTGCTACTCTCAAAGGCCACTTACTCTGATTCTGTGTCACAACACCATGTAGTTTCAGGAGATTAAGTCATACAGTGCTGAAGTATACCAAGATGGGGGAGAAAATCATAGAAAGGAAGACAGGCAGGATCTACCATCTTACTTAAGAAAAGGTAAATGCAGGAATGTATTTTGTGTCTATGAGCTAACATGTATATTTTATCTATTCTATTTTATACTTTCACAGTTTCTCTCTGACACCCAAGCAAAATGACAATAAAAGTGTAAATACAAAGAAGAAATTCAGACCAGTATAATACTATGATTCATCTTTTACTAAGTGTGAGATGATCAAGTGCAACATCAATGGACTGAAACATTGCAAAGTATCCTGCTCATGTCACAAGTCACACTTTTTTTTCTACTGTTTTTCTACTCATAATGCTAGGAGACTAAGGGAACAATATTCTCTTACAACAGAACTTTGGCGAAATCGTATGTTATAAATACCTTGCTGTTTACGTGGATCATAAATCTGGAGCCCAAACAAAGGTGGCCTTTCACTTCTTAAGAGTGTCACATTCCTTGTAACCAGATCCAACTGGAAAATTGATCCATTCATATAATCTGTCCAGTAAATATAATTTCCATGATGTGATAGTCCAAAAGGATGATTTAAATCTTTTCCACTGTAGACTACCTGCAATTAATTAATTGTAGGGGAACATTAGCAAGGTTAAAATAAATACTAATTTTTATTAGCATACACTGCAGAGAACATAAACCAGGAACGAGGAAAACTGAGGTAAATACTGTGACCAAATATAATGACCTAATGCAGTAAAGTCAAATAGAAAGTTTTAAGACATCCTATGCACCAGCATCAATAACTAACTTAAAAACTTGCTCATGAATTCATATAAAGTGTCCCCTGTCAGATAACGCAGAGGAATGTAAGTAACCATGCAATCACTATGTTCGGTAAATATCTACCTCCTTCCCTATCAAGGAAGCATGGTTCTTCATATAACTGAATGTTGTCCAGTATATCAAATACCTGCTTCTTTTAAAGCAAAGAAGAGTGTGTATGAGTTGCTTATTTTCGTTGAAGTGTGAATTAAGTGAAGAGGTTGCTTGCTTATTTCTGTGAATTTCCTGTTTGTTTTGTTCGATATATCATAACCCATACAAACAACACAGTTTGTTCTCAAAATAAGACAAACTTTCTTTCATGCATCTCCTACTTCTGGTTTATCATCTTACACAGAAACATACAAATTACACCCCAAACCTTGTCTTTATTTTATTGGCCATGAAAACGTTCCTTCACAAGAACTGCAATTACCACTACACAGAAGCCCTGTCTGATAAAGAGGAACAGTTTTCATGTATTTTTAATCTCTAGAGAATGAAAACAAAACTTTAAAAAGAGTATAAACTTATCTTCAAGCAAATTCCAGTAATTAGAGTGATTTACTTTAAAAAGACAGAGACAACTGCAGAACTCTAAATCATTCACTTCTGGGACCCTTGCCGCTATCCTTCATGATAGCAGCTACAGTTTAGATGACCAAGTCATCTTCTACTGGTTGGGGTCTTTACTTGAACTTATGCCCAACAGTGTATTTCTACCTTGTCTCTAGAAAGAAGGAGGCTGTTCACCAGATGCCCTACCTTGCCTCTACTTAGAGAAAGAAACCTGAGAGAACGAGGAGATAAAGTCAACTAAAATGTGAATAATTTTAGGTGAGAAAAACCATCCCCTTTTGCCCTTCAATTCTTTTCTTTGGGCTTGGAATTCTTTTGGTCAAAACTCCTCATCTCAGTTAACTGCTTTTGATCAAAATTAATCCAGCAGTCAATTATCTACCAGATACTGGTGGAATTCTTGTAGGACTTTCCCACCCCTCTAAATCTTCACTAAACTGGCACAAAATTAAAGGTGCTATTGACCCAGTACTATTTTGAATGAAATATCCTATAATTAACAACAAACAACTCAGCACCAAAAGCAAGTATCTTTTAGTTATTTTTGGCTACATAAATTTTACACAAATAGTTCTGCATTTTATTTCAATCACACGATTATAGAAAAACACTTTTCAAAAAAAAAAAAAAAAAAAAACAAACCAAAACATTTTGGCACCATTCTGTGACACATTTCAAAACAAAACCTGTAAAGACAGGTGCTTTTTTATTATTCACCAGTTGTACTGGGAGACAAGACCAGCAGTTCTCACTAGTAATCCCTGTGTAATCCATGGCAGCTGCATTTAACCTTCCTAGACCTGTTCTGTCCAGCAACTTTTAAGGACAACTAGCACTGCTCATCAAAAAAAGATCTCTAAGTAAAAAATGCCTTTCTGCAAATCATAGAATCATAGAATCATTATGGTTGGAAAGGACCTCCAGGATCATCAAGTCCAACCTTTGTCCTAGCATTTCTCTAACCACTACACCATATCCTCAAGCGCCACATCTATTTGGTCTTTAAACACCTCTAGGGATGGTGACTCCACCACCTCCCTGGGCAGCCTGTTCCAGTGACTAACCACCCTCTCAGGGAAGAATTTCCTCCTAATATCTAATCTAAACCTCCTCTGACACAACTTGAGTCCATTTCCCCTCGTCCTAATGTGCTTAGCCCCCTCTCTGTTCCATTACAGGACCATAGTGGATTTGGAGCTAAAGCAGAAGTGCTAAATATTAACAACTAACCTAGCCATTATGATAAACTACAACACTGCAGCTTTAGTACCGGCTTAACAACAAATCAACCTATATAAAGGAATTTAAAGGCAACATTAAAGCCCTATGAGCTTGTACAAAAATGACTTCTAAGGAGGACTGTGTCCACAATTACTACTTTCAATACTAGAGATCTGAGTATTGGTCCTATCAAGACCATCATACAGAGGGAATTATCATTGAAAGATATATGGGAAGTCACAAGTTACGTATCTCTCCCACTGAAGGACTTAATGTCCACCATTCTCAATGATGAAATTTCAGTACTAATTTTATGAAGCAGATGATAAACCTTCTCCAAATTATCGGACTCCAGTCCAAGCTTTCACTGTTTTCCAGATATCTGTTCTATGCTTGTTACTTCTACAAACCCACACAGACCTCCTACACAGACTTGTATCCAGTTTGTATAACCATTAGAAACAACTAAAGCTCTCTCCATCTTTGACTCAACACTTGCTGAATGCTTCCCCTCTGCATATTATCACAAATGGTCAAACAGGGCACTGAGATTCATCAAAAGCAGCTTATCCCATGAAGTTAAATAAAAGCCTCTCTCTGGCAGAGCCAAGAGAAGTGGGTTTTTTTCCTATTGAAAACCTCTTTATGGACTCATGGCTCAATCAAAATGTAACTCATTGTCACACGAGAAAAAAAGATTAAAAAAAAACAATTAAAAAAACCTCAACTTTTGTGTCACTTTCTAAAGATGAAAATTTTAAGCTGTATTATAATCTCCTATAGGAGACTGCCATCGTTACTTGTTTCAACAGAGATGACACTGGACATGCTGCAGGGTTACACAGACTTTAAAAGGCTTGAAAAGTATTTTTAACGTAACACAATAAAATCCAGAGAAAGAGCATGCCTGTGGCAAAACGGCAGTATTTCTCTTTTACCTTTCTTTCAGTTCCATTCAAAAATATCCTTTCAATGTGATCATAATAGGCATCACACCAGTACAATACATTGGCCTGATAGTCCAGAGTTAAACCATTTGGCCATAGCATCTTTGATGTTACAAAAATCTGCCGACTGTAGCCATCCATCCATGCCTTCTCAATTCTTCCCACACTGTCATCTATTTCATCTTCTTCCCAGTCTGTCCAATACATCCAGCTAGGAAATTATAAAAATGAACATTCAGATACTATTTTAATCATGTGAATTACACTGTACAATTTTAGCAGCAGTGTGCAAGAGTATATCCACAAGCCAGAGCAATTTTGACTTTTGCCTGCTTCTTTCTGCTACTATTTCTAACTGTATTTACTTTCCCTGTGTACTGGATGCTGCAAAATAACACATCGGTTGTTCTGCTCATATTGTAATGAATTACAGGAATACCAAATGGGCTAACTGACAAGAAAAGTGAAAGAATTATTTAAGACCTTATTTAATCACACAAGAATGCCATTTTTTTAATTATTATTATTTTAAGCCTTTTTTAATAGATTTTGTCATGAAGTTCAAACTTTTACTGTTTTGTTTTTTAGTTGTTGGGTTTTTCCTTTCTTACCCCCCCCACCCCCCCCAGTTTAATTTGCCTTTATGATGCAAATCCGCTTTTTATTATGCTTAATACTATCAAAAAAGCTACAATACATAAATTAATTCACTCTGGTTTAACAGCCACAGGATGACCTTGACATTCTGTGAACTTCACATCCCACACAAAAGCAGTTAAATCACTCAAAAACCTATTAAGAGCACTCTGTCCCTCACAAAACTGTTTAGAAAGATTTGCTATAAAAATTATTTTAAAAATAACTAGAAGGCAATTTTAACATCATTTTATGGTTTATAGCGTAGTAACGTAGATACAAAACAACTCTGAAAAGCAGGTACATATGCTACTTTGGAATATTAAGCAAGATCACATAACACACAGTGACATCACACTGATTGTAAGTGGATCCTGCCTGTTAAAGTTGTCCTGATTTAATTGGTATTTACGTTCCTCACCTTTGATTTCACCAGATATATGTTTCTGAAATTACTTGTGTGATCCACTTAACTTGTCTGTACTTTGAAGAATACAGTCCTGGAGTTTAAATTCTGAATTTACAAAGGAATAAAACACCAAAGTGAAAAAAACAACTTTGTTACCAAATCTGTGCAAGTGATGCCAAATCTACTGGTCAAAGTTTTTATTCAAACACACTTTTATGTATAAGCATAATTTGATCAATTTGGTTTTTATGTAAGAAATCCAAAAAGATAAAGAAAAAATTGCACCATCATTACACAGGTTTACAGATATGCAAATTCCTTTTTTTGTTTCTTTTCTGTGTCTTCCAAGTCAACAACCAGAGAGCTGTTCTGAGTTCTTTTAATATTTTGTAAGTATATGCTAAGAACACCAATCAATTTTTGATCTGTGTGGCTTATGACCTTCCTTGCATGTTTGACTCAACACTCGGTTTAATCACAGAATTTAAAAAGCTGCATTTGCCCTAAAGCTCGGGCAAAGATGCAGGTCAGCATGGTATTTATTTTATTGGAAGACAAAATCTGTTTTACAAATATTTACATGACTGCTCAACAGCAATTACTGAGTTTTTCTCCATTAACTTTTTGTCTGTACTTACTCTAGTTATCATGTCATAAGCTAAAACATGCTTACAGTAACAGACATTTACATTAATGTGCTTTAATTGTATCCCAAAATGCAGTTAATGCTTCTACATCGGTTAAATAAAGACTAATATTTTCTAAACATAATTAAAATGCCATAATAAACGCTGTCCCTCAGGAAAAGCTTCCATGAGAATTATATTCAAGAAGGGCACACTATTTTATTAGAAAAGTGTTTTATATAATAGCTCTTTCCAGACAATACGTCTTCATACGCTATTTCTTGTGCCATGCATTTACTGAGCTGGAAAATTTAACAAAGTAATTGTAGGTATGGTTATGGTTTGTAGTCCTGATTTCACATCCTTAGTATTTGATCTTAATTAATTGTAGTCTTTCCACAGTCACTTCCATTCCTCAAAGGACAAGCTCCAAAGTGAAAACCTGACAGTGTAAATACATTCTAAGGAAAAGCAGCAATCAATCCAGCTACACAAGAATTACCTCTCTATATCACTCTCTAGTGACAATTCCCTGAATAAATTTAACAGTGAATTTTTAGGTAAACCACAACCATACCATGCTAATATAATGTCATTTTTATTATGCAACCTATCAGAATTAATTTTGCTTGTAAGTAAATCAAAAGTACCTGTCTCGTTTAGTTTTATAAACCAACACGTACAAGGATGTGGTTATAACTGTCTTCAGAAACTGAGACTTAAAGTGAGTATTATAAAGTCCACTTCGGTCTGATACACTCAATTTGTTTGAGAAAAAGGTGAATCACATTCAGATTAACTGAACATCGGTTCAACGGTGTCTGGGCATACACATTCTGCTAAAGGTTTCAGGCAAGAATGTTGGACAGGAATTACAGATATAGAGTACTTAAATGACTCTATAAACCCCATCCTAAGCAAACTCAATACCATATTTATACTATACAGACAAACATTAAACAACATAATCTACTTCATACCCATTGACGGGATCAACAACGATTCCTCTAGGGTGGGACATGTCTCCCTCCAACAAAGTTTTCCTACTCTGAGCAGCTTTTTCCAGTCTGGCTACAGCAATTGTTTTCCTGTGGCCATCGTTTGTCCAATAAAGATTATTTCCAATCCAGTCCACTGCTATGCCTTCTACGTTGTCAAGATCTGTTGAGAGAGAGAGGACAGTAACAAGACATTAATATTCTATGTTTTTGATCTAACATTATCTATTAGCATAAACAATGGACAATGTGTGCTCCACATTTCTGTGTTATATTATTTCCTTGAATATGAATTATATTTCCTGAGTGTATCAGAACTAGTCTGCTGAAAACACTCTACAAAAGACAAAGACTGGTCATAAAATTAGCATATTAAAACATAAGTCTTCATATGATAACCATAGCTGGTCCCGGGCAAATAACTATTTAACAAAACCCTACTTAATTTTAACCCTAAATAGCAGTATCACTCAAGCCACGAACAGCTTCCAGGATCAGCTCTAGTAATCTGAAAAACTGCTTTTACCCAAATCACAAGTCTCAGGAATCCAATTTACATTTGTAAACTTCAAAACCATGACAATAGTCTGAGATATTTTCCATAGCTAAATAGAAAACTATTAAACTAGTAAAAAACATTAAAATAGTAAGCAATACACAAGCAAATAGCAATGCTACCAGTGGATGTACCAGTGGGGTCTTGAGTTTGACAGCAATAGGGTTCCATCCAGAACCCAAACGAGTCAACAATATTCATTACATCCAGCATGGAGTTTTCCCTATTTGAGAAGTACTAAAACAATTTCTCAAGCCACAGTTTTTCCCTCCAGCTTACCCAACGGCCTCTAACCTTAACTGAGCTCTGCCTTTTCCTTAACTGACAACATAAGGTCTCCAAAAGCTTTTCCATCACTCTTCCATCAATACTCTTTCAGAAATATCCAAGCTCCAAGCACATGGAGTGAGGTCTGGCAAACTTCCAGTCAGCCTCTCCCAGCCTCTGTAGCGTTGTGAAGGTTAAGGCACTACCCAGCTTTAGGCATCACTCCTTGTCGCGCTGCTGATATTACTCTAGCCCTCTGGCATTCTCCACCTGGTGCATCCAATCCTCATGTATGGGATGATCCCACCATTTCTCAGGTGATACCAGAGGTGCAGGAACACCAAGGGGAGTGTTGGAGCTTGAGCTATGTCATGGGTGACCACCACTTTTCCTGATCGCTCCTGCTCACATTTAAACATGCTCTAGCAGCCCAAGGACCAGGTACTTGCTACCCATTTTTCCTCAGTCCTCACATGGCATATTTCACTGGGCAGGAGAGAGCTGCTGCTCCATGCAGCCCTTCACCAGCCAAGACCAAAGCTCCCCTGAGTTCAGGGCAGTGCTTAAAGTGGCACATGCCCAAACTTCCCTGATATGTGCTGGCAGCAGCTTGGCTCACATCTTCTATCATGGCCCATTCCTACTGTCACTCAGTGACAGCCTTTTTAGCAAACCATGACCACAACCTCACATGGAGGGCCCCACAAGACTTCCAAGGCAGCCACAAAATCCCCAACACAGCACTAGCCCTCTGAGAGGACATTTCCTCAGGGGCAGCCTGGAGGGGTTGGGCCCAAAGCATGACATCACCTGACAGAGGGCTGGGGGCTCCTGCCTCCCACCACCTTCCTAAAGCTGAGGAAGATGTCTGTGCTTGCTTTAGTATCCTTTCTGAGGTCAAACTTGAGGTGGAAACACTCGTTTTAGTGTTACATTGCTTGGCATCTTGTCATCTGAATTAAAAAACGTAAGGGGGTAACAGTGTGACTCTAGTGCTTTCACCCAAGAATTTGCAGCACTGAATGGGTGCATTCCCATGCTGTCCTAAAAACGAAGGTTGTTGTGGCTGAAAAGGTAAACACAAACATGAAAAACTCCAACAAAAAAATCCACACTAAAAAGATTCCCTCCTTACTATGATGCTTCTTGACAATATGGATTGTGCTACTTGCTTGTCATCTCAGTTGTAGGATCCTACGTTACTATTTCAATGGCAGGAATCATCAAGGAATGTAAATTGCTTTTTTTGTGTTCACATTTACACCAGCAACGCTCTCTAGATCCAAGCTTTATTCAGATTTATTCTTCCTTTCTTTCTGATCAACACTGGAGCTTTTTTGAAAGATTCTCTCAGAACAAAGATGATGCAGAGAGATTTTGATCATAATGTACAAAAATTCATATATTACCATTGTTTTAAAGAAATGCTGATACGACAAAGTTACTGATCCGACTTAAGCCCTGCTTACACCAGATACACACCTGAAAATGTGTTAAACTTAACTGTTTACTGTTTGAGCTGTGCTGCTAGACTTAAATGTATTTTAACTGTCAGATTTCCAAACAACTTCACCTGAACTCCTGAAGTGGTGGTTAGAGACATTTCAAGTTGTTATTAGAATAACTTTTACTGTAACAGCATTGTGCAGTGATGCTGTGTTGCCACCTCCTGAACTTTCCCTCAGGTTTCTCCAACAAGATGCCTCCCCATAATAGAATCAGTGAGTACCAATGGAAAGGTCTTACTGGCATTTTTAACTTTGACATACCCACAAATTTTCTTTTCAACACATCAAGACATTTTCCCTGGGACAAACTCTTCACCAATAATATTTTTCAGACTCCAACCACCACTTTAATACACTATCTCATTCTTTACAAAAAATCAGTAACATTCTTTGTGATGGACAGGAATGTAAAACTCTTTTTACCAAGCCACGGTTGACATTACTTATTTAGTACAGTACAGAAAGCCTTTTGCTTACTATTACCCATATTTAACATATGGCGTGTCATCAACAAGACCCTAAGATTAAATACGACAGTTTCACACAATAAATGAAATGGCTTTTTATACACTTGGATGCCATAACAGTATCCATAAAAGGTGCTGCTACAATCTCAATGGCATTAGAACATGATAAATTACTTCCCAGTGTTTTTGTTGAACAATGTTTTTTAGTGATTGTAATACCATTTTATTTCCTGTCAAGTTAGCAGAGCCATAATGTTTTCAAATACTTTGTGATTGCAAAATACTTTTTTCTTTCTTTTTTTTTATTAACTGTATAACTATTTTCTTTAAAAAGAAAGCAAAACGCATTTAAATATAATGTTGATGTTGAAGTACATTAAGATTATGATACCAACTAACACTGTATGCTAGAATTCTAAAATAAAAAGTCTCCCTTTATTAAGGGAGATATTTCAGTCAGTGAGTAAAAACAAAATTAAAAGAAGCTGGGAACTACTGAAAGTCATAACATGACTGCTATGTAACATTTTTTTTAATCTGCTTTTTCCCTTATCAGTATCCTCTGTCTGGGTACAGTAGCAATGGATAAACAGCAGAGATTAATAAAGATAAATAAGCAAATGAGATTCATTTTTAACATAAAAATAAATTCTTTGCAATAAATAACATGGAAAGTAATCAAGAAATGACTTTCCTTGTTTTGAAGAAATCAACAAGGCCTAGAGCAGTTCAGGACTCTTTCTAGCTTTAATGCTGTCTATAATTCCTATCCCATGCATATTGCTTACGTGCAATTAAACACTCAAAGAGATATATACATGTGTATATATACTACGTGTGTACAAAACTGCGATGTATTTTACACTTGCTTAGGTTTTGACTGTCAAGTCTTTTCTTTAACCCTTGAACTTCAAAGTACAATCTACCCCCTGCAGTGATCTGAAGAATAACAGGAATTAAAAGTATGTAATATCTCCAGCTGACAGTTTTCAAAGTTCAGTTCTTTGAACATGGGAACAATGAAGCCTGACTAACTTTGTACTCATGTGTTCCTTTGTATTTTGCGTACTTAGCTTAAGAGCAACTAAATGTTTTCTTCCATTATAATTCCATTTCACAATTTCTATGTTCATGTTGTTCAGCTACAGAAATCAGTAAGTATGAACTTGCAAATCATCAGTCCTTGATATCTCCCCTCCCTGTTTTTACAACTTTTTAGGATTTTAATTAGACTTGGACCTCTGCTCTATATATAAAATGAAATTAAATCATTCTGAAGGTCCAAAAGATACTACAGAGAGACAAAGGTACTTACCAGAGTATCAGCTAAACTTTGTTCACATAAGAAACCAGACCTAAATTTAGTAAATCAGTCATGGGTGTACAGATGACACTACAACCTGTGAGACACAACATGAGAAAGCTACAGAAGAAGAAATAAAAAAAGTAGCATATGCTAAGGGGTTTGCCAAAATGTGTTTAACATTTTATCCATATTTCTGATAAACCTAAACCTCACTGTACTTTTGGAGAAGTATTTTTCCTTGTGATCTAAAAAGCTTGAAGGAAGCAATGGTGTCAAAATTCACTCTCCAGGTGAGGGATATGAAATAACAGTACAATGACATAGCTAACCAAGCAACAACCTATTCTGACAGGAGTCATCCAAAGGACAAAACAACCACGGATCACTCAGAGTGTGTGAGATCAGTGCCAGAAGCTTAGTCAGGTTTCCCAGGCTGATGGACAGTGTCAGTTTTATTGGCTGTCTCTCAGCTGGAACTCTCTGAAAGTGGAAGAGTGGCCTTTGGTCTTGGAGTGATCAAGTATATTGAGAGAAGTACAAAGTACGGTAGGGAAAAGCAGAGAGCATCTCAAAGACATGTGTGCCCTGGGCACACATGAAAGGACTGCTGAACAGAACAGGGAATAAAGAAAAGCTTCAGGAGTGAAAGAAAAGTCCTTTAGGTCTCAAAGGGGTCTCAGAAGACTTTGCTAATTTCAGGAAAGCAGTGAGAAGCTTGAAGATAAACAATGATTTGTTCAAAACCCATTTTATTTAAATCCTGTCTGTCCTAGACATTTTGAGATAGTTTTTATACTAATACGATCAGCTTTTCAATGAAAATATTTTGTTTTCTTCTACTTTGGGAGACAAAAGAGTCCAAATATGGACTGTATTACTATCAACCACAAAGGCAAATATTAGATTATAGTGATAGATACCTCCTAAGATTTACAAGCATTTTGCTCCAAAGTCCATTCAGTTTCATATAAAAGCTACTGTATCTGAGCTACCACACATTCTGCATTCATTTTGGAGTATCTATGTTTTTAAACCAAACCTCGTGTAACAAGATACTAAATATATCAGAAAGTTTTAAAATAAGAATTCTACAGCACAATCCAATACAGACCCTATACATTCTTCTTGTGAATTTATGGCTTAAAGTTCACTTTTATTTAAATACCTAAAAGCTTGAAATACATTCCTGACTTTTTAGGTGGTCTTCACATCAAACAGTAAATAAGAATAAAATAGTGGACATTCTGATTCAACAAAATTGATCTGACTACAGGGCTATCTGCAGTGAAGTTCTTTCAATATGGAAAGGATGAGCTGAATAAAATATAATTTTGATTGATGTTCACTTTTTAATTCTTCAGTTATCATTTGTAATTTTGGAAATGCTACCAGAATTTTACAATCAACAGTTGTATATGGGCTCCAAATATACTTTATATAGATACAAGATTTTTTAAATCCTCATTTCTAGAGGCAGCAATTTGCCACAGTGGTTTTAAGTATGCAAGACATTATAAGCACAGTGTGAAATTTGGTACAGAATGGCCTAGCTCATCAATAGAGCCTAAAATACTAGATTAACATGAAAAATGGTGGAAAAAAAATAATTCTATATGCCAACGAGGTAAACAGCTTCCAAAGATCTGTACAGACTAACTTTGACCTTGTTTAAGCAAAAAGTTAGCATAGCATCTTTGCTAATAGTTACAAGGGAATAATATAACACTTTAAGGATCACAACAACCCTGAACAAAATAAGGGGGACAAAGACACAAACACCACCCCCACCCCCTTTTTTTTTTTAACATGTTTCTTCAATTATACAGTATTTAAATTCCTTTTCAAACGTCTGGGTTTTTTTACTTTTTTATTAAAAAAAAAAAAATTCACATGCAAGTTTGAAGCCTTAATTACAGCAATTTATATTGCTGGTGAAAGTACACTACTATTGAAGTTGTGCTGCCAACTCTACAACAAGCCAAGCTGTGGGCTGTCAAATAGTTATCAATACTACAGAGCAGTTTGTTTCCCCGAAGTGAAGAATAAGAAATCACAGCTGAAACTATATGGGAAATCAAACTCCAGCAGTGTTAGGTGCTAAGTGTTCTCAGCTCCCACTCAACAGCTTGTAGGATCAGGCTCTCATGTAGGCAAACTGTAATTACCTGAGTTACAGTGTTGTTTGAGCTAGCATATCTGCTCTTGCAAAACCTGATAGTCTCAAAAAAATGACAACTTCTAATCTGAGAAGTGACACCTACTACAGATAGAATTCCTTCACAGCATGATGTTCAGAGTGAATATTAAACCACCTCCTGCCACACCTGATTTTCCTCTAGTAGCCTTCTACCAAGAAAGGATTTAATCTGTCCCTGCTGAGTTCTTGAGAGCTAACAAGAATAAAAGCTGATGTGGTACGGTTAGAGGTCATATTAATTTTTTAAATAATAAAAAATACATTAACAAGTGTTCTTTAAGCATATTTTAAAGTTATGAAACTACACCAAGTTCTAACTAACAACATAAGCTCCCATAGAAAAAGTAGGGGGAGAATGACAGGGATGGTGGTTTGGTCTTTGTAAATATTAGGACCAGCAATAATACATCATTGAGATAATTCATCACTTTTTTGGTATTGCATTGGAAATTTTACTACATTCTATTTATACAGAGCAGAAATTCCAGTTAAGCATTATTTAAAGAGTCTCTTCAATTTGCTTGCTTGGTATACAAACTTCATTACAGTTTACATATTTGATTAGACTAACCCCAACCTGTTCAACCCATTTCAGCAAGAATGCTCCTTGATGCTACCTATTTAAATTTACATACTGTCTGCTCCTTCCTCTAATCCACATTTGGAATACTTCATAAATTTGTGTGTTTAGCAAAAGAAGGTCAGCAATAGAAGTTTTGTGATGTATATTATCTATTTCCACATTCACAGAGAAATTAAGAATTACCAGATGAACAGCTGGATACTCATTATTTACTTAAACAGTTGCCTTTTATTAAGCAATCAGCAATATAGGATGAAGAGCCATCTATTCCTTGCAGCTCCTGCTGAAGGGATCTTTGTTCAGACTGTGAGATCTGTGGAGAGACCCTGTACCACAACAGCACCATACCACTGGAGAGAACTTCTGAGACGGGTGGATTAAAACATGGATTATGAATGGCAGGGAATGAAAATCCCTGTGCTAAACCAATGGCATTTTAGATACTTTCACTGTCTCAAACTTCATTTTACAAGTAAAGATATTAAGCTCTCTGAAGGCCAAGATGAATATTCATACTGCTTATTTTCTTGAGTACTAGAAAATGAAGCAGTTGTTACCTCCTGCTGAAGCAATATTTCATGAAAATAGTTCATAAAAGAAAAAGAAATACAGGTTGACAAACTGGAGGTTTTATCACTGGAACAGAATTTAGTATGATGTGATATGATTCAGGGAGATTCTGTGAAGTGTGGTGGGAGAGGTGGCAACTAGGGAACCGCTGGTGTTTTCTCATTGCTATAACAAATGGTACACACATCTTAATTAAGGTTCTAAAAAGTGTTCTAAAAGAACTACATCATGGATCCATTGTATCTAACTACTGAAAAATTATAGCAGAGATATAGGTGTTACTCACTGGGGGGTATAATCTTAAACAGACAAAGAAAGAATTTACAACTAAGCAACTTCACCAAACTTTACATATCTGTACTCAAAGGAGGGGGAAGTAGTATCTCCAACTCTGTTTAAGGTCTAGTTTGGGTATGTTTTCCATGGAAGATTTAAATAAAACTTTGAATTATCTGTAAATGTCGGTTCAGCTTCTCCTTAGTGAGATTCTCTGCCTACCATCTTTGAGGATTGTTTCTCGCTCTGTCCCATCAATTTTCTGTCTTCCAATTAGGAAACTGGTAGTATCAGCAAAGTAAATGTAATTGGTTTCAGCATGGAAGTCCAGAGCACGAGGATTGACCAAGTTTTCTATAGGGATCATGTATTCATCAGATACTTTGGTATTCAGGTCCATTCCCCGTATTATTCCTGGGCGTCCCTTCCCATAAAAAAGAAACAATTCATTCTTTGGTCCTGCAAAAGAAAGATTACAAACATAAACAACTGATGCTGCCTAATCTTCTTCACAGTGCATAATGTCGCTGTTCAATTAACTAGCACAATTAGTGGGGGAGCAGGAGTGTTATTCAATACAAAAAAAAAATTAAACTTTCATATATTCTGAAGGTATCTAAACTCAAGAAATCTAGCCAATTATATTACCTTAATTAAAATACAAATTACTTCAGTGAGCTGCTTACATATGACTTTTTTCTATAAAAGTTCACACTGAAAAACAATGCTAGAACACAGAATAACTTTGCATGTATTCTGAAATGGACAAATATAGCTTTGTAGATCTTTAGGATCTATCAAGGTAATGTAAACCACACAGTCATTGAATCTAAGACCACCATAAACTCCAGAAAACACAAACCACCACTTTTGTTCACCTGAAGTTCTTCAGAAACAAAAGGAGACAAAAGATTACAGTATTTTTTTTTTCAAATTGGAAGGAATAGAGGAAATCACCACAGATTGTTCTTTCATACTGAGATACAAAATATGGCTATCATCTCGTATTTCTGAGGAGATTTTTACAATTTAATCAAGTAGGTTAATTACAAATAACTGAAGCTTAGTTGTTTTTCTTTCCTTAAAGATACTTATAAATATCCTTAGATCCTTAGTACTATCAATATACCTCTTAAAATTCTTGAAGATATACACTTTTTCTAACGCCTCTCGGGGTTTTTCATTGGAATTGTCAATGAAAGCTGTATGATGTTTGACTGAGGTCAAATATATCCATCTAACAGCATCCACCAAAGTATCTAATCTCACGCCTTTCATCTGAACTAAATCAATGGCATTTGATCAAGAAACCAGACCAAAATAAAAATTGAAATTAAAAAAAAAAAAAAGGTGTGCCTCAAAAATTTCAGGACTGTCCCGTTGGCTGTAGGTGACCAGCAGACTGTGTATCCCTAATGTTAGGTTTATCCATAGATGCACAAATTGAACTTGCTTTCACAAAGCAGTATGAGAAAAACTTCGCTTGGCTTAGTCACATGAATGGTCTGCTTCCAAGTTACAAGCTGTTGCTATGGGTAGAAATTGGATCTGACAAACTAACAGCATTTTATTATCTATGTACTAGGAGAATGTGTAGTATATAAAGAGTAAGACTGATTAACAATTGGTATGATTTTTAGAATCTTTAAACAGCATCTGAGGTTTAATCTGTCACTTCTATGAACTAAGCCAAAACTTGCTGAAGTTAGTTCAGAGAAGGGAAGCCAAGCTGGTGAAGGGCCTGCAGAACAATCCTATGAGGAGAGTCTGAGGGAATTAGGATTGTTTTGTTTGGAGAAGATGATGCTGAGTGGAGACCTTATCCCTCTCTACAACTACCTGAAAGGAGGTTGTACTGAGGCGAGTACAGTCTCTTCTCTCAAGTCAATAACAACAGGACTAGAAGAAACGGCCTGAAGTTGCACCAGGAGAGGTTTAGATCAGATATTAGGAAGAATTTCTTTACTGAAAAAGTAGTCAGGTGCTGTTACGGGCTGCTCAGGGATGTGGTGAGTCACCATCCCTGCAGTGTCCAATAAATGTGTAGATGAGGCACTTGGGGACATGCTCTAGTGGAATGGTGAGGTGTTTTTTGTTTGTTTGGGGCTTTTTAGTTGTTTGGTTTGGGTCAGACTTTTGTTGTTGTTGTTGTTGACAGTTGGACACAGTGATCTTAGAGGTCTTTTCCAAACGTGACAGTTCTGTGACTGTGATTCTGTAAATCAAATAATTTTAAGTGAATGAAAGTAAGTGAACAAAGCATCAGGTACATGTTGCAAACAAACTTCATCCAAAAGCAGCCCATGTGTACTGTTATTGAAAAGTGTGTTAAATAACTCCCAGAACTATACCCTGGAATATTAGAAACTGGCAGACTCTTTGATTTAAATAACGTACTTTTGCATGACCTGCCATCGTTCCCCAAGATGAAGCCAGTCCTGCAGCGACAGGTCCGTGCTTTGTAGTTGCTGCTGAGCAGACAGATGTGCAAACATCCCCCTGGCATTCCATACGGGTCCACTTCACATGCATGGCTTCTCACTACAGCAAGTGAAAAACAGCATAATTCAAATCCATTTAAAGCAAGATAATGATACACATTAGCATGTGGAGAGTTCAGACAAAAAACAAAAAAGGAACTTGTGTCACAATACATTTTTCCCTGGGATATAACTACAAAGGAACGTGTTTTTGTTAAATGACAACCAAAACAGACAAGTAATCCAAAGGGTCATCTGGTAGTTATCAAGCCATTCCCACTGTTGTGTGTGATCATCCCTTTTTGAATAAGCTTCTGCCCAGCATTTGCCAGGCAGCATTCCCCTGTGGTAGCTGACAATTTTCCCCTTTTTTATTTGTTGCTTTGGTTCATTTGGTTGGCTGGTTTTTTTGAGGACAGAGTGAATCCCATGTCAATGCTGCCTGCTCTTCATTCAGCTCCGTTAGACAGCACCTTTCTGGGGCAGACACGAAAGAACAGAACAAGCCTTGTGGTGCTTTTTTCCACATTTATATATTTGGGACATAAATTCAGCAGAAGAAGCCAAAGAACTCCTTTTCCTTGATTTCATATTTTCAAATACACAGTGCTGAAGTAGCAGACTAATATATCAAATTCATTTTTTAAAATTCTTTTAGGTAAATGTGATGAGGAAAAAAAAAAAAATCTGCCTTGCTATCCTACGTTTACTAAGCTGGCTTACAACAGCCCAACGGTGTTTTAGCTCAAAAAAATGTTTTTCTTTTCTTTCTCCTTTCCCTCATTTTTTTTAGTTGTAAAAAAAAGAAAAAAAAAGTAATCAAGTGGTTTAAGATCAATATTGTTAAAGGTATATAGAAACTGTACCAAGCTGAGACAGCTTTTACAGCGAATCTTGACAAGCAACAAACATGTCCATTCAAAACAAAGGAAGTAGCAGAGTGAACAAAGGGCAAGAGGAACAGAGTAATCACAGGATGTAATAAAAGATTATACTGTGCTCATGTCTCTCCTCTACTCAACCTCTCTGATTCCCTCAGGGGTACAAGAGCAGGGCCTATAGCAAGGAAAGAGTCTTTGCAGCCTCCTTCAGACACTGACATCTGCAAATCAATGCCCTCAGCTATAGGGTGAAAATTAGTTCACCCAGTCTACATCAATTTAAAGTTTGTTCCCATTTCAGAAAGTTCTCTAAAAGCAGTCAGTCTCTTTAATAATATTGACGTTGATCACCAGCATTGATGCGTTAGCTTTTTTGTCCAAGCAGTCATGGCAACGATTTATTGCTATCAATCATACCAAAAAAATTCTCAAAGTATAAATGTTTTGGATCTTGCTCTCTTTGCTCAAAATTCCCCACAAGTCATGCTGCTGTTCAGAGCCATGATTAGAGTCATGGAGGTCTAGGGACCTCAGAAACAGCCATTTTACCAAAAATTCCAAGATTAAAAAAAGTTTTTCCCTCTAGGTGAAACTGAAGATTTATTTCACAGAAAGCAAAAATGATGTTTACACAAGCTAAGGAAAACTTAACAGCAATTTCCTATCTCACCGCTTGCTGTGCTGGCATTTAGGCAGGCTAGCTGCCTACATGTCATGATTTAGTAGTGGACTTGGCGGTGTTAGTTTTATGGTTGGACTGGATGCTCTTAAAGGTCTTTTCCAACCTAAATAATTCTATGACCTCCATGCTTTTTTGGCAACCCTGAAGATAGGGGCTATCTTGAGGTGTGCGGTCTGTCTGAAAAGCAGACCCAGAGATACCAGGAATCTCTAAGGTCTAAGACCCAAGTGTGAGGACAGTACTGAACATCTAACTATTCTGAAGGTCTTAAATTCTGAAATTGTTGAGTGTGTGAAGCCAGAAGACTTGCAGACCAGGGCTCTTTGGTGGTTCTTCAAGCTGAGTGCTCAGGAAGCAGTAGCATTTGGAGCTTAGAGGTACAGTAAAACTGGCAGTCAGTGCAGAGGAAATTGGGCAGATGAAGAGCCCACAGAGTTTTTCTGCAGTGATAAATTTTCACTACATCTTTTGATACAGGTTTCTGGAAGAACCTTTTTAATGACACATCCACCTATTACCTGGGTTTATGATTCCTAGGAAAAAGAATATTCATCTTACCTGCTGTTTGAGTTCTTTTCTGGTATACACGGATCTCTTTAGCATTGTCAAATCTAGCAAGAGATTGAACATCGGTGCCATTGTATCTGTTTATTCGTAAAATGCTGAGGCTATCTGAATTAACTGTATACAAATAGTTTTCAAATACTGCCAAACCACAAAGATGCCTAACCTGGAAAAAAAAAAAAAAAAAACCAAAAAAAACCATCAACACAATTACTTTATCTTAGCTGAATATTCTAGGCATAAGTATGACTCGTAAACATCAAACATTACTGTGAATAGTAGATGCTAAATTGTACAAAAGGATTTCTGAATATGTCAATAAATATTTGCAAATTATAAAAAACTACACTACAAGTATAGTTCAAATTTGTGTAGTCTAAAGTTTATAATTGGAAAAATTATGAAAAGAAAAGTAGAAAATTAAAAATATTTAGCATTCCAAATTAACTTATCCTACAAATTTCCCAGTTTCTCTTTTAAAATATGCAGGATGTTTTCATTTAAGTGCAACAGCTTATTATAGTACCAACTAATAACATGAGTGAATTTACTTTAGCTATTAAGTAGCATTAACTATTAGATATAGTAAATGTAGATATTTAAAGTACAGTTTATATGTATTTTTCTATTCTAATCAATGCAAGGCAAACAATGCAAGATATACCTACTGAATATTTTCTTAAGTAATAAATGAATCAGGAAACATATTGCCTCAGCTTTGCTCGTGTTCCTTTTGTGTTGCTATCTTTCTAATATGGTTGTGGTCATACAGTACTTCTTGTGTCTCAAAGTGAATAGCTAAAGTTAACCAATCAGAGCTCAGAGATGAAGTATTCAATAATCTAGCTTGATTTATAGAGTTCAAAAACGTAAAATATCTACACTGGTAATTTTAAAGCTGAATGAATTAAAGAGAATTTTTTGGCAGATGCTCAGATATTTACAGGCTGAATAACTTACAACTTCAGTCAATAAATTGTTCACCACAAAATATTCACTTTAGCTCATATACTCATAAATTCAGACATAAATCTCCAGGAAAAACAAAGAAACAAACAAACCACCCACCCAAAAAAAAAAGCCAAACAAAACCAAACCAAACAAAGAAAAAAAGAACAAACCAAGAAACAACAAACCAAACAACCCCTGTGGTGCACCAAATATTTCACTGCATTCCAGAAATTACCCCCAAAGTTAGCCAAATCTTGCCACTGTATTTTGCCTTTATACAAAAAATAAAAATAAATATTGAGATCAAAGGAAGTTTTGAATTAAGACTGAATAGAAATTCAATCCAACTACAGTAAGATGGAAAAGAAAACAGCCTTGAAAACAATGGTGTGTCTGAACCAAATAGTTGTATTCTCTGCATTATAATCCTTTCTTCCCTATTCCCATTTGCACTTGGTTTAAAGCTTTATTATTTAACTCCTACAAGAGCTTTTCTATTTTTACACTATTAAAACTATGTGACTCATTTTACAATGCATTTTATAATGAATTTATTTTTATTTAATTTATGCATTTGTTGTTTATTGTGTCTCATGAAGATTTACAGTTATTTTATGCGTGAATGGAAATGTTGCTTGCTACAAAGCATAGTCCTTTGAAAGCCACCCAGGCTATCAAGCATAAAAGCCTGGATCATTTGGAAAGCATGTCTTCTGATATGCTTATACTTATGAAATAAACTGTAATCCCCAAAAGTTCTTGAGAATAGTTTTCTGGTCTTCTATTTCCTTGGGGTAATGAGAGGTACTTGGAGTAACAGTAATTCTAAATCCTGGTAAATGCAGGGAAAAAACCTAGTGAAATTACCAATTTTTCATTTGGTTGGAAAGACAAACAACGTGCTTCTCCTTTTTGATAGCAGTGATCAACTGAGAGGCAAACTTTTTTACGCCCTTCACCCATATGGAAAGAAATGGACATTATTCTCCTTTCTCAGCCAGTTTAGAGAAGAAAGTATCCCATTTTCAGACTATTTCAAATAGCAGATATGCTAACCAGTTGTCTTTTGATAAGCAGTGATTACTGGGAGGCAATCATGACAGCAGAATATGTAAAAGGTTTATTCTGTCTGCACATTTTAACATACTCTGCTTAACCTCAGGCAGCAGCAGGTGTAAACATGGTACCCACGCTAGCTTTGGAAGTCCAAGTAGCAACCAGGAACAGTTTGGTCTTTGCTAATTCTCACTGGCCTCACAACTGCCAGGGAACCCTTCCTTTCCCTTATACCTATTACCCTGCTCCCAAAGCTGAAGCAACAATAACAGAATGATACACCCCTGCTCAAAGACTCATACAGTCTCAGCATTCATATTTATGACTCTCAACATCTAGATCAACTGGGAGAAGCATCATTGCTATCAACAAAGATATGATTTAAGGGCATCAAGATTGGCCTGAACATGTGAATAGCTTTGGCTATTCTTTCTTTCACATTCTTGGGCCTGTTAGTCTCTGCTTCCTCAACTGGCAAGCACAGTTTCTTATCATTAATAATTTATCCCCTAGTATCTTTCCATTCTCCATATTTTCCTCTCCTGAGGTTTTTAAAACGGGGAGTGTGATTTCTGTGGTGCATTGCTAATGAGACAGTGCATAAAAGCTTGTCCATAGGTTGCTGAAAGGATAAAAATTGCAAAGAAAGCAAAATATGGAGATGAATCTTTTAATGTCGAACACATTTGAACTAAGAAGAGGAAAATAAACAACCTCTGATATTACTATAACTGTTAGCATCATGTACATTCATTTACTGATAGCATTACTATTTACTAATTTCCAAGTCAATACCTACTTGTCTTCCTTTGATTATTGTATTCCTCTTCCTCCCTTGATAGTCAACAACTTCCACACTATCCAGATAGATGTCAACCCAGTACACATATTTATTGATGAGGTCCAGAGCAAGAGCAGTTGGCTGTTCAATTTTAGAGTCTACTATCCACGTCCTGTTCATTCCATCCATGTCACATCTCTCAACCTTGGCAGAATTCCCATAGTCTGTAAAGAAAAGCTTTCTGTTGAAAGAAAATAAGATGTTGTAAGTTTCAAAGTGTGAGAGCAGAGAACAAAGTTCCTGGTGGCTCTGTGCAAAGCAAGGTTTTGTTCTTCATCGTTTCAGGGGATTCATCTAATAATAACCCCTGTAACTCATACTGATATTCAGATAATTACCAAAAAATTCACCGCGTCTTCTAAAAAATCCACAATTGCATGGAATTGTCTGTCAAATGGAATGTACAGAAGTCCTAAATATATTTCCTTACACCACAGATATACTATGTAATACTTGTCTTTCAAATGGATGGTAATCATACATATGGAGACTACACTGCAATCTTAAATATCTCTTTACTCATTATTTATAAACAATGGCACCATAGTTCCAAATAACAAACAGTGGAAAATCCAAAGCGCTTACACGTGGAGAGCAATTCATTGCATATGAGGTATAGCAAATACAGCAATCCATGCTGTCAGGTTTTTGAAAAAACATTTCTAAAGATGATTCTTTAGTTGTTAGAACATTTGTGTCCAGTCTTGGAAGGATGTGCAGGCTTTAAAATGTTTCCACATATACAGTGGGTCATCCCATCCAAGAATAATTGGCAACTATCAAAGACTTAAAATTGCTCCTAATGCTTCCTAACCCAATGCTTGATTAGCATCCACCAGGTTTAGCACACACAAATCAATTTTCATTAACCTGACAATATTTTAACAAGATTACCTATTTGTGAGACTAAATTACACTTGCAGGCTGAAGACAACCTTGCCATGACTTTAACATTCTGTAAAGAATAACCTGATTCCAGACTGAATGTTACTAAAACCACGTTGAAAATCAGGATTTCATTTTCCAAGTCAAGTGAATTATCTCCTGGTTATTACCACTAATGTGAATAACATAGCATCAACAGCAAATAAAACTTGAGATGTCTTTGAAAGTGTAGCAATTCATAACCTTGTAACCCCTCACAGAAATTGAGCATTTCGATATGTTTTAGGCTGAAAAGAATGTGTTTGCTTAGTAGTCAACGTGACCCATATCCTTTATTATAACCACCTTCAAACAAATAAGAATACATTTTAAATGTAGATTGTTCCATGTGTAAAATATGTAAATTAAAAAACCCAACAAAACACAAAACAACAACAAAAAACCAAAAAAGTATTAAAGGCAGTAGAATTTTCTATAGTATATGTACAACAGTTGTCAAATGCCAAAATGAATTGATCACAGAATTATAAAATAGGGCTTGAGAAGAACTTGAAAGGTCATGTAGTCCATCACCAGGCCTTAAGGCAGAATAAACTTTACCTATAACATTCCTGAGGGATAACTCCATTCCTGACAGGGATTTCTATTTATCATAATTATACTGAATGTCCATTTTACCCTTTATTTTAATTCTGTATCCCAGCTGTACTTTAAGAACATTAAAAAACACATACTTAACATTCAACTCCATATAAATCAAAATGTGCATACTACAGATGATATGCAACGTAAAAATTATGTCTGCAAAGCAAATGTTTAATTTGAAATTAAAACATCCAAAGAACTGTGTGCATACAGATGTATATACATTTTTTTATATATATGTATTTCATCAGCAATAAGAAGGTCAACACCTAGTACATGTAAAATAAGTTGCTAATACTTTAGAGTTAATCTAGGCCACAATACGTAATCTGTACTGGGGATTTGAATTAGGTTATTTAATGGAATTTTGTACCTCAAGACTCAATAATTCAAATAATGCTCATTCTACAATTATAGAACCAAATGGGTTTGCTGTGATCAAGGGCACACACAAACACACACACACCCCTGTATATATAAATACACACACATGCAGCAACTTCAAAGACCTGAAGCTTAACTTTGGATTGACTCTTTACTTGATTGCTTAGTGCACAGTATTCTTATGCAAGGCTTAAGATTTCCACATGATATCACAAGACAGACTACAAGTTGGAAATAAAAATTGCCTTTTTACAATTGTATTCTCTTTTCACATCAGGTAAGAAATAAAATGTTTGTATGTCAATAACAAATAGATACAGTAAAGAGTATCTAATTTAAGATGCTTCTCCAGCTTTCAGGGAAGCATGACTTCATGTGTAAATGACATCCTTTTAATTTTAAAAATCATTACTCATCTCCTGGAGAATGACAATAATAAAACTATCTTTTACTGTAGAGGTAAAAGACAGAACAAGAAAGTAGTTGCCTAACTGCTGTCATATGATCAAAGCATTCCAAAGATTAAATGCTTTACCATGTAATCTTGAAATGCAATTCCATATTTAAAGACTAATAGAGATCTTTTAGAATGAGTTTTAAATTGGGATTGCATTTATAACACATGAAGCTGACCAAAAATTATACTGTATTTCCTTTGGCTTGGGAGCTGCCAAGGATGCACTATAGTAGAACTTATGTCAGCTCAAGACTAATTTTTCTGTTCACAAATGGTGCTGAATTTGACTATCCATTTTCAGCAGAGGATGGTGAAATCTTACCAATTCACAGAGCAATTTCTTCACGAATACTGACCACGTGAAGTTCCCTGTACATCTCAGGCACTATGCATTAGTACTGACCTTGAGGGACCAGTTCTGGCAGGGACAGAGGGAGCTGTGCTCATTAGAGCATTTATTTCCTCAGCCTACCAATGAGGATGCTAATTAAGGTGGCTATAAAATAGTAAAAGTTTTGGCATTAAATTGAATTTTATTAAGGCATATTATCTTTTGAAAGCTATAGACCTCTTCATGCATAGCAGCTGTGAATAGTCTCCCAGCTCTTTGAAACTGTCCAAATCCCATGTTCTGCCCATTGTCAATCGAGAACGAAAAGGACCATCTTCTTCATCAAGTCCAGGTGCTTTGCAGACACCCTATACTACTCTACTCTGTTTTTAAACTTTTTAAACTCATAAAAGGACTTTAGCTGTTTTGACCCAATGGTCTGTCCAGACGCTCTTCCAGGAATTGTTGTTGCAGCAGCTAGGAATCTGCATTTAATAACTAACAATGATACTGTCAAAGATAAATTATATATACTGATTCATGCAGCACAATTATTTGGCTTAGTTTTTTTCACCTGCCATCCTCTCCAAGGGTACTTCTAGATGGTAATAAAATTCTTTCACTCTCTACCTAGCAGTTAGAGATAAGCAAAGGAAGTCATTCTCTCTCAACTCATAAGACAGGCTCTTTATGTTGCCCTTCTGTGCAGTTATGCCAATTTTAGGTCACGTTATTGAACAAGCATGGTCAGAACTGAGTGCACTGTTCCAAAGAGGAGTTCACCGGTGTCTGTACAATGGCACTGTAACTTCCCTGCATCAGCTGGAGATTCAGACGTCACTGGATGACATTTGCTATTTTCACAGCTTTATTACACTGCTGATTTACAGTCATCCTCTCACCAGCTATTACATACATCCTCCTCCTACTCCTGTTGATTTCCCAGGGTTTAGCTGATTTACTCCAGCCTATGACATACAGCCTGGTAACAACATAGTTTTAAAAAGTTATGGTTGGAGTTTTTCCAGCAAGAGTTTGGTTTCAAGTAGGAATTCACAAAGAATATTCCCTTCATATCTGAGCAATGAAATCTCTATAACATTTTTAAACATCCTCCATGCCAAAACCACTTACTATGAATAGCAATAAAACCACGTTACCAAATAAAACTAATTGCAGAAGAGAAGAATGTTGTCATGAGACAAAGTGACAGTGAACTTCCCGGTCCCTGTTTTTGTACCAGTGGTCACAGATTCATACTTTCTTTACTACTGGAGCCCCCAAAAACACATAAGGAGAGCTTCAAAAAGCCTGCTGGTATTTCCTGACATAGACATCTGTCCTCAACAGGAACTTCCTTTCAGAGCCAGATAGTTACCATCTTAGTTCAGCTGTTAAACTCTGTCTCCTTTACCACCATTGGTTTTCCAAATTTTTATTCACAGCATTTCATCATCCACCCAGTTAATTAGCTGAGAAAGAAGTATATTTTCCTTGTAAAGCTACATTTTGGCATTTGGATGACTGAAAACTCTTATTTCTGATGCCCATAAGAAGCCAAATACACATATAATTGTGCTTCACAGTTGAGTGTTTTCATGTGTCATTATTATTTTTTATTCTTTATTTCCCTCCTCAGTCTCTCATTACTGTTTGTAATGGGGAAGAGGTACACTTGTCACCATGCCTAGAAGCTCATCTATTCAGCTGCCAGGCCTCAGACTCTAAACTGTTCCCTACATAACTCACAACTCAGCCTGTTCCCACTTCTTATTGCTTCTTTAATTCCCAGTTTGGCTTTTAAACCTCATGTGTTCCTTCAGGGTACCCATGGAAGAGACATGTCTTACTGCACAGTAACCACAATCCCTTAGGAGAGGAAGCGAAGACACAGCTTCAGGCATGCCCAGATAGGACAGAGGTACAGAAAATAAACCATCACACATCTGTAATATGGTGTTGTTTAGGAGCAAATGCAAGAGTAGAGGCTAAATAAACTCAAGAATCAAAACACTTTAATCACAAATGTATCCAAATTACACACCCTTCCTGTTCTGCAGGAGGGAAGATGCAGTATCCTATAGAGGTACCTAAAGCTTGTATGTTAACGCTCCTGTCAATGTGATCCAACTTGTGCCAGCTGCCACAAAGCAGTAAAATAGCCATGCCAGGGAACATACCATTTTTCGCCTCACTATCTGTTTCTCATCCTCTTGTCTTCTCTTACCAGAGATAAAGTTGTGTTAGTATAAGCACTACTTGGTAAGGAAAGGATAAAGATGAAAAATACACACACATTTAAAGGGTAGCACCTTCTACTCAAGATGAAGAACCAGAAAGGATGTTCTTCTGAAATAATTACAGGTCCAGTAGCTTAATCTCAAAAAGGTGGGAATTGCTTGGGCAGATTTTGAAGGGAAGAATGTCAGAGAGCTTGGCAGTTCATAGGGCAGAGTCAACTGTAATAATTTAATGCAAGTAAATTATTATAATACATATAAAATGAAGGCTGCTTTCTTAGACAAAGTTACTGCCCTGTACCTGACCTATCTAGAATGAAGTAAAATAGTCAATACCATACCTCAACAGGAGCTAAGAGTAGAAAGAATAGTATTTAATTTTCAGAAGTTACACTGACAGGATCATTATCAAGACAGAAAGCTACTAAAGATATTCTGCTGATCTTTAGAAAATGAAAGAGTGACAATTTAGAAGGTCTTTTTCTAAATTAAAAGGAGGATTATGGTGTGGGAAAAAAACCCTGAATAGGAGTAACAGAAACAGGGTGCAATTTAATGGGTATAAAACCCAAATGAGAAGATCATTGGCATTGAGTAGTACCAGCCAGATATACGGTAGGGCTAATTGTAACCACAGAAAGATACACCTTAGGATAAGTAAAATTATGGGAACTGTAGTGAATCAAGAACTTTCTTCAGAGGAGGTGATCAAAACACCTAATTAAAACGACTGTGTGAGAACATCTGCAGGATTCTCCACTTGTAAATTAAAGCTTAAGGTATGAGGTGATCTACTTAATGGATTCTCCAAAGGGGACTACCATGCAGTCCTGTATTTGATTTCTCCTGCATTTAATCAAGGTGAATGCGATTTGATTGAATTTACATTGCATCTAATTAATAATATACTTTATAGCACAGTCCAGGAACATTTTCCCCTCTCTGACATTTCAGCTGATTTCTGGGTTCAGTAGTTTTCTTTTTCATTTGTGTCTAAAGCAAAAGAGATCAGCCACACTCAGATTTGGCCCATTTTTTGGTAGTAAATGAGCTGTGGTCATTAGCGCACCAGACAAGTCTTATGTGGAGAACAGTATTTGCTAACACACCCACATTTAAAGCAGTTGCCAGGTTTGTGGCAATTTTTTCTCCAGACCAGGAATGTAAAAGCCATGGGATTTGGGCATTTGGGTTCCCTTCCACCCTGCCCTCTTTCCAGCACAATGCACCATCCGTCCAACCTGGTCTAGTGGAAGGTGTCTCAGCCATGGCAGGGTAATTGGAACTAGATGATTTTTAAGGTCCCTTTCAACCCAAATCATTCCGTGATTCTATGATCACTTGAGAATAATTTCCCCCCTGCAAATTCATGCTGTTTTAGGCGGGGTTAGAAACTAGCAGGCTCTCCAGCAATATGCCTTAATTTTTGTGACTGATTTTGGAAGGAAATACTGGGTGGAGGTTTTTCATGCTACTTAGGAGTGAACTTCTATTCAAGCTCTTCCATGATTTCTGCAATGTAAAGGAGGACACATGTTCCAGATTTTCCTAGTATTTAGGAATCCTAGCCATGATTGCATAAGAGTAAAATAATAATGCTTTCTTCTGATAGAGGGCTGCAGATTTAGTGCAGCACAGAGCCAAGCTGCAGAAAAAAGTAAAACCCAGTTAGACAACTCATTCTCACCACACTGTTTGTTGCACAACAGAACACAGGCAAAAAATCAGCAAAAGCTCAACCCAAAAGCCTCAGAAGGGACATTTGTAATGCAATACTTTCCTCTCTATACAGAAATCATGAGTTCAAACACGGGCTTTCTTATTTGCAGTAACAAGGATAAGAGTCTGATCAGCAAACAGTAAGTAGCTGTGAATTTGAGACATTAAAAAAAAAGAAATCATCTGGTTCACTGCTCAAGTAGCTACAATTTTTCATAAACTGGGCATTTCTTCGTGAATAGAGCAGCACAATATGTTTTCTCCCCTCCCCCCCACCTTTTACAAAAATATACCCACTGTAGAGCTAAATTGTTTTGCCATCAACAGGACCCCCTGCCAATGTAACTTCCTTACACAGAAATACACTTTTTCAGAGATGTTAGCAAGTGAATGCTATATGATAATTCACAACTGATTTGTAGCATTGTTACCATTACGCTCTACTATTGTTTTCGCTTATCAAAACAAAATCCTGCATTAAGTGTTCCCAAGTTTGATCCTTTCCACTCCTGAGGATATAAAACCCTTCACATTGTTTTAGGAATGGCAATAAAATTTACATAAAATAAAGGTGGCTTTTTTTTTTTTTTTTTTAAAAGATCATAATGATTCTAGAAAAGTTTTTTCCCCTTTTTTCCACCCAAATATTTATGCTCTGCAGGGAGGGATCTGCAAATGACTCTCCAGTGCGCCTATCTAGCATCTCTGGGAGCAGGAGGAGTGATATATGATAGTAAGATTCGCAGCTGACTTTCTGTCTTACAATAGCTTTTCACAGTTTCAATTTTCTCTCACAAGCTGTATTTCTTCACACTCAAGAGTAAACACATAGCAAACCCATATCAATCCTATCGTATTCTCTCTCTTGCTCCACCTATGAATAGGTGTGAGCTTCTGTACATACCAAAAACCAAAACAAAACAACAAAAAAAAAAGATGCATGCCTGGAATATAACACCAATAAACCACAGACAAACACCCACAGAAATGAAAATTCAATTCATAGGTTTTGCTAGGGGATAAAAATGAAAAGAAAGTTTGTCTTACACTCACTCATAATAGATTGTTGTTGGTTTGTTCTTTTCTTCCCCCATCAACAATACGATTACATCTGTGAGACACAGTCTTGAAAAACTGCATCCCTTAGCATATATCAAATTTATACTTGCTTAATCTGCTTTCTGTCTAAATAAAATTAAATATCCTTTCATTAAAGCTGTATAATTACCTTGAGTAATTTTGTGCTGCAATGGTGCTTTTTCATCGCGTTTTAATTCCTTCTGAACAAAAGGATGTTGTCTGAATTTTGGAAATTTATTCCCAGGAAGTCAATCAAATCTCACCTTTATGTCACTTTTTTTTTTCCACAAGTATATGCAAAGTTCTAATGCATTGCAGATGTACTCACGGATTCATTAAGCGCCCTGAACATCAGTATGTAATTTGGCAAGTTATTGCCATTCATCTGAAAATGTATTGCTGTAAATGTATGGATTTAAATCAGATGCAGAAATCTGGACGTAGTGTCCTTTTAGACTGTACGTGTACTTCCCCATGCATTACTACAAGTTCCTCAGTTAGAATAAGAATGAAGAAACATTGATTATTCCCAGTTTATCACAAACCAGATGTGCCAAATTGCTGTGAATTCACTGAGAAAATCAATTTTTTAAAGACACTCAGAATGTCATGTAACATGGCTTCACATCCTCAGTCAAATAGACTTTTAATGGGACAGCCAAATAGTACCAGAAAGTCTTCAGAATATTTTTTTAAATACTACATATACAACCAAAACTATTTCACACATATATTTCTACATATAGCATGTGTGTTTACATGCAAATCATGCATACACTGCTGTTAGATATACTTAAATCTGTAACTCTGAGCCCAGAGAGAATACAATGATCAATATAGAAATAATTACTTATGGTAATCCAAAACCCAAGGATTAGATGGTTAATTTTAACTGCTGTGAGCTTTATCAGATATCCAAGATGCAATGAAATAATCCTGCCATTCAAAATTAAAAGTCTGTTCCTTTACTGGAAACTCAGGGTCTGACAAATATGCTATTTTCAAAATCAACTAGAGATGTACATTTCTAATGTAATATTTTATTATTTCTGGAAGAACAAAATAGTGTCACTTGACCATTTATAATATTGACATCAGCCAAAGTACATATCAGAAAAAGCATATTTGAAGGCTTTTTTTTTCAAATACTTAATTAGTATTTTACTGAAGCTCTTACATAGCATGAATAAAGGCATTACTTTTCCTGAAACTATTTAATTTTCACAGAACATTGTTATATACAGTTTCTTCCACTTAATAAAGTACCTTTTCCTTTAGTTGAAAAAAACCAATTTGCAAAAATAACTTTTTAAAAATAGGGGTGGGTTTTTTTTCAGGAAAAAAACAAAAAAAAAATCAATCATTAATTGTTTTGCACATGTAGGAAAAAAAAGAAAGTAGAAAAACTAAGACGACCCCTGAAAGACTCTCACTTGTGACCCACTGAAACTTAGGCTACTAGGAAAGCACTCTGGAGCTTTGTAGATTTAACTTTAGTCCTAGAGCTAAGTTCAGCTACAGAGCAAATCAGCACTGCACAAGCAGTAACTCGCTTTTTAAAAAGACTTTCTAGACAAAGGAGCCTATTATTTCCCAAACACAATCTCACTTCTCCAGGGTCTTTTCTTTCCCAGAATTTCAGACATGGCCCTTTCAACCCAGTTTGAGAAATGATAGTTATATGGACTGTTTGGCACTTTGAAATGCAAAAAGTGTCCTCATTCAGTTTGTCAGAGGTTTAAAAATCATGATTTCTACATCACCTACATCTACCACAACACAGATGACTATTTTAAAATAAGAATGCTTTGTCTTCAAATTTGTGATTTCAGTCAACCAACTTTTTCTCTTTAGTTACAGAGAATGAAAGAAACAGCATTTTTGCAATATTAAACTATTTAAAATTTATTATTAGTGTGAAAAATAAAACAGTTCTTCCACTTTGGTATTTTATGACCTATACTAGATTAAATGTCAGAAATAGCTGACATTTTACAACTTGTCTCATCCATCTTATACAGAAAGTGCTACAATAATCATCATTATATAGGATTATATTAAATTAACCAAAAAGGATTATATTTAGAGGAGTAGTCTTTAGATCCCAAATGCTTCAGACCCAAGTTTTGAAAACTGTCGATTTAAAGTCAAGATGAATTAGCAGGTGACAGAAAGGATGGGGATTTGTTCCTTCTAGCAAAATCATGGCAGAAAAACATATCAGTAACTAGTAAATGTAATGATGCTTCTAACTCTAAAAATCACAATATTGTATATTACTGTAAGCCAACAGCTTTGCTGTGGGAACCACTACTGCATGCTTGTTTCATTCTTATTTTCTCTTCTAACTGTTTCAGTTTGCTACAGTTATGAAAAGTCACATGTAGGACACTATGCTAAGGGACCATGCCAGTTCATTCTTCAGTTCCGCTGTTCTCAAAGCTCTTGGTTTAAATTTAAGTCATTAAATATGATCAATGACATCAAAGCTGAAGATTATCTTGGAGGAAGACATAGGCTATGCTGGCACAATAACTGACTTGACAAAAACTACACTTTTATTTGCATTTTAAATATTGGTTTAAATAAATCATTAAATCATTTTAAATTTGTATTTTAAAAATGGTTTCTATAAATACATACTTTAAAGCAATCTATATACATGATAATAATATCACCTTATGCTAAAGGGGAGCAAATACATTTCATATTTGATCTACACAAACACTGCTAACAGAATGAATACTTAAGCTAGCTTAAATTCTGTATATTGCTATTCAATGCAGTATAGAACAGAAAATAGCCTGTATTTGACAGCAATGGACAGAGCTGATCTTTATCTTAACATGCAGTTTTCCTTTGGGGTGAAGCAGGAAACTTTGCAGGTTAGGGAATTACTTGCTGCAACCTAATTGATGATTTTAGTTGTGAGCAGCAACAAAGAGGTACTCAGAGCTCACCAAGAAAATAAATAAATAAATCCACCCAAACCATAACAACTGCACAAATTGAAACAAACCCAAGACTCTCATCCAGTGGTTCCATGTTCCTGATTAGAAATCCCCTTTCTTTACTGTTTCTTGTACGGTAATAAATTCTGAAGTGAATATTAGAACTTGCCCTACATCCTGAGTTTTTGATAAAATATCTTCTGCTGGAGAAATTGGTTTGGATACTGCTGGTCTATGCAATCCTTGTTAACAGCACATCTTTATGCAGGTCTGCAGAGCCTGCAGTCTCCCCACTACAGATTCCTGTCTGGAGCATTATTTAATGTCAGTGACTACTGAATTACTTGATACCATGCCTCACCTTGGCATTAGGCAATAAGCAAGGGAAAACTTGCAATTTTGCTTCCCCATCAACTACCAACAAGTCATTTTTCACTGAAATTCCCAGAATTTTACTTGTAAGTTAAATAAATTAAAAAAAAAAAAATCCCACAAACAACAAAAAACAAAAAAAACCCCAAAAAAAAACCCAAAACAAAAGAAAAAAAAAAAAAAAAACAAAACACCCACACAACAAAACAAAAATATCCAAACCAACCAATCAAAAGGGAAACCAAAAAAACATGAACAAAAACGCAACCTAACAAAAACCAAAGCGTGGTCTGAAACAAAGATTATAGACAATGTAGTATTAAATTAATGAAAAGAAGAAGCAGAACTTGATTTATACAAAATCATAGTATTTGAAATTAGATTGGAAGTATTGTATTTCCATAATATTATCTCTTCTAAGATCAAAGACTCATTAAATCTTAATGATATTTTTCCTTAAGGCATTATGAAACAGGACTCAATTTTGGTTAAGTGACAACTAAATTGTGTGCATTCCACCATGGAGAACACTCTACCATTTTTGCTGCTGTTACTCTATTCTTGATCTCCTAACCTTTAATTTGCAGCAGCTAGTCCTAATGGGAAGGCAGAATTACTCATACCACTACTATTAATTACCGACTAATCACATGAACTAATATGAAGCTGCTAGAAAACTGACTGATGTATGTATATATGCAAGATTTAAAGCCAAAGAATTCTGATTTGAAACAGAAATATGTAAGCAACAGAAGGATTTCAATTTTGACTTCCAGAAGTTGCCACAACTGAGAGCCCATTGACGACCTGTGACGTTACATGTTATATTTCCACTGTGGCAAAGAAGTTACATGAATAATTGTCAAAAAAAATGTTCACGTGTGCTGCAAATATTTTCATAAACTTTTTCTCAGAGCTTTCCTGAATGCTATGAAGAACACAAACAAGTTTTTATACACAGTCTTATCTATTAACAAGCAGATACCGAGAGGAACGTGATACTAAATTAGTGGAGATGGTGCATTTTCATTCTCAAAGCTGGGGCATGGACACATGGTATCACACATGGTGCACTCGTGCCTACATTAGTTAAAGGATGGAACAATTACAGTACTCTGGTATCTTATGGTAAGTGACAAGACAGAAAAGAAAGTGTTCTGCATTAAGAAACTGCATATGGATTCATCCTGCTGTCCGTTTTTTTGTAGTGATCAGTATGACAATCAGAAGCTCAAATACTGAGACAGGAACAGGTCAGAGCTGCTCCAAGCGAAACCACCAAAGCAGAAAAACAAGAGGCAATAAATGCTGTGTGCAGCCACAAACTGTGGTGCGACCAACAGCCCTTCATTTCTTGGGAGTACTTCTGAACCACTTTCATGCCTCTTGCCAAGCTGAGTATCTTCCCCCAACTGAGTACTGACACAAAGGTGGATTCCCCTGCTCAGGGGATCAGAAAATAAGCAGTTACAGCCCTTCTAAGGGGGAATTTTGGCTTATTTACACATCTTTCCCTCTGTTTCACTAACACTTACCATCACATAATCATAAATTTAAGGCATAACTCAGCAGTTCATGCAGCTGCTTGGAATCTGCAGTATTGACACTGGTTTTTTGCTCAGCCAACCTATGATTTAAAGCTGTTTTTAAGTCATGAGGGTTATTTTTGACACCTTTGAATCCATGGCAATGGCTAAATACACATAGCTCCTGAAAGCTGCACTATCCTCTCATTAAAACCAACTTTACTGCCTA
Organism: Todiramphus chloris collaris; assembly: GCA_025345505.1. NCBI lineage: Eukaryota > Metazoa > Chordata > Aves > Coraciiformes > Alcedinidae > Todiramphus > Todiramphus chloris. Next base: position 37,691,024 of record JANVCC010000022.1, read on the forward strand.
TGACAGTGACCTTAAAAAAATATTTTTTCCCCTTTCAACAGATCACAGTCTTGTCTTCCCTGACAGTTTTCAGTGGAGATTAGTTGATTCTTGATTAATATTTTAACTTTTATACTCTAAAAACTAGCGTATTGGTACCAATTAGATAAACTATATTCTGATATGAGTTATGGAATGACTCGTGGGCAAGGCTCACTCCCCAGTGACTCTTGACATGAATGGGACATACAGGAGGAACTGTTTTTCCCTCTTTGTGTGAGCAGTGATTTGCTAGACAAACATCAGAATATTCATATTTCATTCTAAATGCTCAGCTATTGTGTCTGCTTTAGTGCTGGAAAACTATAGTGGCTTATAGCCCTGCAAAATTCTTCCTATTTCATAGGAAGAATGAAATCATTTATTATCCTCCATTTGTACAGACATATTTTATAAGTAAAATATGCTAAGTGGGTATTAAATCCTTATCCAAAATTACACCTTATCACAGGACTGGTATTAATGTCAGCTAGTCAAGAGTTAAATTTCATTCACTCAGGTAAACAACTGAAAATATGAGAAGCTTAATAAGGCAATTTCCCCTCTGGAAAAAGTACAAAATCTCATTTTTTTCTTTAGTATAACACTGATTAAGATCCAATATCTACGAGCCACAGACATAAAACCTGACAGGCAACTTCAATTTTTGTTTTGCAGTATTTTTGTTGGTGTTCATAGCTGTTCAATGAATGGCATGCGGACAATCAAATCATATTCTTAGAATATCTTGAAAACAAATAAATAATTGTCAGTGTTGATGACAAATGCAGAATAAACTATTTTACATTTTTTAGTGGACTTTCCTATCTCCAGTTTATTCAAAAACATCTGCAGCTATTCCAAAGATGAGTGTTTTACAAATGGCTGTACCAGTACTTACAGCTTAGCCTTGAAATAGACAATGTTAGTAGTTACTAGAAAATATCATTTACAAAAATACTCATACTCCAAACTATACAACCTAAGATGTTGCTAATAAGCACATATCACGATTTTTAAATATTGGCAAAGCAAATTGTTGGCTTTTAGTCACATAATATTCACAGGCAACATCTAATCGTGTGCTCACTCACTTTTACTAAAGTTTACAAATGCTACCTTTGTTCTCATAAATTTTACTTGAGAAAAATGTTAGTATGTAGAGTTCATTAATTTGCTTTGAATAATTTTTTTTTTGGTAAGCCATTAATTTCCATGAGTGCAAGGTGTATATGATATTTGAAATATCTGAAAGATGTCTTAAGTTTTGCTTATACATACACTTTTTTTTTTTTTTTTTTTTTTCCCCCTCTCCAAGTGAGTTACTGGCTTGAAATTTCTCATTTCACTTGCGTGGATCATTCTAATCCTTATTTACTGAATCATCTGCTGCTATTTTCCACATGAAGCTTGTCTCATTTCAAGAACAGTGAAAACCTGTGCTGACATGACAAAGTACATTATAGAAAAGCTGTATCTGTAATACACTTGCCATACTTGATACAGAATTTTGAACATAAGTAATGAATTAAACAAGAGACTACAGGAAGCAAATTGGGAATCATGGGATTAAAGAGGCTGTCAGATGATCCTGAGGCATAGCATCTGCTTCTGCTACAAACACAATTTTTGTTTGTTTTTCAGGTGTTAGTAAAATTTATTACCACAAAAGTATGTACTATTTTTGTTTAAAGAAATGATAGAAACAGAACCAAACATACGAAAACCCAGCTCTCCCTCTCTGCCCCAAAAAACCCACAAAACAATCAGCCAGGGAAAAATTTCACCAAGTTACTTTAAGAGACAGAAAAACAAAACAAAACCACCCAAAGATATTATTTCAGGGAAACGCTGGTCAAGTTTATATCTCTCTATATCTATACCTGGCAGTCACGTTCAGCTAAAGGATCACAACTCTTGCTCCACATCTGCTTCTTCTCCGGGGGGACCAGCACAGAACAATAGCACGTTCAGTACAAAGAACTCCAGAAAGTCAAGTCAAAAACCACTGCTGGATTAATAAAACAGAAAATGAAAGGCCACTTCACCACTTCCCTTTCCCTCCCTTCCTATTCCACTCATGTGCCTGGTGCCTGCCCACACACAGAAAACCTCATAGACAGAAGAGGACCTGTCCCAGGGAATGAAACCTCCATGTGCAGAGAGTTGTGTCTTCACCAGGCTGTGCACAGTACTGAGGAACGAGGCCATGAGGCATCACCTTACCCCACATTTCACTTTGTCATCTGCAATGACCCAATTCCTGGATTACCAACTCAAGGAAGACATTTCACAAGCAATTTGAAAGCAAAAGCATAATTCTACTTCCCACTGAAAATGTAGAGATGTATTAGCAGCAGACTCCTGAAGACAACGAGGAGAAAGAGGTGGCAGGTTTGGAGGGGGCAGATTTGGAGGTGGCAATCAGTACATCCTGGTGATATCTGCATAGACCATTCTGTAGCAATTTTTCAAATTTCAGCCTCCTCTGTGTAGAATTAGATAGGGAGACAACTTCTGAAAGTGACTAAAATGAAAATATGAAGAAAGAATTGCAGAAAAATAAAATGAAAGTACTTTTCTGGCCAAGTATAGGATTATACTAAGCAAAGTAATGTGATTATGTGTGCAAAGTAATTAGATTATGCCAGCATGAAGTGATGCATTGATAGCTGAGCCTCTCCAAGCTACCTCACAGAATTTAATACCAATTTTAAGACAATTTTCACACTCAAAGCAGTGACATTTATGGCTCATGTCATTAAAACTATGACAAATGGGATTCCAATGTATTTATGTGCACCCCACCTAGTCCAGAGGCATGTAAAAGCCCAATCTGCACAAGTGCTCGCTAAGTCACTCTTCCTCTACTCCAAGTAGCACTGCTCCTCTCGGTCTCCAGGCCACCAGACACAAGAGCAAGGCATACAATTGCATTTTAGACCTAATTAACTACTTAGTTTAATTAACTAATTATTTAGCTTTAGGAAAAGAAGAAACAATATAAAACCCAATAATATTGCTGAGTACATTATATCACACGTGCTGTGGTGACAGCAGAAAGGAGGCGAGCGCCTCTTCTAACACTGCTCAGGGAAGGGCACTACACATAGCAGAGCATGATTTATCAATGGAGATATCTTTTATTAAAGCAACTGATACAGTTTGCCACACAGTTATGTGCCTACGTGCCAGGAAGCTTGAAATTATTTATTTTAAAACGAAAATTGATTTGGACAAGAGTGGAGAGTTGATCAGAAAACAGCCATGTGGGTTTAGGAGGGGTGGGCAGGAGCCTGGTTATTTGCTTACTTTACAAAATGAAAGTAATATTCTACAGGCATAATTAACAAAATATATTTCAAGACAATTTTTGTTACATTTATATATTATTTTATTTGTTGTCAGAAAAATAATGAATATCTGCTTCGCATATTACTTGCAATAGCAGTTAATTTACTCTAATCAGCCTGAGGTGAAGGGAGCACAGATTAACTTCAGACTTTCCCCCCACACACTTTATGTCAACATAATTGTCCTCCTCTGGTGTAACCCCAGTGAATAATCTTACAATCTCCAGCACTATTTTAATCACTCAAACTCCTTGCTATGACAAGTTGGAAGATAGCCTGGGTTGGGATGTACATGCCACCACCTGCTTCAGACACAGTTCTTTAATTTCTTACCTTATTAAAAGATGTTCTCCTGGTCTTTTCACTCTTTATTCCACAAGAGTGAAAAGAGAAGAGCAGTAAAGTTACTACTTTATATTCTTTATTTGTTCCTGTGTTCAGCAACCAGTAATTGCTTTAGACAGCCTGGTTCTTGATAGTACCTGGCAAGGGATGTGCTTACTTGTCAAAGCATAATGGAGAGAGAGCAGTGGTGACAAATCAGCACAGCAGATCATATGGTGCCCAAATCCCAGTGAAACCCACAGCAATATAAAGGCTAACCCCCTGGGAATTAGTTGCACAGATGCTTTTGAAAATCCTGATTGCTTTCTTCCCATGTCTAAACATCTTTGAAATCTAGTCTTCATCCCTGGGAAGTCAAATTGACAACACAAGTTATGAACCCCAAGTCCCCGCACAGCGACTAGAGAGAGTAAAGCACTTTGAATGAGGATTCACAGTAGCACTTCCTAATTATAATGCAAAACTACATCCTTTCTGTTATTGTTTGGTTCCTTTTTTATTTTTCTTTTTAATTAAACTAGTAATTGAGGTTGTCCTATGTGCTGAACTCAATTAAATATGTCAGGGTATGTTCAAATCATGCTCTCAAAACTCTGCCACTCAAAGTCCAGGCTGGAACATCTAATCTGTAAGTATCAGACAGCTGTAAACAGGAAATAAATTACCATCTGAGCATAACACTATTAAATGTGGTTGGAAAAGGCAGCACTCATCTCAGTACCTACATTAACAGTTGGAGGAAAAAAAAAAAAAAAACCAAGAAAAAAAAAAACGCACAACAAAAAACTAACAATCACAGTTCAGTACCAAAGGTGAGGAAAAATTCAGTCAAAAGGAAGTGTAGATTGGGAAGGGAAGGGCATTGCTTTTGTTTATTGCTTACATTATTCCTGATTATAAATTTTGGTTGAATGTTTTATCAAGCAATGATTTTGTCATCACATGAAATTTTCTGTGAAAAGGGCAGCATAGTGCAATAGTCACCCCACTGGCTGTTGCAGACTACGTGGGTTTTTCAATCTGTATACCTTTTTCAATATCTGAAACAAATGTTGCAACATTTTCTTTTGCAGCTCGTGTGGTTTCTATTGCTACTTAAATATGTAGAACCAAAGCAATAAAAAAAATCTCATCTCTGTGCTGATGAAAATAATTTATTTCTACGTTGGTAAAAAGCTTCCATGAGAGACTATCTGGTGGCTAAATGTGTATTTGGTGTATTGGAGGAGTGGAGACACCTGAACCTGCAAGTCCCAGACTTTATGAGGCCTTCCTGTTGCCACGGCTTTCCCATTTCCTCTTTCACGGTAACTCCACAAATTCCCAGGTTGCACTCAATATAGAGCACAAAACCTTTTGCAAGACAGAAAAAGTTTTCCCCAGCAGTTCTACTTTCGAAACACTAAACCAAAGATCAATAGACTTTCTCTACAAACAAACAAGAAACAATAAAAAAGCCAAACTCATTTTGATGCTATCAATCCTAGATATTAAGTTATTCTTTACTGTGAAATGCTCTCATTGAATCATGCTTCTGTATAGCCTAATCTGAAGACACGAGCTCATAAGGGAAAAAGGTGTGCTGTTTGAATGTGGTATTTCCCTAATCTGTTAGGGATATCCAGCTATTTTATATTAAGGAACGGATAAGCTGTTTCACATCAAAGCTCAGAATTTCTTTTTAAACTGCACACTGCCATCACATATTTATGAAAGCACTAGCTATTTATAGAAAAAAAAATAATTGGCCATAAAGATGTTCAATGATCATAACAGATCACTGGACATAAGCGAGATATTCATTAATCTTCACTGCAATCTGAATGGGAACGCAATCTGTTTGAAGTACAGAAATGGAAGCAATAAGATCAGAATACACATGTGTTTTATTATCAGTTGGTTTTTTTGAATGCATTCTCTAATGTCACATAATGAAGTCAGTGATCCAAGAAAGCTAAGAAATTCACATGGTAAAAGGACTGAAAAGGATGATATTTATTAAGCCCCTTTTCAAGTTTTCCTAATAAAAATACTGTCACTAATCAGTCATTCATAACAAATACTCATTAACTTTCATCCTCCTCAAAGCACGCAGCAAATGTAAGGCATTTTTAGAGGTGGTGAGGTTGAGGTGTAAAACAGAGAGTTCACACAACTGAGAAGTATTAAAACAGGAAAAAAAAAACCCAAACCCTCAGAGATTTCCTTTTAGCTCTTACTCCTGTGCTTTATCCATCTGTTTATAGTTGGGTCTTCACTAAAGACCAATCAGGGAGCAGGACTGGAGCTTAAATACATCATCAAGTGGCAGAGATGCATTTGTATTTTCTGGTTTGCTAGGTATAACAAATATTTGCTTTTGTTTTCTAAGCCATACATCGATGCAAAATAATTTATAAATCTATTGAGTATAAAACCCACAAAATTGTATAATTTGGCTCATGCAAAATTAATTTGATATGCTACAGAAAAAGAGGAGGCCTCTACATAGCTGTGACATGCAAGAAAGATGTATAAACACAAACTAAGTGCTCAGTTCTGCCTTCTCCTGAACACACAGCTATAAAACTTGTTAATAAAGAGTTTTGTTAAGGTTTCAATAAGACCTTCTCCATCTTTTTGGTAAAGGTTTTAAGGCCTCTGCCCTAGGCAATACTGCACTGCCACGACAGCAGCTTTAATTAAGACACTTAATTTTATCAATACAATGCACACACATTCTTTGGTTTCCCCTCTTTCTACAGCACATTTCCCAGCCACACTTCTGCAAAGAGGAGTCACTTCAATGGAATGATTTTGCAGCTAAACTCCCATATATTCACAGGCCTTTAGATTGAATTGTGCTGAGATCTAGTTGCTTTTTGCATGCTGCATGCATAGTTCAGTTTTCAAGGACATGCACTTGACAAAACAGAAAGACAGACACACTTTCTGTGGTTCTCCCATCCTTTTTTTGCATGCCTAGCTACAATAAACATTCAGGTGTACCACAGCTTCCCCATGAGCACTCAACACTTGTAGGCTTAAGCTAAAGACTAAGATTGAACCACCTACCTGAGGCCACTTTTCAAATTCATGGAGCTTCTTTATATCCACTCCCAGTGTTAAATAAGACCTACTATTTTTTTCCCCTCTCTTTAGCTTAGATTCTTGCCTCTTTCCAAGCCTCTCTATCCATCTTGTTTATTTTTTTTTTTTTATACTGAGTTATTTAGCTCCCTAACTATATGTTTATCCTTGCCCAAGTCAGTCACCTCACTGTTTTAAAGCACTGCCCCTTGACTGAAAGCCACCAAGGTTAAGCAGCCTCAGCTGTCTCCATTTGGGAGATAAAAGGCTCAATTCTTTCAGCTTGTGTTTGAGATTTGGAGTTTGGCATTCAGTATTGAGTAATTGCATAGTCTCGAAAAGAACTCTTGTCCCACATAGATAAATTCACTGCATTTTAAACACACAATGAATTTGAAAATGTATATAATGACTAGGAATATTTCTTCATTTCTGTCACAAAGCTGTTTAATTCTTTTCTTCTTTAATATATCATGACTGTACCTCTAAATCCACAGATAGAAAACAAGCATTTTTATTTGATTAAGCATTTTCAAGCAGCACTGAGTTTGGGGAACACTGCCTTGAAGCACAAAATGAAAAATAAAATGACACGGTGAAAGGTAAATGTCACCAGTCTTACGATTTAAAATACAATTAGAGAAGAATTCAATCTTATAGCAAACTCTGTGTATTAATTTTTTTCCTTTAAACTGTACCACATATGCATGCTACACAAAAAAATTCCCCTAGAGAGGCCAGGGCATGGTCAGTCAATGACCTCTGACAAGCACAGTGCAAAACAACCCTGGTGCTACAGAACTACAGTCTGATTTCTGCTTTATATATCTTATTTGGGAGAATGGTGTTAGAAAATGAGTCAAAAAAATCACATAAACCAGAATGGGAACGACCTCCTAAACCATGCCTAGACACAGCAGCAACACAGGAAGGTTCTCCACAGGGAATTTTCTCAGTTTCTTTAAGTCTACTTTTTGATATCAATGAATGAAGCAATAGGGTTATGCAGGAATGTTTAAAATTTCAAGTTAAGGAAATAATTGGCGGCCACAGACAAGATAAAATATCTGCAGGAAATCATAATGGTTAGTAAAATCCACCTCCCAGATAAAACTTTAGCATCTTGTCTTCTTTCCCTGGTTTTATAGCGTAATTCCTGTCAAAGAGGCTTCCAAGAACACCTAATCCTACTGAGAACCTGAGATTTGAAGTACAGTTTGCCTGACAATTAGATTAGGGAAATGGAGGAAGCAGAAAATACGGGCCATCAATATCCCTTGAAGCTCAAGGGTTAGCTCTTACGTCCACAGCACGAGCCTGTTTAGCACTTCAATAGATTGGACTTGATGGTACTGATTTTAAAATGATACTATTTACTTTCACAGAGAGGTAAAGAAAATACGGCACCTATCAGACTGAGTTCAGTGATGTATACATAATGCCATTAAAGCTAGACTAAGTGCCAGTACTACCCAGGCTAAAGGGGCTGCAGAACACCATAAGCACTCATTTACCTCTCTTTCTCTTCCATAATTCACAGTGGCTGGCGTTATCCTGCTTGCAGCTTCCCAGAAAAAAATCTATTACATGATGGCACCAGTTCCAGGAGTCAGGCAAAGCATTTTATTGTTATAAAAAGTGCTTGAGCAGCTCTCATTTCATTCATTCAACAAGTAGTGACTCAGAAGTGTTATGAATACTTTCTTTTCTCCCCAGTCTTTCCCAGCCCAAATAGGAATATCTTTCCCCAGACATTTGGCACTGACAGTGACAGTCATTACCCTTCATACTGAAATACAGTATCACCTCCAAACCCTATAAGATCTCTACTTAGAAAAGGAAGTCTCTGCAATCTCCATCTTGAGGTTTTCTTACCATTTGAAGAAATCTATAATACATAGCACTGGCAAAAACTTCTAATCAACACCTGTGGATTTCAAATTGCAGGTCAGAAGCTCTGTTTATCTGCAGTATCACAACAGCAAAATAAAATACCAGCAGGACACCAGATGTGAATAAGCATCTGGGATTTGTCTCACCAAGACATCCAAGAGTAAGGAAAAAAATGAAGCTTCTACATCTTCTATAATTTTGTTTTACATGAAGTGGCCCATCCATTGTTCTTGTTTTCTCTTTACATAACCGAAGTAGGTCACTTAAATTGATATGAAGTTCAGCCAAATCTGATTAACAAATGGAAATTTGTGTCACAGCAATGGAGAAGACGTATTTCCACCACAGAAGTACATTCCCTTAATTTTTTTGGAGGTGTTTAGATAGACACATATTTAACATATTATTTACATAAACATATAAGCTGTGTAACTGTACCTAGGAAGTGACTGAGTAAACGTGTCATTTACATAGGATCATAGTTTCTTTCTAACTACTTGGAAGACTGAAAATGTTACCAGGGATTATTTAATACACGCACATGTTATAACTGCATGTAATTACTTAAATGGCACTAAGACGGAACCTACAACTTCATAAAGATATGAAAGCTACTGTCACAGCTTTTCTATCTACCATATTCTCTTTCAGCAGATAGAAAAAAGGCTAAATTGCCTTTCTTGTCCATGGCAAACTGTTAATACAGGCTTTCAAACCCACCACATGCTGAGGAGAAAATAGAGTCCAGGTGCCCCTGGTTATTACTAGCTGTCATATTTTTTTATTCTAAGAGGCCTGTAAGACTTCATTATCTGATTTTACAGTGGTACTTTACTGGTAACAAGTAAAATCCAGGTAAAGAAAGGAGAGAGAAATTAAATTGTACACCCTGGGAGGTGGACAGCAGGCCATCTCAAGAGCATGATTCTCTACAGTGGACAGCATGGGTTCAAATTGTGGCCAACTCATCTTACAGACTGTAAATCAAAACAAAACCTTTGCCCTGGGAACAATCCACAAATTGCATGATTTTTTATGAATGTGTCTGATCATGTCTTTTCTTCTTCCTTGTACCTAACCATGTCATCTTTGTCTGCAGCATCCTCATATTAGTCTTCATACTGAAGCTTTCTTCACTTTCTTCCTTCTTTTCCTTGACTGTTCTTATTTTCGCCACATTCTCTTATGTACTTTTGTCCCATTTCACACAATTTGCTCCTTCTGCGTTTCCACTTCTACCTGCTCATCTGATCTCAGATTAATTTTACTACACTGTCTACACCCTGGAATTTCACATTGTCTTTTCCACATCTGTCCATACTCATTTTAAGCACTCAATTGTACTTTCTTTTATAGAACACATGATAACGGAAAGGAATTGGAGCTTTCCAAAGTGATGATTCAAAACTGAAGAAGCAATTGCATAGAGACACTAAAAACCATACATTTAAACTTGATCGTGGAGAAGACTCTGTAATTGTGAAGTTCACATCTTTATTATAATCTCTTTTCCCCTGAAACATCTCTGCAGAGAAATAACATGATAGAATAAAGTACCCATCATTAAGCTCCAGTATGCGTGAATATGGAGGTAAGCCAAAACAGAAATAGATAGCTTATTTGGCTTTTGGCAAGATAGCATTTGGCATTTAATATATTAAGTGGTAATCTGCATTGTATTTATTCAGTTGAGCATTTAAGGTGCATTTAACTGTGCAAATGATAAATAGAAAGGAGTTATACAAACTGCAATCAAACTGTATGCTATTCCAGGCCGAGGCATTATTAAAATGAGATCTAATACAAAGAGAACTGTGTGTGGGAGGGTGTTTTTATAAAGGATACTAATACTAATATCTCTAGTGTTTTATTTGTAAATCCATTTTTTTTCTCCTCACAGTGGAAAACTAGACCACTAAGTCAGCTGTCTTACAAATTTCATCTCTGTAAGGTGCAAGAATCAATATCTGAGCTTGCTTTTCTCATTCACCTTTTGCAAAGCCTCAGATGCAATCCAAAAAGTTCTGCAGATCGCTGGTTAAAAACCAATGAAATAAAACACAGAAAAACCTTCACAGATCAGGCACTGACTCAGAATAAATTATTGTGATTGTACCACAGTTACAGTTTTGAAGTAATTTTTTTAGTTTTATACTGTCATTTATCTGTGCTCCAATAATTTGATTGCACAGCTTTTCCCCACTCCTCCATGATTCTAGGTATATTAATTGCCATATATTTACATGTTGTATGCTATGTGTATTTATATGTTGTATTTACATGTGTTGTATGCCATTATCTTCAGGGGACAGAGGTTGAACACCTGCAGAGGTGTTCAACACATAGGTAAGCAAGTTTGTATGTGTGAGTAAGTTTGTATTTCTGCCTGGGCTTCCAATCCTTCTCTGTAGGATACCTAAAAGTATTTATCTATTTGCAAGATAATGCTTACCATTCAATATATTAGGGGATAATCCATGTTATATTTATTTAGTTGTGCTACTCAGAACATTAAAATCCAGGAATGTTTATTCTGCAATGTTCTCAACCAGTTGCAGAAGCTCACAGCAGAATTTTCTGGAGATTTTGACTGCAGCTGTGTCTCTGTTTTGCTTTTTGTAGCTTATTATGTATTACAGTCACTACTACAGCCCTTTTATCCACACATTTACTGGAATGCAAATGCCCAAACTTGTTTGAGTGCAATTTTTTAACTAGCTGATTTTGGAGCCAGTGGAGGCAAAAGGAAAAGAAGCGTCAATATACACATCAGTATTGCATTTCTCTAACGAGAAAGAAACAAAACTCTCAGCTGATTGAAATCCCAGCCTGACCTTGCTTGTGCTAAGGGTACAGCTAGACTTTCTGGAGTTCAGAGATCTACTTTGCAGGAGCCTAAAGGTCAGACCTATTGCTGTAAAAATGGATCAGAACATACATTGCTGCAAAAAAGGAGCAGGATGCATCCTCCTTATTGGGGTGTGATGTATGTATAAATCCAGGCAGCTAAAATACAACAGTATTTTGTCCACAAGAAATGATTATGGTCCCCATGACAATGTTTGCCCTGCAAGACCACTGCCTTCACATCAGTGACTTCAGGCCTTAGACTCTCCTGCAACCCTATTAACTAATGAGTTTGTTAGGACTAAACAATATGTCTTATTACGAATACTGTAACATGTATTCACTCTGTTGTAGAAGTGGTGTCAACGACTGTGCATAGTTTGACTAAGAAATGAATAAAACCCCCATGTTTTTAAGAGCAGTACATTGTGAGAGATGACTGGAGCTTGCCTGCTAATGCCTGCAGTGAGTACACGGTCACTTTGCTGTTGATGTTTTCAGCTGGATTCTTGCTGTCCTGGAACACCAGTAAATCTTTACATTAAAATATTAACAATTCATATGAAGTATCACCTGCTGCCTTCATCTATTAAGGAGGATGCCTTCTAGGTGGTCTTTTGACAATAAAAACCCCACAAACCATTTTTCTAACAGTGATTTCACAGATAGCAAAAGCACCATCTGACAGCACAGAGCATGCTGTGGGGCACAGGAGGCACCCAGGGCCCCATCTGGTGTAACTTGTAATGTCAGCAAGCACAGAGCACTCACTCGTGGAAACGTTACTGCTTATGCCTCGTAACTGGTCAATGATGCTAATTGCAATTAGATGTTCATTGCAGAACTTTATAGCTTGTATGGACAGATGAACATAGACTTGATTAAGTAGCTACGGACTAAATGGAAATATTTCTGAAGCTAATGTTTCTGAAAACTATTAACAGAATTTAGTCAAGTGATATTTCCTGTTACTGACTGGCAATGAGGAAACAGATCATACAGCCATATCTCTAAGGAGTACATTAGATGAAATACATGAATATCCTTATCTGTGGATATTCACAGTAATAAATCTCTTGTCAAAATGCTTTTACATTGTATCTCTCAGCATCTGTACTCCTACTAAACCCAGTATTATCCTGTACGTATTTACTTTTTTCCTTTTTATAGAAGGGTCAAAAGCCAGCTTACATGCTATCGTGCTGATAGGCAACTGCTGCCAACTTTGCTTTCCTGTAAGAAGTGTAACACTGAGGTGATGACAAGCAGGAGCTCACACTCCCCACACTCTGGCAGCCGTGCCTTTCTGTACCTTCCAAAGTCACCTAAAAAAATGGAAGTGGAAAGACTGTAGAAATAATTTTCTGAAGTTCTGCTGGGCAGAAGAAAACTATCTTAAAGAATAATGAACAATGGATGACAGAATATAGAATATATCTTGCTGTGAAAACAGCAACAAAAAGTAAAGTATGAGAAGCAATATGGAGAAGAGAATTAGACATCATACTCTTCCAGCTGAAATAGGATATAGTTGAGTGAGAATGCAGAGTAAAAGCTGTATGTCCACTTTGATTCCAACAGAAGCTGAACCAACCCAACGACTCACCCTGTGCAATATTCCCTCAACTCCTGTTTCAGTGATTAGTGAAGAATCTACCCAGCTACATGATAGGGAGCATCTGGCTCAGCAAGAGGTGTTCAGGAAAGGATCTAAAGGGTGGGAGGATCTCAAAACAAACATAAAGGTCACAGTCCTTTTAGTCTTCCCATGACAGTAGCAGATACAGCTTCAGTTGGTCTAACTTTCACACTGAGTGAATTGCATCTTCTGTAGCAGATGCTGACCCATTCCGTTTCGCTAAGACACTTCCTGCTGTGACCATGTTCAAGCACTGTTTTAAAACCATTTTTATGCTATCTTGGATTCTTTTACAGGTCTGGTTTAGAATGTGGCAACATGAACGGCTCTCTCTTGACTTCTCTCAGCTGAGGAACAGACAGACAGAATGGCGCATAAAGAACAAGTAAGAGCAGAAAAATATAACTGGAAGAGATGAATCGGAATGACCAAATCACTTTTAGAAAGGTAACACCTAACCTAGAATCTAGCCACGAGTCAGTTATAACAGAGTGCTAAGGAAAAAGTCAAGAAACAATGGTATTATCCTGAAGTGTTTACACCAGGAAACAAACTTTCCTACTCCCCTTACCTTGCTAGGAAAATGGAGACCAAAGTGAGACTCTATGAAGTGCAGCCACTAAACAATCACAAGTTTGGATGAAGGAAGTGCTGGTGGTGGGGAATACATGGAAAAACATTGCAAGAAATGAATTTTCCTAGTCTAGATTAAATGAAGGTCTGTTAGTTGTCCTGAATTCCCTAAGAAGTCACTACAAGAGCAGGGAAAATCTATTCTTCATATCAGCTAGCAGCATTATTAAAGGCAATCACCTTTAGTTGTAAGAGGCAAGGAATGTATAGGTTCATGGAACCTCTTCTCTGAATATTATGAAACTGTTAGTAAAAACCTCCTTGAGGAATGTTGCGGGCTACTTTGTTCTGCCTTCAAACAAGGTGATAAAGTAGGTGACCCCTCAACCTTTTATCTCTACTCTTTTTCCATGTACACAGGAAAAGGTAGAGCAAGTGTGGATTTATGTTACTTCCATCCACGCTGTGAGATAAGTAAGAACAAAAAGAACCCCATGCGTCAGAAATGTCACAAGCGCAAATTCAAGCTTTCAAATGTTACCAAGTATTACAATTCCTGTGTTATTTTAAACTATCCTGCGATATGATCAATCACAATTCTTTGATTACATCCATGTTTATTATTTCAAAACACTCTGCCTTGTGCCTTGAAGAGCGACTACTGCTTTCTTACATTACGTGATGCGTCACACCGACAGAAATGCATCGTGTTCAGATCCTTCTCTGAATACAAAGCTGTTCATTTCTGAACAGGCACTTTACCAGTGTTCACATCACTGTCTCCTACTACTGCCCCGTATTATTGATTTCATCTTCACAAAATCCACCCAAGCTAAAATGAAATAATCTCTCCTAGAACTTGAACCTAGAATTTCAAACCTACTCTCTAATCATGACTGATCAACTTAAAAGATGTTAAGCTTGATATTGCATAGTCTGATTTTGCCTTTGGCACTGAAAAATTCTATTTTCAAAACCTTATTTCAAATCACAGACAGTTGAACACAGTCAAAACATCTGCATACTAAGGACACAGGTGTCTCATGCTGACTATTCAAAAATATAAAGTAGAGAAGCAGTAGTGCCTCGTAGAGCATTTGGCTAAAATAATTCACCAGCAACAGACAGGAATCCTCTTTTAAAATCCTGGACAGAATGCTAAGTAGAATTTATTCTTTCAAAAAAAAAAAAAAAAAAAAAAAAAAAAGTTATTCCACACTATCCCTATCTCATTCATGTCCTTCATATCAAATGGAGAAAAAAAATGAGGAAAGCTTCATTAATTCTGTCACTATGGTCTACAATGTGCAAGTCAGCTGTGGTCAGAGAAAGGAATCTCTGTGCTTGTGTATTATATGTGCACGTCATATATAGACACGCATACACCAAATAAGCAGTCAAACTGAAAACATTCTGAACAATCTCAGCTGTTACCTGAATTGGGTATGACCTGTAGCCATTCAGATCTTTCAAAATAAAGCTGCCAGAACCTTGAATGTGTAAACATGCATTTAAGTATCAATATTAAGATTTCACTTTTGAAAATGTTAGAATAGAAGCCCATTTTTGAAATGGACCTGCATATACTGAACTATTAAGATAAACTAAAATACCACTATGTTCAGAAAACTGTCTCTGTGTCAAATAACAAAACAGTAATTTAACAGGGAGCCTAATACAGAAAAACCCAACCAAACAAAAAGATCCTTGAACTTTCAGAAGATGTAACACTTTCACATCAGTAAACCATGTCAAGCACTCAGGAATATAAACAAGAGCTTTGTTTGTTGTACTCCACCAGTTTCTGTTCCAATTTAAATATTTTGGTTAGAGGTCTGCTTTTCTGTTGAAGTTGGTGTAATCCCTCTTGGAAAAGCAGTTTGCTTGTTCTCCTCTCCTTATGCTCAGACAAATGAGCTGTGCCAGCAGAAAGTACCATATATTATTATTCTGCTGGTTGAGATCAGCCAAGGGGGGGGGTGCTGTAGAATATTTGTGTCTGAAGAAGTCTATAAGCAAAAGTGTACATTAGTAAAACTTAAAAACCATTAAGATTTTAAGTGGTGATTTTTTTTTCAGCAGGTAAAAAAGGCAGTGAGTTTCAAACATCCTACAATGTTCTCCTTTAAAATCTGTCAAATATAAATCCCTGAGCATTTTGGTTTGGGGGGGATCTGTAGATTTGCTGTCAAATCCTAAGGAACAAAAATAATCTCAATCAATCTAAAGGAGAGTCAATGAGAGCACTTTTTTCTTCTAGGTTTCTCTATGCTAAGAGTTTGTACCCTCAACGTGCAAGTTACCAATTGATTCAATATGAACACATTTTCAAGTAATACTAAGACTGAAGCCAGCTGCAACCTTGGACCAGATTTTGTGTGTGTGTGTGTGTGTTATCTTGCCTCTGAAAATGAATAAACGAGCTCAGGGTACCTGGTAATTATCAAACTTAAAGCCAAAAAAACCTTTCTAGCAGTAAAGCATATTCATTTCAAAAATTTAAGAAGCAAATGCTCCCCCCTTCATTTAATTTCCTTTTTTTTTTTCCATATGGTAAAGTAGTAATTGATTTTCCTTCCAATGCAAGGTTGATATAGCTGTGTATTATGATAGGTGAAGGCCATTTAAACAACTTATTTATCAACTATGTGATCAAACAGGAAAAAGGGAAATTTTGTCAGCAACTCGGAAGGATTCAACTCTAAAGAAAAGCTGCTCATCACCCACAATGTCCACAACCTTTTATCCATTGAAGTAACTGGCCTTTTCAACAACAACAGGAGAAAGTTGCTTATACTGCTTTATGGATGCAAATGAAATATGACTTTTAAACTTGCAATTCAATTATAGTCTCTGTTAAAATCCAGACAGTTCTTAAAAGTTAAGGATGCTGCTCATGGACAAGAGTTTTTGCAGATGGTTTTTAATCATTGACCTTTTTTTTTTTTTTGATAAAATCTCTCCAGTGCCTTAAAGTGGAGAAGCCAAAAATTCATTACTTTGATAACTTTTCAGCCATAATTTTTAAAGAGCAACACAGAAATGTTAGTAAATATATTTATCCACATTTATTCTTCTAGTATCCCATTTTTTGACTGTATGTATGACCTTATGGAGAAGGACACATATACAGCCTCCTGTACCGAGGAAGGGTAACATAAGGCTAGAATATCCCTGCCAGATAGACATTGTCCTAAACGTGCCTAATGATGCAGATAACAACTTTTACATGGATCATATGCTTAACATCTCCTCAGCCTTGTAAATCCTTCCTTTATCTATCAAAGTCTTTTCTAATTAGTTCTAATTAAAATTATTTTTTTTTCCCCTTGTCCTTTTTTTTTAACAAGGAGAATAATAAACCACCTTTCTATTTAACCAGTGTTTTATAGAAAATAAGTTATGGATTTTCTCAGCCTTCTCTTTTCTAGATTAAACTACCACAGTTCCTGCAAGTTTTGCACAGGCCATTTTTTTTTACATCTTTTATTTCTTATTATTATCTTCAGATTTTCTCTGTCTTTTCTATAGCTTCCACAAAAAGGGGTCACAATTCAGCTGAGCTCCAGCAAGACATGTTCACACCACTGAGCATAACAATGAGGGCACTGACATGCCAGAAACCTCAGGAAAAACAAATTTATGAAAAACAATACAAAAAACTAACTATGCATGTCAGCCACCCCAGGAGAACAGCAGTTTCTATCAGGAAGATATCATCATACTGCTGATGAATTAACTGAATGGGTTTCAACATTTTTTACCAGTTTGTGTGGTTCTGGTTAATCCAGAAGAGTAATGCCAATGTTTTTATACTTCAAACATTGCCTATATACAGCTGGTGACATATTGCCAATGAGGAAGGAAATTAATGGCATGAAAATAGCTTATTGGAAAACCTGCACAATTACATAGTTTTGTACTCCTACTGGAAACCACAAAGACCAGTGAAAAATAACACCAGAAATGTGTGTGGCCATCCCTAGAAAAAAAAAAAAATATTTGGGGAAAATTATAACATAACTATGTTATAAATGTGAGCTTTATTGACTTCATTTTGTTCATCTTACAGAAAAAAAAAAAACCAAAAACAACCCTTTAAAGTCTCTCTCTCTCTCCTCTGCCACTCTGTAAGTCCAGAATAATGCAAGTACAACTTAAAAGAAGATGGGTCCTAAACAGTTATTTTCTAAGATATCTTTCTGTGCTTCCGCTCTTGGAAGTACTCTAAGTCATATCAGAACCTGGCTTCAACATAAATGACCTTACAGAAGCTGGTTAGGTAATACGAAAATCAGGTAATAAAAAAGAAAACATAAAAAGAGGCTTCAGATGGACATGAACATAATGTACATGCATTATACAGCCTTAAACTCCCATTTATATTCTCATTCAGAAACAAAGTGGCCTCAATTCTCTCTAGCTTAATTGCTTTCATCTTGAAGAAAATCATTGATAGGGTGATTTAAATCATGTAGCTTTTGCCTAGACACTTCAGTTATTAGAAAAAAAAGGAAAAAGTACTTCAAGGCTTCCATACTAGGCAGAATAACATGACCATTCTCCATGTCCTTCACAAATAACAAATTCTAATTCCTAGATTCACAGTAATTTCAGTAAAAGCTGAGTGTTTTGATCAGAAGCTTAATTAGCTAAAGACGGAAAGACAGGGATCTGCAGACAGAGTAACTACACTGATTACACTGAGACAGTTTAAAACCAAAGTGAGGGGACATGTGTTGCATCAGCTGTGGATTGCCCCAAGCAATCGAACTTATCGAGTTTTAGTAGTAGAGTTGCTGTTGTTCATGTATTCAGCCTGGTTTGTTGAGATGGTTCAAATGGTTACCAAAAGCATTGGGGACATCTCCATAAAAAATCAGGTTTGGGTAGTGAAGATGCAGTAGTCAGATGACAGCTGAGTTTCTTAGGTAGGTTCAGGAGAACCTGAGACCAGTGAGAGGGGTGTTATTCAAGGTTCTCTGGGCTTAAGACAAATTTTACAAAGTCAAAAAACGTTTTACTGACTTATAAGCTATTTTATTTTCTACATTTTTTTATTTTTACAAACTACAGGGATTTTGTAGTATAAGCAATGTTTTTGTATTCCCACAGATTTTTCTCTGTCATTATTGACACTACTCAAATATTGTTCCTACTAGTAGCAATATAGCTAAGAAATAAATTACGGGGCTGCATAAGAAAAAAGGTTACCTAAGTTTATATTGCAACAGATGTTTCACCAGTATTATAGTTAGCTTGTTATTCTCCCGATAGCAGTACTGATTATTAGATAATAAATACCATCATTCAGAATATCATTACGTTATTCTAATAATGCTGCCAGTGTTCGCTTTGCCAACTCTTCACAAAGTTATATGATCGCGGGAAAATATATTCTTTATCACTCACAGATTATCACTGCTGTTAGTAACTTTTTTCTTTTGAATTAAACTTGCTTTGTGTACCACATACAGTACATCTTCAAGGATATACAAAAAACTGGATATTAATTGTAGTAATCAATTATTAATTTCATTCATATTTGATCAAAAGACAGGTATGCACAATAGCAAATGCACTTCCATAATTATTTTTAAACAAGCACATATTCAACCTGTTCAAGCTTATTCTATTTTGTCTTGGTTATAGTAGTCATGTTGATCCAAAACTATGACTAGATATTGTTAATGAGTTCCCTTTTAATGGAGTTACATGATGTGCTTGGTATTTTGATTCCTTCAGTTTTGTCAGTGACTGGGAATGCTTTTCAGCTGTATTTTTAGTTGACTTGCTCATCTAAGCTTGTATCTTTCTATGTCATAAATCAAATTTTAGTTCTTATTTAGTGAAGAAAAAAACCCCATTATTTCTTCCATTTTCTGTTTGCACATGCATGCAAACTCATGTCGTGTCATTTTGGGAAAGAGAACAGATGAAGTCCCTCCTGGTTCCTTTTTGTTACTGAGAGCAGCAGCAGCAGTGAGGTTTCCTAGTGAGCAGATCTGTTCTGCTGCACAAGAAACAAAGTTCCAAAGGAGATGAGGTCCAGGGGGAAATGGAAAGGTGACAGAGTTTTTTATGCCTTAGTTTATTACGGAACTTTTAACAGTTTCCTGAAACCCTGAGATCAGCCAAAAAAAAAAAAAAAGCTTTTTTCCTAAAGGTTCAGCAAGCATTTGAGTTAAGTAGATGACAACAAAGGTAAACATAATTTTAAAAGGGTTTTCTTTTTTGTTTGATTATGTATCTTTTCTCCTCTCAGTTGTTTTGGCTCCACTGTTACACCTTTTTCAACCGTTCACCCCCTGAAAGAGGTTGTGAAGGGGGGTGATGAGTAACACAATCTGAATTCTTAATGAAAACTTTCATTTTATGATTAGTTATTACAAAGTTTTTTGGGTTTGGTTTTTGGTGTGTGGTTTGGGTTTTTTGGTGGGTTTCTTCTATGAAGATTCTTTTTTCAGGTCACTTTTACTTTCTAGAAGTTACTGTGTTTTACATGTACCTTACAGCTCTTTGAAATTGCTTTGTGTTGAAAAAAAAAAGAACTGAGGTCTTTTAATATTGGCATGTTATTAAAATACTAATGATTTTGTTGTTTAAATGTGAGCTTTAGTGATTATAACACTCCTCTTTGAGCAGCAGAAAATGGTGACTAATCTGAGAAGGAAAAAAGCCCAAGAAAATTTTAAGATTCAGAGACCTCTCCCAAGCTTTGTGGCTGCTATAAAAGCAGAGACAAGAGAGTAAAAAGAGAATAAAAAAGGCAGCAGACAGTAAGTGTAGATGTTTTATTTTTATCCTAAAAGACTCCCCTGTCCAAACAACAATGAAGCAAATAAAGAAAAATATATACTGATTTGACCTCCCCTGCTTTTTGAATTCCTGCCCTCTTCCTCCCCTGTAAGGAACTTGATCTTCTCACTGATAAATTCCTTGACTTTCTCTCCCTCTTCCTTGTTCAAAAAATCACTCAAAATCCAATTGCCATTTATTGCACTGTTAGGCAATTCTGCCAGGTCAGTCCAAATATTTTTTTTCTCTCTCTCACTGCCTATCCGAGAAGCTCCTTGGCATTGCGCTGTCTCCAGCGCAATGAAATGATTAAAATCAAATAATTTATAATATTAAAAAAATAAGACTAAAAAAAAAAAAAAAGAAAAGAAAAAACAAGAAAAGAAAAGCAAAAAAAAAGGACTAGGGGTTTAAAATAAAGATACTTATAAAGCTCTTGATTCATAAAGATCTCTCTATATCTTCTTATCAGCTGACTTGCTGTTTTCCAGCTAAGGCAGGTTTTGTAATACAGGATTTCAGGGTTTGCCTCAGGCTCTGTCTAGTCAGACACTCCATCAAAGACTTTAGCCATGCTAAGGTTTCTCTTAGCTTTTCTTTAAGATCCCACCAAGTAGGATAGCTCTTACTGGTTTACAAGTCTTCACATGCTGCCAAGGAGGTTGAATTGTCAGCCCCCCAAACTCATTCTATTTATATCTTCACAGGGAAAATAAAGAAAAAGAAAAGAAAATCTCACTGATCTCTTAAGGATTGTTATCCATCCTCTGGGATGGCTTTTTCATACCCCAGGCACTATCTCCTCTTCTTCTTCAGCAAGGGAAACTTTTGATTCAATGATGTGTAAAACCTTTCCCATTCCCTTGGCTTTTTAGTGTGCACTGTGCAGTGGACCTTACATTACATTTCAGTCTGCCCAATATATGCAAACATCCCAGGAGGATAATCATGCACAGCTTGAGTAAGAACATACTCAACAGCAGCTAATCGATCTGGATGATAGCAGGGTTCACCTGAACAGCCTCCAACTTCTTCCTCTTATTCCTACTAGAATTATTTCAGAAGTAGAATAAATTTACAAGTAAAAAGAGAAACTTTAGAAGGCAGAAACAACTGTTCCTTATGGTTTTTCTGGATCTTCTCTCAAATACAGTATTTTAAACATGCTGCTCAACTCAGTCCTAATACAGAGGGCTGCATTACAAACTGACATCTTACCCCTTGCTTTCTCCTATTTCCTGAAATTTTAGTCCAAGGCAGAGTTCCCTACTGTGTTCCAAACACATCATTATGCATTTTTAATTATTATTGGTATTTTCATATCGTGGCTTTGATTTTAGCCACAGAAAAAATCTGTGCTTAGAATCTTTAGAATCAAAGAGGAAGTTAATTGAGTAATATTTTTATATTTTTTCCTCAGAACAGATTTCTGAGATGAGGAAGGGAAAAAAATAAGCTATTCATTCTTCCCTTGTTTCCCTTGTTCACCTTTGTGGATCAAAAAGGTATCAACTGATTGCTATTAGAACTTAAAATGCAACAGAAATGGTTTTTTTTCTTTTTTGTTGTTGTGCAGTTCTTTCGGGTTTTTTCCTGACTTATTAACATTGCCAAGAAATGGTACATCACACCATAACACGTTAATAGATGTTGTTCTTTTAACATCATCATATCGCAATCTCTCCCGGTATGCATTTACTAATGTTGTGTGAAAGAAATAAGCAGAGCTTGTGGTTATTTTTTTTTCATTTCTCCAACACAGCAGAAGGAAAAGCCGATTAAAAGATTTATTCAAATATTTACATGACACACACTGTTGCAGTATTAAAGTGTGAGCTTGCTCCTTTAACAAATCTCTTTAGCAGCAAGTCTTTTCTCCCCATTGTTACTAACACAACTTTCAAATGGTAGTAACAAGTTTCAGTGACTTCAGACTCTAAATGGGCACCCTTTCCAATTCTTTGCTCCCTCCTCCTCTTCTCGCCCTCCAGCACACCTCTGCCTTTATAGTGATTCATGCATGAAGCACATGAATCACATCTAACCCATATCCTCACTCCCACAACTTCTCTACCCCCTGCTCTGCACATCCTCCTACATGCTGGCTTCTTCACATCCTCTTTGTAATCTTACCCTAGGAGCCTTTTCTCTACACATCTCCTTATGTTTGGAGCAGTTTTGTAAGTGGGTGCTAGATCATTTCTCTGCATTTCAAACACTTTCCTTAAAATTCATCTTTTTCCATGAGTCTATAAAATATAGCAGAAAATTAGGTTTGGCATCCCAAATAACACCAGAGCCATTGTTACAGCTTGTGCATTTCTGGAAAAAGGGATAGTGCTGACCCAACAGCCCTATCTCCTATTCCTGCCTTTCCCTGTTTGTTGGCAATCCCAAAGAAACTGGAAAATGGGTTGAAGGAGAAATTAAGACATTTTGATATTTATAAATTCATTTTGTTTGGAAAAGCCCTTTAAAATCATGGAGTCCAACCACTAACCCATCATTGCCAATTCCGCCCCTAAATCACATCCCTCAGCACCACATCTATACATCTTTTAAATACCTCCATGGATAAGGACTCCACCACTGCCCTGGGTAGACTGTTCCAGGGCTTGAGAATCTTTCTGGGGAAGAAATCTTTCCTAATATTCAACCTAAACCTCTCCTAGTGCAACTTGAGACCATTTCCTCTTATCCTATTGCTTGTTCCTTGGGAGAACAGATCGACTCAGACTTTGTTCCAACCTCCTTTCAGGTAGTTGCAAAGAGTGAGGAGGTCTCTCCTGAGCCTCCTTTTCCCCAGGCTAAACAACCCCAGGCCCCTCAGCTGCTCCTCATAAGACTTGTGCTCTAGACCCTTCCACCAGCTTCATTGCCCTTCTTTGTAAGTGCCCCAGCACCTCAATGTCTTTCTTGGAGTGAGTGGCTGAAAACTGAACACAGTATTCGAGGTGGGGCCTCACCAGTGCCGAGAACAAGGGGAAGACCACTTCCCCAGTCCTGCTGGCCACATCATTTCTGATACAGGCCAGGAAAAGCTGTTGCTGTCGGTCTTCATGGCCACCTGGACACACTGCCAGCTCATATATTACTCCCTGTATGGTGGATGTCTAAGCAGTATGACCAGGACTGAACATTTCAAGTGCTCCTGTTGGGAAGGAACTGCAGTATCTCCATACTGCAATGCTTTTTCCTTTGCAAAATGTCACCATACATTCTCTGTTGCCACTGTGGTGCAGCAGAAGGCAACAATTTACCTTCAACACTGGATGTAATAAAGTATACATATTTACAGTATAAATATGTAGATATACACAGATAGGAGTGCATTCTACAATATTAATTCCTAATATGCATCCAAATATCAGATAATGAAAACAACATGCATTTTGTGCTACTTATTAAGTACAAGAGGGTGCAGAGACATAAAAAAATTAAAATACTTTGTCTATAGACATTTACCTGGTTTGTGGCAGAGCTCAGAAAGAACCAAAATCTGATCTATTCTCTTGTGAGTTTTAAATGTATTGCCCTCCCTTTTGTATATGTACAGTAATCAAGGACTCATGAATATGCACGCTGATTGCCAAGCTAGCTGGAATCCTTTAAAAAGTCATTCCCCACAAGTACAGCAGACCTACACTGAAGACCTTAGCTAGAGATTAAATTCATTCTAACTCAGCTCATATTTGTCTCATGTGACAGTCATCAGCACCATCATCAATTTTACACCAATTTCAAGGACCAGTAAAAGTGAAAGCTTCTGTTTCTTTACCACCAAAGAAAAGTCTTTAATATTAGAAAGTGTAAAATGAATGAACTGCAGATGTATGGTGCCAAACATCTTACTTCAAAAGCATATGATAGATGGTATATTATTGCAAACCAATTTATTCTCCCTCTCTATTTCTGATGGCTACTTTGTTTCCTACTAGCACTGTTCTGGCTTTTTCTTCAATACATGTTTCACTGACAATTCTGGGCTCTGAAGTAGTCACCATGACCAGTGGAGACACAATTGTTCCCTCTGGAAATGGCCTTGCTAACATAGGTCTGATACTAGAACTTTGCTACTCTTAACCGAAAATTAGTTCCTGTAACAAATGAGTATTAGTACTGCAAAACTTGTAACTATGTAAATTATTAATTCATTGGTTTGGAATAGCGGAGGAATTTTTCAGATGGGCATATCCAATAGAAATAGTTTGTAAAAGCCAAAAAAATGATTGACAAAAGTGCTGAAATTCCAAAACAAAGTAACATTCTTAGATTAGAAACATAAAATCCTTGCTTGTTGAAGAGCTTTTTGAATAGCAGAGTCTTTCTTCACTCAATTTAAAGTTCAGTTTTAGGAGAACAGAAAAAGTTCTGCCCTTCGTTCTATGATGTGAAATAAGCTCAGTAGCTCAAGTTCCTTGGTAAGCTCACAGAATATATAAAACCATCCTCACTAAACATGTTGCAGAACTCACAAGCATAAAGACTTATCACTCAAAAACTATTCTTGAGTGCAGTGAGGGTAACTGTTCAGAATTAAGAAATTTTTCACCGGTGTTTTTGTTGCTTTTTAAATAAATGCAGAATTTCAGGTTCATGAAACAACTAAATGCAGAAGAGCACAGACATAAACATATAAGAATAGCAAGGTTTGACCTTGTGCTACTACAGAAAGTTTATCATAGACATAAAGGCTTATGATCAAGCTTTGAATTCCTTAGTGATGGAAATGTTCTCCTCTGTTTGAGCATAACTTCAGCTTGTAGAAGAACACTGAGGCCAATGAACATACCATGATAGCAAGACATGTTCCAGAAGCAAATACCTTCCTTTTAATACCTTAATATGTAGTTCTTCCAGGAGATAAAACCTCCCAGAACAGCCTGGGCTTCATATTTAAATACAAAAAATACCCCAGAAAAGTGGTTTATAGTCATATGCTTATAGCCTTAAGAAGCTATTGCACACACACACGTACTTGTATGCAACTCACTCATTCAGTGCTCAACGTGCAACATTTTTGTAGCATGCATGTTTTCCTGATTCTTTATATGAAACCACTAAGTTACCTAGCTAGCAAGATCATGCTAATACATAAACACAGAAATGTGTCAACTGCTGTTGTCATGAAAGAGTAAAAAGAAAGCAAAAAGGACACACACACAAAAAAAAAAAGAATAAAATACTTTTAAGTAGACAGATGTTTTCTGATTATCTGTTTGCATTCTGTACCAAAAGCCAGTCACAAACAAGCAGAACTAATGTAAGTTGGGGCTTATCGGTCAAAATGTATGTTAGATATCTGATTAATGGAACAACATATGCTAGATAATTACTAAAACTGCCAATAAAAACAGTAAAGAAAGAACTGCTGAAATGCAAAACATGTATTCTGAACAAAAAATTCACCCAGTGCTTCCATCATGAAATTAACTGGTATTGCTCTACGAAGAATCAGACTGTGAAATACCATAATGACTTTTGGTCTTTCCCACAGGCCAGCACTTACATGCCCACTCAAATAGACACTATTACTCTTGTATATGGCACTGAAAAAGGCAACTATCTGAATAAGAATGGTTTATAGCTAACAGATAACTAACGAAGGAAAAAACGGTCTCTCTTTTTCATTCCATCCCTCCTCACAGAATCAAAGGGTTGGATACAGTTCTTATATCCCTGACAGATAAGATTAGCTAATGACAAGCTTTGGATTCATCTAGTAAATCCAGCAAAGAATATACAAGCAAACGTATAGGAAAAAAAAAAAGGCTGCTGTTGGCAAATTTGAAGCTTCAAGATCTTTCAGATCAGAACTTGCAGAAAATCAATTTATACATGGATTTTTATTTTTCTTTTAAAACAACTCTGCAGTGAGATCAAGTCAAGCTTACCATCTGCTGCAGATAGAAATACCGCTATATTCAAGAATTACATTACAAAACTTTTTTTTAAACTTTACATGCAAGCTGTTCCTGTCAGAATTAAAGTCATTGTGATAATGCATCTTAATACTCAATCAGGATTTAAATAAATAGTGACAAAAGTCCACATATGGGTGACAAGCTGTTCTACAGTAAATATTTTTGTATTTTTTGAGAAGGGGCTTATGGTATTTTCGGACATACTCCACCAGGCATTTCAGTCTGAACTACTTACTGACTAATAAAGCCAAGATAAAATCCCTGTTCTAAAATCCCCACCAACATTTTATTTTGTATATTAACTTGATCCTCTTCCTATCCTATTTAGTTATGCTTTTACTTCGCCAATTGATTGAAAATTTTTCCCATCTGGTGGCTGTTATAGAATTGAAGACTTTTAGTACCCTGTATTTTATGCAAGGCTTTATTCCCAAGTGACGCTGAATGTAGCTACAGAAGACAAAAAGCAAATAGAATGTAATTTTACCATTACATCTGACCCTCTGAAGCAGAGTAAAACTTTTTCCACTCTATATAATTAAAACTGTTAAAGCCATTTCCTGTATTCCTGCAACTGAGGGGATACAGTGTAAAAAAAGTCAAAAGTTCCTTTTCCCCATACTCGAGTGAGAAACACAACTTACAGAAAAAGAGACAAAAGAAAATCTTATGACAAGTAGGGATAAAATTGCTTTTTACATGTGATTCCATTTTGAGATGTTACAAGGCACATGTTGTAATTAATATAGTTAACTACTTGCTACAAGGTTCATTACGTGTTACTATTTTGTTATAGCAACTATTCAAGTAACTCAATAGAGTAATGAGAACATAGTTTTTAAAACACTTGAAAGAGACAGATACACTATAGGCAGTTACGGACAAGCACACATCATATAAAATAAAACCTAATGTAGCTAAATAATCTTACCCTGATGTTGGATCAACAGCTATGGCCTTAGGGTTAGTAAGATCCAGCTCGATGAGGGTAATGCACACTGAACCGTTCTGGTTGCAAACAAAGATCCTGCCACTGACGTGATCCACAAAGTAAACATTTCCGGTGATCCAGTCGATTGCCATTTGCTGTACATCTGCCAAAAGGAAAAAAAAAAAAAAAGGAAAAAAAAAAGCTCATGATTGCAATTGTAATACAAGTCACTGAACTGCTAGCTGCTTCACCAAGCAGATGCTTTACTCAGTTAAAGAGCTCAAGCTTTTTTCACATGCAGCACATGGTATGTAATAAGGAATCCAATTCTCACACACAAATACTGGTTGGAGAAAATGTTTTCTGTTCCAAGTACAAAAGCCTGATTGCAACTTCAAGGGCATGAAAGATTGGTTTGTAGTTCTCCTACCTATTTGAAAGTTTGTCACTGGGAATTTTTTATGGTACATTCTGAAGCAACGTCACTGAATGATGGTGCATCTGTGAAACAGGGCTTCAAAGCACTGAGGGCAGCAGATTGCAGTGGGAAGGCAGTCTCTGAAGCCACTCAGGTTCTGAAGTTAGTGTTCTAGGATGTCTGTTACACCATGGGGATGCCACACGGATAAAGCTTGTCAGAGGTTATTAGTTATGTTTATGGGAGGACTAAAACCGGATAATAAATACCACACAGAAATTCAAAACAACTCTGTATAGATATGTATGTTAAACCTAGTGTCTGTAACAGCAGACAGGCATGTGCATGCATTCCTTTTCATGTAATTATTTATTTTATGGGATTTTTTTAATGTAGTTCTGAGGAATCTAGATGTTGCCAGATACCTGATTCAACTGTCAGAGTACATAGCATTAAAATAACTGTCTGCACGATATAGAGACTTCTCTTAACAATGACGCCAGAATTTTCCTTCTCAGTACACTAAGGTGGCTTCACAACTACTGAACACAAGGGTTTTAAACCTGTCGGTTCTTGTTCTTGCAGGATCCTTGAACCACTTTTTGTAAATGTCTTCTAAATCCTGAATTTATCTTGTAAGTTGACTTAACTGTCCATACATTGTCTTAATGTTACAGTAAGCAAAAGTATAAAGAAGCACAAAGAGCTTAATTTTATCAATTGCACTTAGCCAAGATTTCTTTACTTTCCATTCTTGTTGACAGTACTGTATTACTACCACCCTGTAAGGTAGAATTAGTTGTTCTTAAATTAAGAGTAATTCCATTACTACAACAATAATACCTGTTAAATGTTCAATGTGGAATATTAATGATTTTTTAAAATTGTTTTTACCATATATACAGTCATACTATTACAGTGGTTTCAAAATAGTGCTAACAGCACTTGCAATTCTTTCAGAATTAGAGAAGTGAGATGTGATAAAATATAATTTCACATATTTCTTTTTGGTAACTTTCAGTTTGTTGTATTTTTATTATCCTACGGAAGTAGAATTGAGGTTTTTTCCCCCGCACTCCAAGAAGAACCTGTTGCTACCATCACATGCAGCACTGGAGAATATAAAGTAAACTTAATTCAGAAGAAAAAAATAAAATTGTAGTCATTAAGGTTTTAACAATAATTGAAGACTCATAAGTCACACTTTTGCTAAAAAATTAAACCAGACATGGAGCCTTATGTCCTTCAAAGTGCAGGTAACATAAACCAGATTTACACAATAAAATATCAGGTATAGCTACCAGATGTATTCCAGCTCAGCCATCCCATTACACAGTTCACTGCTGCCTCTACTATCTCAGACTTCTCCCCTTCCGCTATTCATTTTCCTTTTAATTCAAAGTGAATATTATGCCTCTTCCCTTCTGATAGCTCCTATTATAAAGATATGCTGAGACAGAATAAAGAAATGCTCCATTTAGTCCAGTATCCAACCTCCTGAGGAGGCCAATGTCAGGTGCACTATGAGGCATATGTGAGCAACTAATATACTTTAGACAATAGGGAGGAAAAGGGTTTATCTTCCTTGTCCAAACAAAATATAGGACGTGCTTTTAAAAAATACCAGAAAAAACTCTGTCCCTCTGGAAATCTGTATAGTTTAAGCATTTTCACTGTGTCTGCTTTCTTTCAGAAGGTAAATTCATGGAATTAAAGGTTATGGATCGCTGATTCAATGAGGCTTTTGAAAATTGAAGATAGGCTTCCATGTAATCAAAGCATCTCTGAAAACAGTATTTGTAAAGGATGAAAGTTACAAAAGGGATTCCTTTTTAAATATTTGTGGAAATAAAACTAGTAACTAAGTTCCTGCAATGAGAGCTCTGGAAGATTGGTATGCAGTGGGAGCGGACGAAAAGGCACAAGTTTAAGTAGCTGCTATGTGCAGGAGGGCACTGTTTTCTTCCTAACATATGGGAAAAATACTTAAGTTTACATAAATGATATACACCCAAAAGGCATGTCACACACAGATTATTAGATCTGTTAATGAAACAATACATTTATAAAATGCTGGTTCTATTCTTTCTTTAGCTATTCATCAACATATCACAAGAAATGGCACTAAGCAGGTTTTTTATACGGAAAACAAGGATATTTAATTGAAGGCCATATCAGGGATAACCATTTGCATCAAATAGTTAAAACTGAGGTTGCTCAGCAGTCCAGGAAGGTAAGACATCCAGAAGCAATTTCACACCATAACTTTTGTGTTAAAGACTTCAAAAAGCACTGGTAGCTCTTAACACCTATTTATCTGATTTCCCTTCCCCAGCAGGTTGTCTTTGGGAAGGGCATGGAGGGACCAGCAGCACAGGCTCATTACTGCATTCCTTGTAAAGCTGTTCATTACAAAGCATGCTATGCTTAAAGAATTAATCATAGAGTTTCCAGAAAATGCGGCACATTAATTCACTTTTTTTTTCCCCCCCAAAGTCTACTGTGTGAAATGGAAGAGATCTCTCACTATTCAAAGGATGCTCCTCTCAAAAACAGACTGTTGGGGCAGTACATCACTGTAGCATAGTAATTAAAATGGACATTTAACGTGCCATAGCATTTGAATTTAACCCTTACGAACGTGTTGCTTATTATACACACCCTTGACTCATTTTGGTTTTTGTCTTCTTTGTACCATGTGCTCTGCAGAGAATTGGGCACATCCCGTTTCTCACAAAAGAAGTTTATAAAGAATTCTCCAAGTCCACTCCCCCATAAAATTATATTCTATTTTCATATATATTCTATATATGGAGAATCCACTTAGCTAGCAGATAACAGTTTTTATGAATCAAACTTTTAATCTCTATGCTTTTGCTGGCAGCTATGCACTAAGCTGCTTTGAATGGCTCTCCAGTTATCACACAAGTTGAATGCACTGTATACCATAAAGATAAGGTTTTGGTTGCACTGGGGACTTTAAAAATATATATATAACTTCCTGTACTCAAGAAGCTATTGAATTCATTTAATGCCTATTTATGGACTCTTTTATTAAAACCCAGTATGTACAGATGTCTAGTCCACTCACATCTTTAAAGTAATTAATCTTTTTTTTATTTCATTCACACAGTTTCGGAAGTCTCTAAAAAGAAATGTCTCCCCCTGAAAACACACATTTATTCTGAGCAATCTTGTCTAAATTTATAATGTTTTTTCCCTATTTTAATTAGAGTTTCCTTGGAGCATTTCTGCCAAATGCTCTTATCCTTCCTTTATTACTTTCTAAAAACTAGGATTTCCTCTTAAGGACTTCATAAAGAATAGTTAAGGCATCATATAGTTTAAATTCTACTCTAGTTAATGACATTATGTAGGTCATGGGCACTAGAAAAAGTGTGGCTAGAAGTCTGCATTTTCTATTTTTTTTAAGCACGCAAATATTATTATACCTTTAGAGAAAATAGCTATTTTATATGAGGGTGGCTAAATCTTCAAAGGGTACTGGAAATATAAGTCTTATGGACAAAATATAGTTTCTGAAAATGAGAGCCATATTGACTGACTGTCTTCTTTAAGTTTTGAACACCTATCTTGTACCATATATATTGCTACATTTATTTCCATTTCAAATCAAGACTTGCACAGGAGGAATTCGGTTAACAGGAGAGAGAGAAAAGCATCACCATTGTTACACTACTGTTGTAACTGATGATTTGGCACGTGTACTCTCCATTAAAATCAATAGTATGTTAACAGATTTCATTTTCTCCAGATGTTGAAAAAAAGACTAGAACCAGAAAAATGAGTAAGCTTTTTCCATTAATATTCTTCAGTAAAAGCATACCTTGTTTTTACTGTAAGAAGTGATCTAAGCAAACTACTCAGTCGAACTCAGAGTTGAAGCCTTTTTTAGAAACTTCAGAGTGAACTGGGGAATGATTTTGGGTGAAATATAATTAAAATTAAAAATGCTCATTGCACTCTCCATATGCTTCTGATTAATAATGAAAGAGATACAGAACCTCTCTTGATTTTAACAGACAGATCTGAGCTTTTACTGCCTTATCTACTTAAAATGTTCCTTCTCTGAACATGGCTGCAATGAAGACTATCTAATGAAACTTGGAAATCTACTCAAGACCCAAGTTGCAAGAATTTTACTGACAGTTACTGTTGGAAATTAGAACCATGATTTGTTCTTTCTCTTTGGGCATGGCTGTGGGCCAGTTTTAAAAAAATATATATTCTTGTTTGCATTTTCCCAATTTTAATATATATATTTGAAATGATCTCTATTTTTGTCTTTTTTTTTTTTCTCTTTTCCAAAAGTTGATCTTAAAGGGTGAACTATTTTGACCTACACAAAAAGCTAAAAATAAAAAAGGTCCTAACTTTATTTCCTAGTTTTCTTTTCCTTGGGGGTAGAGGAGAGAAGAGGAAGTAGTTTAAAACATGGTGGTTGTATCTTCAATAAAAGAGCCCAGGTGGGAAAGTACCTGACTCCCCAGGATCACAGCCTCGAAACCACAGTTGCGGGCAGGATGAGTTTGCTACTCCTACTGCAACAAAATACCAAGCCTTTATTTTATAGAAATTTTTCCATTTTGCACAGAGCATCTGGGCGTTGTCACAGGTAGTCAGGTCTGCTAGGAGTCACTTGTTTAATTTATGCTATTCTACAAGAAGGGTAGTTCTGAGGATTCTGCAACAGTTGTTTGGACGGTTGGCCATATGCTAAGGGAATAAAGGCTTTGGAGAATCAGGAGAGAATCGTTGTAATAAAACTTTCAGGAGCTTAACATTTCTGTAATGAGCATCCTCACACATGGAAGATGTCAAGATAGTCCCTAGTGGTACTGCTATATAAGAGTGCTAGGAGGGGACTGCTCAAGTGCCTCGTGCCAGGGAGAGTAACCTTCTGGTCTCTGTTCCCCCAAAGGCCAGGACAACAGTTCTGCTGATCTCCTAGGCATGTTCAGACGCGCTTACTCTACAACCTGTTATGTCAGTAACTGTTTGCCTCTGGGGTTCGCTTTCATAAACCAGCCCAGAGTAAGTGAGAGTTCTCTTCCTCGTATTTTGGCTCAGGAAGCATCTCCTGCTTCCTGCTGAGTCAAAAGTGGTGAGAGAAGAGAAACAAAAGTTTTAAAAACAAAAACCAAACAAATAAACAAAGATTAATCTGGAAGCCAAATCACAAAAATAAAGTGAGATAATTTAAAGAATAAGTAAAAATGGGACAACTTATTTGAGGCATTTTGCCTTTTCCCTGTGTTTTCTCAATGTTCAGGGTGCATTTTTTTCCCTCATATGCATTTTACTTTTCCACAACTAGAAAACTGTTTTAATTGTTTGACAGACAGCTGAGATTTTAGTGGGTGAGGCTTTGTGAACTGTGTAAGACTGACAAATAATATAAGTGCCAGCCATGGCCAGACTCGCTTAATTTCCTATTTATTTAGGGGAAAAAAAAAAAAAAAACCAAACCCAAAACCAACCAAACAAAAAACCTAAAAATATGCATTTATAAAGGAACAAACAAATTACATTCCAAAGAACAACAGCAAGTAAATTGGGGATAGGCTTTTTAACTCCACCTGAGTAAAAAGACAAGTTCTGAATAACAAGACAAGCAGTAGCAAGTCTTTCTTTTTTTCTAAAATAACCAGTAATGGTGAGAGCAGGTAAGCAGTAGTTAAAACATGGTTAAATGACTGGCATTTAACCAGTGCAGAAGCACTGCCTTTGCCATGTCTCTCTTCTGAGACTAATGTTCCTAATTAGCAGCCCAGACAACGTTATAGTGACACTGTGGCTCAGGAAAGTTAAGCTGGCATAGATTTTTCTGTGCCCCTTGTACTGACAGCAATTTGCCATAATTATATCTGCGATGCCATTAACAAAATATGATTTTTATTAAAAATGTCACCATTCAATAAGTTAGACACAGTGGTGTCTAAAATTTTAACAGCCATGTCCTGAGTGACTGTTGCATATGTTTAAAAATGAAGGACCAAATGAAAAAAAATCAATTTATCTTTTTCAAATGACTCATCCTGAAATATGTAGTTCCTTTGAGTTAAATCAGCCTTCTCAGATACTGTTTTTAAGGGGTATAATGCAAAACCTAAAACATACTGAATTTAAATAAGCACTTTAAAGCACTCAGACTTGCAGTTACTCAAAAGAAAAGAAAGCTTTCCCTCCTGTTTGCTGAGTATCATAATTTATATTTCAATAAATTGTCTTAATGTTGAAAATACAGCTGGTATTATTCCAGCCCTACAGGATATTAGAAGATACTGCTTTAAAAACCTATAAATGTGAACGTTTAGACAATAGCAGTTTCCCCAAGCTGAACAGTTTCAAAAATAGGACCCTAATCTAAATATTATGAACACTTAATGAAACCATCCTGTTAGCTCATGAAGATACATATCTCAGAGATGTAGTCTATCCAGTCACTCATAGATTCAAGAATTCAGCTAGGTACAGAATATTTAGGCTTTTATTCCATATAGGCATTTCTCTTTCTATTTAAAATAGAATTTTATCCTTCTACTGGATGCAGCTCACTTACCAAGAAGAAAAGATCCAATGTGTTGGGACAAACAGAAGCCAGTTTTGGGGGCCCTTAAGCAGTACAGCAGATAGCTACAGAAGTTTGCTGCTGATACAGTCTTAGCCCAGCTGGTGGCCCTGTTCCACCTACACCTTGCCTTGCAGTAGTCCTGTTGTATACACTTCTATTTCTATAAAAGCTATACATTTTTAGTTTGTTTTTTTTTTTTTTTTTGTTTTTTAATGGCATAGTGTCTTAAGCTGCTATGAGGCATGTTGCCACAGATGGAAGTCAGGTAACAGTGTGTTATTGAGACAGACATGCTATAGTACGTAGGCTGAGATTGAGCATTGAGCTGGTACCAAGGGAGAAACGCAGGTTAAATGATAAACTTCTTCCTCCTGTTGGGAACCATGGGATCTACAGAACAATAGCAGTAAAAAAAAGTCACATCTTCCTCTTCTAAAATCACATCTTCCTCTTCAACCCAAATCCCTCTGTTTACAGAG
The DNA here is from genome assembly GCA_025345505.1 of Todiramphus chloris collaris. Classification (NCBI taxonomy): domain Eukaryota; kingdom Metazoa; phylum Chordata; class Aves; order Coraciiformes; family Alcedinidae; genus Todiramphus; species Todiramphus chloris. Next base: position 37,725,906 of record JANVCC010000022.1, read on the forward strand.
CATTTGGAGGAACTGTGATGATGGTAGATGCCAGGTATGCTTGGGTCTGTGCCTTTGCCAGGAATTTTAAAGCAGGGTAGAAAAATCCAGTCCAAAATTTTTTTAGCATACTTCTTTTACTCGTGTTATAGAATGATTCTACCACACAATGCATCAAGTTTCTGGAATGAGTAAAATGAGTGAAATTTTCTGTTACTGGGTCTTCAGCTGGCTGTGATGCCAACACACGAAACGAGTAAGGAAAAAGCGTGAAACAATGAAATAAGGGCCTTGTGAACTGCCCTACCTTTTAATCCTGAGTGTTACGTTTTTTATAAAGAGTAAATTTTCTGACATCGATCTCATGCCAGAAACAAGTAAGAATAGTCAAAAACCATAACATTTCTAATTTCTGCATTACTGAGTTTCGAACACATTGTCCAGTGATTGTAAAGTTGTAATGGGGTCCCAGTAGCCTGCATACACACTGAACAATAAAGACAGATTTATAGAGGTACATAGCTATAACAGTCACTTTTTTTTTTTTTCCCCCTAACTGCACATTCAAAAGCTTCTTATAAATCTGCTGAGACTGTAAATCAAACCCAGTTATTTACTTCAAAGCAGTTAAGTCATCCACTGTTAAAATTAAAGCATAATTCAGCAGCAATAGGCATCCCATCAAGCACGTGGACTAAGAGGACTGCTGCGGGGAAAACAATGTGGCTACATTAGGTCTGTAACACTTGCCTCGTTTAACCACCTTCCATCAAAGGCAAAAGTGTACAACCTTCCACCTTCCTAAGGCTGCGTGCTGCACCTATTAAGAACTTCATAACCCATCGTCACACAAAAATAAGGTCTCTTCAGCATTTTCCCATGAAGACACTAAGCAGTCGATTATTGCAATTTTTAAGATAGGTCAGTGGAGTTACTTTTGCAAGACAAAGTATTCCAGGCAAACTACTTCCAAAGAAACTTTGAACAGTTTAATACCAGAGGTAGGCAATGATGCTTTAAGGAACATTTTTGAGGGGGATAATGTAGAAGTAGATTATCATTGTCAGCTCTTAAAGACGGGGTTAGGGAACAAAAGAAACTTACATTGCACATTTTTTGTAGATGGTAACATTTGTCAGCCTACACTGGCTCACAGGATATGGAGTGCGCTGTAGTTTCTTGCAGGTAAAACGCAGGTCAGAATTTTGTGGATTAATTCCATTTAAAGCCCACTGTAGTTACTATTCACAATATATGGTCTAGGCAGTATGAATATGCAGTACATGAGAAGACCTGGTGCTATAAATCAATCTGTTTCTTTTCCCCAAGAGGGTATTACTACATTCTATTTTAATCAGAAGACAGTACTGATCATAGAGTATTTCATTCTGAGGTATAGATATCTTCATATTGGACACAAAAGTCTTTATCTTCATCTTAGATGTATTAGGGGAAAAGAAGATGTCAAATTTTGCTAAAATAAACAGAACTTGTTGATAATATAATTAAAGTCTGCATATGGAGTCCAATTTAAATCCAGATTGAGAATTACGATTTAGCCAATACTGGAAAATTTAAAAACAACTTCCATTATAAAGAATTTAATCAGTACAGTTGGCAAATTTATACCTCATTGTTCCATATAACTTCTCTGGAACAAAACCATATTGTGTACATTACCAGATGAGATAGCCTCATTCTTTAGGGTTGCTAAGGAAAGAAAAAGAAATTGCTTCTTGCATTAAAGGGCATTAAGCTGTTTTCTTCATCTTCCCCCCCCTTTCTAACAGAGGCATCGCTGCCACCACCTGATGCCACCAGCATGCTTGTACTTCTTACTTGTACACTCAAACCCAGGGTGCAGCACCCATGGGTGTCACCTGCCTCATACTAGAGTTTCAGCAAAGCAAACAGAAAAAAACAATTCTCGCCTATGAACACTGACTGTCAACTGACTACAACAAATGCACACTCGTGTAGTCACTACCTCATCCTCCCTTTCTTCCTTGCTGTCCTTTTCTTTTTTTTCAATCATTTATTACATCTTTTCAATATCAAAATAAGAACCTCTGAGGAGAAAACTTGTTATTTATTTTATGTGACCTGACCAACAAAACCGACAACTGCCCAGACTTAAAATTCAGTCATTCTGAAGCACTTAAAAGACTGTTATTTTTTTCTTGCTAACTTGTTTCCAGCAATGCAAAAAATAAAAATCAAACATTGATTTAGTTATGAATTAATTATTTTCGTATCCATTTTCATCCAGCCATCAGAACACTGCTGGGCTTTTCTGTTTATTTATTTCTATCATAATAATTATCATGGTGAGATCCAAATACTGGTCCACCTGAGTATTACCTAAAAATACAATACCACCATAGATGCCATTAGAAAGTCTTATAAACCACTCCAATAGCAGCTGCTTGCAGCGATATGGCTCAAACTCAACACTCTTATATTTGCAGAATTTGAACTTTGCTTTCAGAAAGCTTCCAGCCCTTTCCACAACTAGCCACTTTAGAAAGATACGAGGCCATAATCCCACCTCTTCTCAACCACAGCAGTCTTGTGTACTTTGTGCTAATTACTTCTACCTTGTGTATCCTCTATCGTTTTAACATTTCCATTTTTAAACTTCACAGCATCCCTGTGCAATATAGAAATATTGTTATTCTCATTTTACATTTAGAGGGGAAAAGACAAGATTAGTTGCTAAATGTCATCCTGAAAGTCTCAGGAAAAACAGTGGTCTCCTGACTGCCAGCATATTGCCTTTCTTCTTAAATCTCTCCTTTCATGTAAGCAGTAAAAAGAATTTGTCCCAACACTTGCAAAGAAATACAGAGGACAGACATGAATATGGATCGCATCCCTTCTCTAGGTCCTCTCTGCAAGCTACACTCTTGTCTTCCTTGTCATAATACTTGTTGCCTACCCTAATACTAAATTACTTCTGCGATGAGTGATCTCCGAGCACCAGGACACGTGCTGCTCGTCAATGCTCAATATGTTCAAGAGCAGAGCAGGAGCACAGCACTGGGTGCTGCCTAGGCTGTGCCCTCACTGAACATACCCAGCATCCTTCCAGCCACAGCCCGGATCTGCCTTGCATGAGGCTCTCCAGGTAATTTGACAGTTCACAACAGAAGTCTATTTCAATTCTTTTCAGAGCTGCTATCTTCAGATGGTCTTTGTTGCTTGGTCTGCTTCATGCAAGAATAATTGTCTAAGTATATGCTTGCAAAAGGAAGAGAAAACAAAACAAAACTCAAATTGTGACCAATTATTATGGAAGATATGGAACATGGCTTACATGCGTTCACAGACTGTTATAAAATGTGTTTTCCCACTACTTCATCTTACATGAGTCACTTTTACCCAAAGGGTTAATTTCTGAAGCTAAAGCAGTGGTTATGACTATTTAAACCAAATCTGACTCAAAGACTAATCAATACACCCTCCAGTTAAGTTTCTTAAAGTGAAATATCTATTTTCAGTACATTCATAACTATAAGAGCAACAGCACTGATCTTTTTAAGCACATTATACTTATCTCATATATAAATATAAAAATACAACCCCATGTTAAAAAAAAAAAAAACAAAAGAAATCATGTACTTCAGTAAAATACCAAAAAAACCCACAACATGCAAGCAACTCCAAAAATGCCCAAAAGAGCGAAAGTCTCTAGAACTGCAAATCGTAGCGTGTATCCCCACACACTCCTCAATCAGCTCATTATTTTTGCTTATACAGCGTGACAGAGATTTTATGCAGTTACACATGGAAAGACTATCCAAAGTTTATCATCGGCTCAAGAACTGTCATGGTGACTGCCTAACCCAACACATCAAACTGCTGCTGGTTTGTGACATGATGATAAAATGTAGGGCTTCAGCTTTGCGTAAACAGACAAAGCCTTTTGCATATTCCGGCCTTCTCATTTGATTACTTACAATGATTAAAATGTTTTGTTTTGGTTTTTTTTTTCCCCCAGAATTAAGAAATTTATACAGCTTAAGTTTGACTCTAGAAAAACTGATTTACTCTGGTTAAAAGATTTGTTACACGTAATTTTTTCAATTTTGGACAAGGCGCTTCACTAAAACCACTCTTAAAAAATTTAAAGCAAAACAAAGATTTTCTTTTATTCAACCTGACAAATTATGAGAAGGATGGGAATTTTTATTCCATTTTATTTATTTCAGAAGGCTGACATGATCCATAAGGTTTTCACCATTTTGAGTTCTATTCTAAAACTGAAGTCAAAAGAAAGATTTAAATCAAATTTCCTTTATTCTAAGCAGAAATCCACAATGTAAATTTTGTGGATGGAGAAGACAATATATCTATGAACTGGATATAACACTTTTTGATGTGGTCATTGCTTCTGCCATTCAAAGATGTTAAAAACTGAAAAAAGCAATTATATATTAAATCCATAAATCAGATGGTGGTTTTAATTTGTGATGTCCACCACAGTGTAAATAATAATCACTTTTTGTGATTATCGACTTTTGCAAACATGCAATTCCTCTTTCTGTAGGAGCTCCTGACACAGTACTGTGTAAAGAGTAAAGCCTGTATTTTATTTTGATGTGTACAAGCTCTTTGGTGTCTCCATTGTAGACTAGAGCACAGCACAGAAATATCGAGGCTGTAGCGAGTCCAGAGAGCAGAGTAGTCCAGAGCCTAAGGTGGTATAGCTTATATTATTTCTTAGAAAGCAGTGGCAAGTATTCTCCAACTGCTTGGTGGGTTGGTTTCTTTTTTGTTATTTTATCAGATACGCAGCTTCTGTTTTCAGATTTACTTACAATCGCTGAATCAGTTTAGCTGGAAAACAACTTTAAGATCATTGAGTACAACCATTAACCCAGCATGGCCAGTTCACCGCTAAACCCTGTCCCTCAGCACCATGTCTACATGTCTTAAATACCTCCACAGATGGTGACTCAACCACTTCCTCGGGCAGCCTGTTCCAGGGCTTGACAACCATTTTGGGGAAGAAATGTTTTCTAATTTCCAACCTAAATCTCCCCTGGTGTAACTTGAGGCCATTTCCTCTGGGATTAATGCAGTTTCTTATTTATTTATGAGAAGCATGATCTTTACTTACACTTTTTCCTGTAGCAGTAGAAAGCATTAGATCAAAATACAAGTTGCAAAACACAACAATTAGGAGAGGCCACCAGCGAGAAACACAACCCAATGCTTCTGTTTCAATTCTCCTACTCTTAATTGCATATGATACGTAAGCAGATTTTTTCTCTTCCTGCTGTTTCCCCAAAACATGCAGCAGGCAGAGATTTGTATATTACTATGCATCTGTTATAGAAGAGCAGAGTCATACTGTATGTGATTAAGTCCCTGAAAATATTAACCAGGGATGTGCCAGTTGCTTGGTCACTTCATTAATGTCTGCAGACTCGGTTCTGTATGCAGCACATACAGCACAGTGCCTTCCTAAAACTTCTCAGGCTCCTAGCTGAAAATGTACTGTTTCTTTATGGTTTTAGCTACTGAATAAATCTCTATCTGGGATGAACTTTGGTTTGTAATTGCTCAAGTGCTTCATTTTTTTGTATAAAAATATGGTACCAGTTGTGATATTGGATGTAAACAAACAGTATTTTGGGATTATAGTTTTTATGTCCCCTTCTTTCCCATAAAGACAAAAGTACTTTTGAAGAAGCTACAGACTTCTCTTTTTATTTTTTTTTAATGGTGGTGCAACTTGCATTCTATGATCTGTGTCTCAGAAAAATTTCTTTCTGAGACAGAAGAACTAATTTTAATTACATGATCCAAAGTGCATTATGTAAAAGGAAAGGTTTCTTGACTTCTCCAGTTGACTTCAGTGGAGGGGTTTCTTTAGAAACTCTGAATGAAATATTTGCATCAACAAATTAATATCTGGAAGTATGTGGTAAATTTGCCATCTAATTAGTCTAATTGAAGCATACTTGATTAGCATCATGTGCTAATTCATGCTACATGAATCTACAAAGAAATATCTCCACTTAAGAAGAAAACCACTAGCTATATCATAAAAAATGTGAAAATTATAAACAAAACTATAAAATACCAGTAGAAAATTTAAAAAATACATGCAAATATAATTAGATGGTGGTATCTAATACTAAAATATTAATCAGAAGACAGTTTCTAAGAGTGTGCACCCAAAGCCTTATGTTCATAACAAACATTACTGAAGTGGTCAGGGTACAATTATATGCCTTCTATATATCTCCTATATACATCTCCCATAGAAGAAAGGCAGAAGACAAGCCTTTGGAGAATACTGAGGACATCTTAAGAGCCCAAAAGCTGTAGCATAAACAGGAGAGGACTTCTAAAAATAGCTGTAGCTACAGTTGCTTAGATCCTGCATGAGATCAGAAAGGGGTAGAAGTTTTGGCTGTAAAAGACACCACCATTCTGTTCTTGTTTCACTTGCAGAATGTTACCAAGAAAAAAAAAAAAAAAAAAAAAAGAAAAAGAAAAAAGAAAAAGAATTTCTGGTTTCATCAGACAGCAAAAAAATCTTACTCAACCAGTGACGGAATCACAGGAACGAGGGAGCATCTTTCCTGATCCACAAGAAGGCTGTGCTATGCAAATGTCTCTCTGAAAATTTGCCCATTATTGATGACCAAAGTGGATTTACAGAAGCAGAAAAAGTTCATTTTTTAATGAAAATTGTATTACAAAGAATCATTCCAGTGGCTACCAGCTAAAGCCACAATGAAGCCAACATGGTGCATAAGGATGTCAAAGGCTCATAGGAAAACGTGTATCTAATCCCATAATGTTATTTAATTCCAAATTTCAGAAAAAAAATTACTTGCAGGTTCTGCATATGTTTTTCTGTACTGATATTTCATTATTTGTGTATCTGGGGTTATAAATGCATTCATAAAATATTCACTGAAAAATCGTGCATTTATACTGGCAACTATACACTGGATCTTTATAGAACCCACAATTATTTTACTCTGTCTTCAAAACTGTGTTGACAAAATATAATGATACTGTTTTACAAGCAGTATAATAATTCAGTTTGACAGAGAAAAAGAGTCCTTCAGCATTATGCTGGATAAAGATAAATCTACATGGCTACCGATACTATGACAAAGTGTCCATTTTTATTTACACAGCCCTTCTGCTGCTGCAGGGGATGGCTTTCTTGCTCTTGGATTTCCTCCTTAGTGCAAGAGTTTTTCTGTGGGATGTAAGAAAGTCACAAAAAAATACAGTCATGTCCCACTGTTAGGAAAAAAATAAAGCTAATTAAGATGGAAGTCAATGGTCAGCTAGGAAGCTGAAAAACCGTGGAAAAGGGTATTTTACAATGCAACACTGAGAATAAGGACACAAAGAGATGTAGATTTTGCAGAGATAGGATTCAGGAGACTGTCCCAGACACAGTCCAAGAGATTATTTTAAAAAAAATTAATTATATATATATGTATATCAGAATTTTGCAGTGAGAGAATTAACCAGTCTGGGACATGACTACTGAAAAGTATATAAAAAGAAAATAGCACACCAGCTTTGCCAAGAAGAGAAGCATGGTTTTGACTGATGTCACTGAAAGATCAATTATGGAAGCTGGATAAGTAACAAATCTTGAAGACATTGTATCATTGTATCTTTGAATGACTGAAAAATTACATTCTTGGCAATTAACAAGCAGTTAATTAAAAAGCTCCTGTGTCAAAAACAATTAAGTGCAGGTAACCTAACTAAGGATGGAAATGTCACCAATTCAGGATATCTGGCACAGAAGCCTGTGCCTCAAAACAATATAATGCAATATTACAGGGACACCATTCAAGCCACCAGCACAATCCTCAAGTCAAAGTGAATCTAAAAGATGCACCAAAAGGGACAGATCCTTCATAGCTAACATGTATAGATCCTAATATATGCAAGGTCCTCTTAGGATCTCTGATATACAGATTGTATTTCAAATTTGGTGCAAACATCATTAAGCATTGAGATATAGACCCGAATATATGACTATGGGAATTTGCAATGCTCAGCATGATCAAAGGATGAGATCCAACTGACTGTGTTTGTTGGAACAGAAAGGCCAAATGGCAATGTTGCATCCAATGACTGAGCCTCATCAACGCGAAGCTAAATGACTGTAGCTATTCTCAACACAGCACCTGTAGTTATGGATAATCTCTAATAGGATGTGATTTAGGTTAGGGGGTAAGGGTAGGGCTGTTAGTGGAACCAAAAGAAGGGAAGAAAACAGGATTGCAACCAGACACTGTTAGATCCTGGTCAAATCCTCTGGGCTCCCTGTCTGATGGTGTTCACTGCAACCACATCCAAAACCTGGGAGAGCCAAAAAGTCAGCTTTGTCTGTGCTTGTGAGGGCAAGGAGAAGGTGTTGGGTTCCACTATCAGAGTCTCCCCATTGGAGACTACTGCCCCTCCATGAGACCATCACCTGTTTCCAAAATTGGAGTGACTCTTTCCATGTGCTGTGATAGGGCAGGTTAGGGAATGCAGCTGGATTAAATCTGAATTATTATAAAACAAGCAAGAGGTTTCTCTTCATCCAGATAGGTCTTCTACAAGCACCTATAAACAGAAAAGCTGTGCGCCTTTCAAGGAGAGGCAGGATCGACAGTCTGAAGTACAAAACACCACAAGGTGACAAAGCTAAGCATTCCAGGATTTGTACTGCTGTGCTGTGATAACTGAGCACCAAAAAATCCTGAATCAAATACCAGACAAGCAGAAAATATTCTCTGAAGCATCATCCCAGAAGGGATTTTTATATATATATATATTCTGAATATATATATACAGTGAATAAAACCCAGTCTGGGCTGCCTGGTGCTTGTTTGGAGAGCATGTAAGGTGCTTGGTACTTATAATGATGAAGAGAAAAAATGCCTATTAAAATGAATACAAAGGAGATTCTGTCATCCAAAAGATGCTGTTCTTGCCACCCTCCCACACCAGCACACAAAAGCATTGCACATCATGGCTTTGTGAGGGCAGAAAATTGTGAGAGATTTTCCACATTTATGTCATTAAAAAGAATTTTTTGCTACTTTGGTCCTAGAGGTAGCACTTTACATAAATGACTGTTCCTGAAAGTCTTGCTGTACTGACTGGAAGCGGACTGTGAGCTACTGTGAAGTGTCAAGGAGCATGCCTGTTATTATGACAGTGGTTGCACAAGCCTCCCTTATAGAAGAATCTTCCCTGAAAGACTAGTTGGCTCCAACGCTGAAGAAATCTTTCCAAGTGGAAAATTTCCTACCTCTTTTCCAAAAACTTCTAGGTCTTAAAAAGGCAGAGATGAAACAACATGTGCTGATATTACCGCACAAAACCTATCCTTATTTAAAAGCATAAACAAAATCCATCCATGATATAATGAATGTAAAAAGCCTGAAACCAGCTTGATAACTAAGCACAAGAAATAGCAGGACAGGAACTGCACCCTCTTCTCCTGTAGCAAGAAACACCCAAGTGCAGGATCAGCATCTTATGCAGAATGAGGTAACACTGCAGACCAAGTTAACACCACTCTTTAAAGGAATCTGGTTGTATCCATCTGAGACACATCCACACCAACGTAAATTCTCCTTTTGAAGGAGAATGCTAGATATTAAAGGACTGCTATTTCTTTTTTTCTGTGAACCCAAAGCGTATGCTCACTGCTTGGAGCTGGGGAGTACTATGTGACCTGTCATTAAAACAAAGTCATTCTCATAGTCCCTGCTTTCCTAAATATAGTCTTTTGTCTTAAAATATGATCTACATTCTTTGTTCTTAACTACAGGACTTATGTACCTTCACTAAAACAAACACTTTGAATACATTCACTTCAAGCAGTTCCAATCACTTTATACAAGAGACTTTTCTGTTACTTTTTGTGCCATATGCAGATAAGATGTTTTGTTCCACTAACAAAAAAAACCCCAGTAGACTAGGCCAATAAAACAAACAAAAAAACAACCAGAATTACACAAACTTTGCTAAAATTACTCAAACCCCTCTCCCCCCCCTTTTTTATTTTAATTTCCCAAATGCTTTTATGAATATCCTTTTTCTGGTTACATAGAAAAACACAAAAAAAAAAAAAAAAGTTTACAGTTTCTATAAAGAACAGGCCTTCCATTTTTATGTGAATAACTCCATGGCCATGACCATTTATTTGGCTTTAACTGCCAGAGAATGCAATTACTCTTAAAATGCTCAGGCTGAATTCTTGACGGATTTAAAGTGAATTAATTTGCCTCATCAGATGTAGTGTTATATGATGAAGAGAAATAGCTGAAGTTGCCTGATGGGTAACAGAAGGTGGAAGAAAGAAAAGGAAGAATTTAAAATTAAAACTCCATTTTTCATCAGCCACAAAATGACCTATATATATGTTTGCAGATAGATATAATAAGATGAGACTCCTGCCATGTCTTTGAAGGCATAACTCCAGATACATGACTGGAAGAAAAGATATTTGTGAGGTGGATAATTTCTGCACTGAGTACTGGATGGAGAAAACAACAAACAAGATTGCAATATATGAGTTATAATTGAACTTTTGGAATTTATTATTCCCATAAGGAGCAGTGTGTTGTCTGTGCTGCCTCGTATGCCCCAGTGAACCAGTCTGTTGAGACCATTCACTTCAGAGCTGTGAGCAGGAGTGGGACAGAAAGCAGCTTTCACACTCCTTATCCCTCTGAGAATCACAGAATTCCAGCATGATCAGGGTTGGAAGGGACCTCTGGAGATCATGTAGTACAACCCCCCTGCTAAATTAGGGTCACCCAGAACAGGCTGTCCAGAATTGTGCTCAGGTGGATTTTGAATCTCTCCAGAGAAGGAGACTGCACAACCACTCTGAGCAGCCTGGGACAGGCTCTATTGCTCTCAAAGGAAAGAAATTTCTCATCCTGTTCAGATGGAACCTCCTGTGTTCTAGTTTGTGCCTATTGCCCCCTTGTCCTGTCACCAGGCACCAGTGAAAAGAAACTGACCCAATCCTCTTGACTGCTGCCCTTTAGATATTTATAAGTATTAAGAAGACCCCCTCTCAGTCTTCTCCAAGCTAAACAGTCCGGGGTCTCTCAGCCTTTCCTTGTCACAGAGATGCTCTAGTCCCCTCTTTGTAGCCTCTGTTATACTCCCTACAGTAGTTCCTTCTCTCTTTTGAACTGGAAACCCCATAACCGGCACAGTACTCCAGATGTGGCCTCAGCAGGGCAGAGTAGAGGGGAGAAGAACCTCCCTCAACCTGCTGGCCACACTCTTCTTAATGTACCCCAAGATATTATTGGCCTTCTTGGCCACAAGACCTCACTGCTGGCTCATGGTTAACTTGTTCCAAACAGAAGACATGCCCAGACCATGAGGGTTGATACTGACCTGCTGCAGCTAACCCAAGAAGACTGTCTGTGGATGTGTGAGCCTGGGCAAAACACCACCACGGCTAAATCTGCTAGATTTTGTCAGTCAGAGCTCCAAACCTGACTCTGAGCAATGTTCCTCTAAGTCTCCAAGCACTATTTCCTAAATAAAACTTAAAGAAATCAGAACAAATCTACAGTTGATTCCTGTCCATGGGAATTCCTATTTTTTCATTTAAACAAGGCTGAACGATTGCAGTGAAGTTTCAGAAAAATAATGGAGACCACAGACTGATTTGTACTAGCACATGTTTAAAAACTTTGCATACAGCAACTCATTGATTTTATATATGTATATGAGTGGGGAATATAGAAGTAGTCCAGTGTGTGTTGCAATATTTAATGCCTTAAGACTATTTCCAACAGCAAGTTCCAAAACACTTCTGAAGGCTCCTGCATCAGTTCCCCAAGACAGACATCACTTTCTTACTAAAACACTGTCAAATACTTACTGTGAAGATACTGAGCAATGTTTATTATCCACTCGTCAGTTAACTTCCCAGCTTTTGTTATCTTGGCACATTTCAGCTGACTTGAAAGATCTCTTGATTCAGTCCAACAAACTGTGTCCTCTTTGAAGCTATAGTCTAATGTCAAAATTGCAGATCCTTTTACAGGAGTTCGGGCAGATATTTTGCTTCCATTAAGATATAATACCTCAATTGTTTCAGAGCTGGCAATCAGAAGAAGAGGAGGTCTATCAGCAGGCTCTAAAAACAGAGCGAAGAGAATTTAAAGGGTTAACAGACTGTGTGTACCATATTTATCTATTCAGTTTTAATGTAGTTTTTAATGTTCTTACCTGCATGTTTTAAGTGATATTAAAAATTGGGTTTGTTTTTATTTTCATAACTATCATATATTCTAAATTACTAGTCTATTTTATCCTGCTGTTCTAATGGTTCACATCATTAAAGAAAATTAATTACCCTAGCCCCACAGCTTCTGTTTAATTCCAAGTATCATTATTACAACATTTTTCATGCCTAAGTCATAAAATGAAATACAATTTATGCAAATTATTTCTGTCCGGATTGCTGGCCTTTCTACAAGAATGAAGGCCAGGAAAACCTGCAGAATTTATGAGTACACATGAAATGGTAAGGTACTTTTCATATTATAATCTTTAAAGGAAGACAAAAAAGTGAGGAGTGGATGCTGCTTGGAAAAAAAACACTAAAATGAACCTAGCAAAAAACCACAATGCAGTGAATCCTGACTACATCATGCAGATGATGGGCCTAATACTAAGCATTATAAAGGAGAAAGCATCATGCAATGGTGTTTCCTGACAGCAAAAGTGGAATAAAGAATGTGTAGTTTCCCTTGGCTTACCATTAAGTCACAATAAACAAAAAAAACATGAAGAAGCAATTCATATTAAGATATTCCGTGCAACTTAAAGCATTGTCACATTTGCCTTAATCATTTTTCCTAGAAATCCTGCTAGTAATTTACAAAGATACTTGAGAAATGTGTGAATAATGAAGGAAACGATAATACCCCAATAGTGAAGACAATTGCCTTAAAATACAAAATGTTCCAAGTCAAGTTAAAGCTTTAAAAAGCTACATTATCCACACAGAAGAACAAACAATTCATATTCATATTCAGACAAAATATTTTTAGCATTATGATGAGTGCTCTTGGGCACTAAAGCTGCTGTACTTGCTTTAGGTGACTCTTTAATTGCATTACTGCCTTGAACATCCAAGGCTACTTTGAAATGATCCAACTGACTTAGTCAACTGCAAGTGAATATTAGTCTCCATATGATGAAGAGTCTGTTATACGTGGTGCCAGTGCTGAAATCCTGTGTTCTAGATCTAGACTTTAAACTGAAATAAGGTCTCAGTTAATCCAGAGCTGTCAGGAGAACATTTATATCAAAACCATATGCTAGCAGTATCTTGTGGGCTTTTTTTTTCCTGGGATGAACTCCTTCATTAGAAACAGTAGGTAAAATTGCTTTGCTTCAAATTTATAATGAAGAACTGTTGTTGACATGTGAATTGACTGGAAAAAAAAATCAGACAGAGATATGTGTTTAAGACAGAGGACAGAGAAACTCCTTCCTGAAAAAAAAACACATCCTATCAGATGTTGTTCAGCAGAGTCCTGCTACAACAGAGATTGAGCTGACACAGGACTTTATGAGAAGATTGCCTGACAGAGGAAGATATGGTGACCCTAAAAATTGCTTCAGGCTTAACTGGACTACCAGTGATGTCTAATTTTGCAATGAGGTACGTTCATTGAATCACTTACTGGAAAGCTGTCCTTTGCAACATGGTCAGTGCCACTACAACATGTCTATTCGTCCCGTTCCTTTGTTAAATTAAATACTGTTGTCAAATGGGCAAACTTTTGGATGCTGTATCTTAAAAAATTACCAAAACCATAGCAATTCACACTGCAGTTGCAAGTACACATGAAAAAATATTTGTGTTGCCAAGTTGAGAGCTCTCACTCCAATGTAATCTGCTTGTATCCAAAGGAATAAACCAATGTTTACATGCTGTATTGACATGTGGTACTTTCAATCAACATTCTACCTAATAAAGTTTTCAAAATATTACTGAGCAATCCCAGCTGCCTAAATGGATTAAAAAAAAAAAAAAAAAAAAAGTATACATAAAAGGATTTAACAAGTAATACTTCATTAGCAAATCTGATAAAAGAGAACAGAATACTTTGGAGAACATGGTGATTAGAGGTCTCACTCAAATCCACAGAAAGAGGTGTTACATTCTGCTTTTTGGTACTATCTCCTTTTATTTTAACACCTTGTTTGCTATTAAATTATTTATTTTGTCACAGAAATAACTTATTTTCTACAACGGATCAACATTTATTCTGTCCAAAGTGGATCTCTTTTACTCTTTTCCTATTATTTTTCATTTCATAATGTATATTCTACCTTGTAACATACTTACCCTGTCCAGTAAATCCCAAACTGAAATCTGCAAAATCTCACTTCTGTAGCCTTACTTCCTGAATTTACTGAGTGTCCTCATCAGCCTCACATTCACATCCAGTATAATCAGTTATAAACACGCATAAGATGTTGTTGGGTTGTTTTTTTTTTTTTTAATTTCAGAAAATACATAACAATTGAAGGGATTAAACTTACTTGTGAAACAAACCCTTGTCGTGTGAGCAACGAGGGAACGTTGTTTTTTCCACAAGAGAAAGCAGTGGAATTCTTATTAAGCAATGCTATTTGAAATCTGCCATGTAGGTCCATTTGCATTCAACAGTTGGCTGGTGTACGTAAATCCCTCTTCCCTCCCTTTATCAACTTCTCCTACCCACCAGAAGAAGACAGACAGACTTAAAAGCTTATCTCTATCACCAACTCACCCCAGAGACTTTCCAGACCGGTGCAAAAGGTGTGTTTCCAGTTTTGTGATTTTTTTTTCCATACCTTACATCTCTCTGGTCAGCATCTCCCTTCCCACAAAACCATACCACTGCCTAATTCTGGATTCAATCACTCCATTCCTAACCAGCAGCAGCGTGAAAAATCCTTTATAGTTATTTTTGCTCTTACAGTTTGTGTTAAGTAAGATATTTCTGCACTTTGGTATCTATGAAGCCTTCATGAGAGGGCAGCTACCCAGTTAGAAAGCAGGTGAGGTTGTTCAGTTGTCCGAGATTCCAAAAGGGAATCGTATCCTTTCTTGCTCTGTTCTGAACTGACCTACTGAAAGCAGCAACGAGGATTTAATACCTCATTGAACTCCACTGAAAGGCTGCATTTTAGTATTAATGGCTAAGACATGAGGGAATTTGGAAAGAGAATTAGAGTCAGACCTCCCGAGCAACAGTTATAATCAAACCTGGCTGCGGACAAAGGAATGGTAAGGACTCATGGCACTGCTAAGAGGTTCTGCTCAGCAGGAACTATTAAACATTAAAAATACATCTACATCCTGGCAGAACTTATCCAGAAACTAGATTACTAAGCTTGAAATTATATTTTTCAAGCGGTCTGTACATGAAATAATTCAATGGATTGAATCAGTTAATCACATTTTTTCACAGTAGGGTAGGTAACCTGCTTCTTTTACTGTGCCTCAGATAAAGGCTGCTTTCATAATTACTTTTTTTTTTTTTTAAGAGTATAATTATTTTAAACATAAAATGGTACAAAAAACCTTAGAAGTTCCAAAATACCAAAAAATTATTGAAAGCATCTTACCATAATGTATAATGCAGACAAACCCCAAAATATTATGGTAAAAAAAAGAAAAATCATGTCTTCTCCCTCACAAAAACTACTCGTGTGTTTCTCAAGAACAAAGCTTAAAAGTTTAGTGCGCAAGTCTAGAATGAGTTACAGTGATCTGACAACAGCTTTTGAAATAAGTGGACTTCATGTGTTATTTTTTATCAAGTTTTCTTTTATTTTCTTTCCTTTTTTTTTTCTTTTTCCATTTTATAGGAAAGATAAGAAGTGAATAGCTCTCTAATCCAGGAAAGTTTTATGATTCATCCCTCTTGACTTAAATGAAAGCATCTTCCTTTGAATTATATTTAAGATAGAGTAGTGGAAAAGATGAAAGACTTGCTTTTCCCCCCTCCCTGATCTTGTCTAAAATACAGATCAATAAGTGATGTCACAACAAATCAGAAACTAAGGCATTTTGCTCTGCCAACAGTCCTACTTCTCCTCTGGAAGAAAAGCTTCATGAATGCTGGCAATGTGGGTTTTTTTTCCATTACAATGACATGAAAAGGCTAAAATCCAGAATTCAGTGTTTACAAGCAGCTTAAAAACCCCTCTCCTGAGGTGTGCATCATAAATTATAAGTACTTTGCTCTGACTGATACATGCATTGTGTCAAAGTCTGAAAAATATTTGATAGTGTTGAATCCGATGCGGTCCAATTTCATTTTGAAATAAATTTTCAATGTTTATCCACAGTATAACCCAGAAATGGGCTGCTTTATATCTAAAGGCTCAAAATTTGATTCTGTGAGAATTTACAAGAAAATTGTCCTGGTTTCGCTGGGGCAGAATCCCAGGCCAGCCCCGGTCTGCAGGCCATTAACAGGTTGGAGTCAGTCAGGACAGCTGACCTGAGTTGGCTACACGTGCATCCCAGACCAGAAAGGTCACGCTCAGTGTAAAGCTTGCTGAGCATGGGTGTCTTCCTTTTTCTGCTTGTTTCTATCCCTGGAAGGGCTCACTTACCATCCTGCTCCTGAGGATGCTCTTCGTGTTTAATGTGACCATCGTACGTTTGCTGGGCTGAGTGTAACTTTGTTTATATACTGGCATTAGTATTAGTTTTGCTATTTCATTTCAACCTGTGGGTCTCTGCTCAGTTTCCCAATCCCCCTTCTCTGCTGGGGAATGGTCATCAGGTGATAGAGCAACCATCGTAGTTTAGACACAGATATGGAAAAAAATGTGAAAGCAATTAAGAGTGATGAATGTTTTCTAAATATCAGGAAAAGCTTTTTGTTTTGATCATCATTAGTTAATCCTGCTTCATCGACATGACAAATGGCTCATATCATATGCTATTTCTCTCTACATAGGCTATGCAGATATAAAACACATAAAGAACTTTCAGAAGAAAGATTTCTTTTTTTCCTCAGCTACAATTTTCCAGTTGTGTCATTCTGTTTCCTTAAATGTTCTTTTCATCAAATGCAGACCTTGCAATATAGCCATACAAACTTGGTAAACAAAGAAGTTCTAAAACTCTGTTCCGCAAAGCTATATTTTGTTTCATTTTCACCTCAGAAGAAGTCATTAACTGATTCTTTATTCATAAAACAAGGTGTGGTTAAAAACTCTGGAAAAAGCCCTTGGCTGTTTTGATACCTATTTTAACATCCTTCCCAAAGGTGCTTTGCAGCTGAAAGTTTCCAGCTCCAAAGTTATTTAAATGAGCTTAGGAAGAAAATGCAAAATTTAATGAGGGATAAACGTTACCATCTTCACAGCCAAGCATTTGGTTGCCTGAAGGGTAAGGAAAAAAGTAGTGCTGTGAACTTCTTTGCTAATTGTATCGTACCGCATGGGGAGAGATGGCCACCACACTCATCCCCTACATGCGGGCAGGGCTCCTCCAGACCTGTGCTAAAAACCAGGTGTCACCTGCTTGGCACCTTCTGTAACTGGGTCCTCCACTATGTCCCACACTTCTCTACTTGCAAATATTCGGAAACCTCCCACTCAATTTACAGAGACTACTAAGATGTGGCAAAGGGCTGATAGTTTGGTGTGGCATATTGTGCTGTATCTAGGATATCTGTGTGGACAGCAATGCATATTCTCAGCAGACCTGGTGCTACTAACACTGAAAGCTTTACATAATGCCTAACCAAAACCTCTACTGCTGTTTCTTATCTATCATCACTCTTACACACAGAACAGAATATTCCCTAGCTTATTTTCTTTATCTACTTGACAACTATTTTTGTCAAACATAGACGGAGTGGATAGCTTGCTCTTTCTATCTTTATTTTCTTTAGGCTTCTTAAGGAAAAAAAAAAACCCAAACCCAAAAAACAAACCAATGATAGAAAAAAGATATTTTTTTCTTAGTGCTCTTTATTTTTTCCCCTAGACACCTTTTTTCCTGCATTCTGTTTTACTGGTATGCAGCTGTCTTGTCTCTCACTGGATGTCATATCCCATTTGAAGGCTTCTTTACCTCGAGTAAGTAGCAGGATTACTTCATGTCTTGGAAGTAATAAAACTCCTTATACGCAGCAGGGTAGTACCTCTCCCACTGCACAACAGGGTGACATGGACTCATTTTTGATTTGTGAACCATTACGTGTTTTAGATACTTTTAACCAGTCTATTTGTGGAGAGCCACACTTTGCTTTTGTCCCTGCTCAAGCCTTATCCTACAAGGTTGACAGCTGTGAAAAGCAGTTTGTATGATCAGTGAACTATGAATGTAATGATGAGGGTGCAGGTAAGTGACCTGCCAGTACAGGGAAACTTCCAATATTCTCCACACTGCAAGATGGGTCCAGTGAAGTAACATAAGCTATTAAAAATTATTACAGCACTCTATGGTAACAGAACCTTCATTACTGTGTCAGGCTTCTTTTTGACCCAAATATTCATCATATTGATAATTTAATCCAGTATTAATTGAAGGAAAAAATGTGTTTACACAAAAAAAAAAAAAAAACAAAAACAAAAAAAAAAAAACAACCCACAATGTAATAAGCAACATGAATTTCTTTGCAGCACCGTGATCTTGTTTTGTACTACCCTGCAGCGATTTCTCTGATTAATGAGTAGTGATTCCTTTCTGAAAATAATAGAAAACTACTGTAAAATAAAAATGATGAAGTATAAAGAAATACAGAGGAGTAGTTCCTGGTTAATCTGATTGATTTCATCAAGACCACCAGACTCACTACAACGCTCGGTTGTTACACTATCTGCTGGATCTAAGGGAAACTCAAAGGCTCATCTCAAGCCCAGTACTGGCACCATGACGATTTCCTGATCTAGCATTGCATTATTGATTTTCATGTAGTGGAGGGAGAAGAATATTAAAATACACTCCCTTTGTATGGACTTTCTTAGTTCACAATACCTTGCTGCTTTTGTAAAAAAAATAGCCCAGCTCTGTTGTGTGGATCAATAAGAAACTTGGTACGGGCAGTGAAAAACCCATAAGCATTACTGGTGCTGAAGTCAGGACATATTTAGCAATGCTCTTTACTTAAGGAAGTCTCAAAATAAACACGTGAACATTCCTATTTTCTGATGGCTAACTACCAAAAGAAAGACTCAAAAAATATATAACAAAGAGATTATACAATATATAACAAATATAACAATATAACAATATAACAAATAAACATATAACAAACAAATAAATATATAACAATATAACAAAGATATAACTTGGGTGTTGAATGTGCATATTGAATGATTGCTTAAGGAGCTTTTTGTTTTTCTTTTAACACAAAAACATTGTTAACTGAATATGCTGAGTAAGAAAATACTGTGCATAATGTTTCTTCATTAACCACACAATTCACTAATTTCCTCAAATACCCAATTCACTGCTACCAATGAAAACATGCACTAAGCAACAAAAAGCATAATGGGAATATGTATGTCAGGAAATTCACCTCTTGAGATGTGGCAAGGACAAAACAATCTCATGTCTTTTTTTATCCTGAGGGTACTATTACCTCATGATCATTTCCTCTGTCTTCTCACTATCTGTGTTGTCTTCCCAGCATAAACAGCCTATTTTGTTTGTGTGAGGAAAATATTTGATTTATTTATGAAGTGGGAAACTGGGAACTGTTCTAATCTTGGCTGAACTGAGTATTTCACTTTAATAATAACCATATAATAACTTCTAATATTTCCCTTGGAGTATCGTAATATGTGAAATGTTTTTTTAGGGTTGTTGTGTGGCTCTTTGTAGTAGAGTGAAGGAAAGTTCATCTCTTCTGTGTTTGTCTCTGTGTTTTCAAATGTATCCTCTAGATAGGACCAAAATGCAAAATAATTTCATTAAGGTTAAAAGATGTTAAAACTTACCACTTTTGGCCTTGCAGGATTTGTTATCAGGCTGAAGCACATAGCCCTCCACACAGCTGCAAGTGTATGATCCATCTGTATTTACACACATCTGGCTACAGCTTCCATATGTATTACATTCATTCAAATCTAAAGGGACAGTAATGAGATCTCAGTTAAGTATTCAGGATAAAAAAATAAATTCAACAAAAAACCAGAATTTTAAGATAAAACTTTAAGTCATATCATTATAGTATCATGCTTTATGTTTTCCTCGTATCATGGATGTTGGCCATTGAAATTCCTCTAGTAACTGAACAGAAGGCTTGGAGTTTTAAAGTTTGTTATTACTTTTGAAAGAGAAATTCGTCATTTCTTTCAAGCAGTATCCAATGCCTACATCATGTCAGGGAGACATTTGGGTTCTTGTTAGTACTACAGATCACTAGTTATCAGGGTTGATGAATGAAGCAACATTTCAAGAGAGGAAATAATTGATTATCGTTCTCAACCTGTTTAAGCTGGCAATGTTCCTTAAATGAACTGTCACAACTTCTGCATTAAACTATCATCCAACATCAAAAGCTATATATTCCTCTATTAAACATAAACAACAATTTTATCAACTAGGGTATATAGGCATATTACCATAAAATCAAGATAAGCTATTTAACAGTGGTTGAGGGTTTAAACAATAAATTGACATTTAAAAAAAACCCTGCTGTTGAAATTATTTCCTTGGATATATATTTTAATCACAAAACATGACAGCCGTAGAGAAAAAGAACTTATCATAATTGATATTTATGAAAAATCTGTCTTAGCACTGTTACTTGGAGAGAGGAGGGATTCGTAGTGAGCATATACATAAGGTAACAGAACTCCAGTATGATTATAAAAAGAGAAAAAATAAAACAAGAAACAAATACCTGGAGAGAGAATTAAGAAGCCATATATTTCAAAAATGGAAAAGAACGTCAATTTCAATCTACAATTAATTACACTGAAATAACATTCCCAGCTAAGTTGTATGGTCTGGGAGTGTTCACTTACCAAATTCTAATCTAGGTGTGACTTTATGGGCACGAGGCGAAACAGTACAAGTTTTCCTGAGTCTCCTGGCAGTGAGGTCTGGAGAGCGGCTAGCACAAGTGGGCTGTAAGCTTGTCTGAGCAGGGGGAAACCCTCCCCACTTCCTCCAGTCTGCCTGAGGAAACTTTTCTTCACTTAAGAATAGCTCCTGCTGGGTCACAGGAGAACCAAAGAGTCACCCCCAAGGCCCTGCCTCTCCCTTTGGAGAGCTACCCTTTCCCCCTGCCCATCCCACAAACCCACACTCATTTCCTGACCAACAGCTTTGAGTCTGGGCAAGGAAGCGTCTGGGCTGCTGTTGGCCCACCACTGTCCTGCTGCTCCCAACAGCCACTGGGGACCTGTTAGGATTTGTGGGTGTTCACATTACAGCCTATTTCTCATTTACCTGTGCAGCTTCTTCCATCGCTGCCTGTTCCGTATCCATCGCCGCAGTAACACCTGGTGCCATTCCTGGTAATGGCACATTTGTACTGGCAATTCAGCTGCTGGCATTTGGATAGCAATTCTGTAAAAGTTATTAATTAGAACAAAACATTAGTAGATATTTTTATTATACTTAAATTGCAAACTTCAGAAACTTTATATACATGTAAGTATATATATCAGAGGAAACAATCACCACCACTATTTAAATTAGCTGGTTTTAGAAATACACTTATGACACATAAAACATTGCAAAATGCTTGCTTTGAAAATTGCATTTCAGCAAGTTATTAAATAGAAATCAGCATTTTATTTCTATCTACAGTCACTCACAAGTTTATTATTGAGGTAAGCTGTTGCTCTGCTTAGACATCCATTTTTTGCACATCAGTCATTTTCAGTCAAAGCAATGGTTTGGAAAAAAATCCAAACCACCAAAGCTCAGTTAGATTATAGTTATAAAAAGCAGCCAAGGTTATGAGAAAGGTTTCAATATCTATGTCTTTCCTATTCCTCATATCAATTGATTTTCTATCTTTTTAAAGCTTGTTTTGATTTACTGATACACATATAACCTTCAGAGCAATCAATGGGAATACATTCTGTCTCAATAATTTAACATTGGACACACAGTATTGGATAAACAGTGGACATGGTATATGTCACTACTACTGAAGTCCCTCATAGAATCTATTGCTTAAATATGTACCATCAGCACAGGGAATGTTCCTAATAACCACAGGAAATATTGTAGAAATATACACTGTAATCATTTCCAGCATGAAATAGCATGAAAACAAACTAAAAAACTTCAAACATTTCCCAGCTCCAAGCTGCATGATGTGTATCAATAATTTTGCTGATAAAAAAAAATATAATATTTTAATGAGTAATAACAATTTTTCCTCCAGGAAAATAAGAAAAGGAATGAGGAAAACAGCTTAAAGTATTGATCTGAAGATATTTTTCATATCTATATGCAGATGGATCAGAAAATAACCTGCAAATGGGCAGAGAAAGCTTCTGTTACAGAGCTATGTCCTAATGAAAAAGAGAAATCTGTAGTTTAATACGTGGGCAGTTTTAATCTGTCTGATCATTATTCATCAAGTTCTACTTTGGGGCAGAATGAAAATGAATATGAAGAAGAGTCTACATCAGTATCTGCGCCCTGGGGCTTCAATTCTGGAATGTCTGCTGGATACAAAAGAAAGCTGAAATTCTGGGAGAAAAGTGGATGTGGCTGGCACCCAAACTTACTACTTCCTATAATGCAACTATTCCAAACCCAGAGTTTTCACACAATTACCTCAGGGCAGTCCCTAGAATTCTGTAATCCACACAATCTACAGACTGGCTAAAGATTGATAAACCATTCACTGTCTACATTTGCCAGCTTTACAAGTGGTTTGTGGGACATTTCTCTGCCTTTTGTGCCCGTGTGAATAGGATGATGATACATTTTTTGGCCATAGCTTGCTTTTCAGGTTTCTTGTCCCTGGTCAGTCCTCAAATCTATGACACCTTTCCAAGAACAAGTCCCATGCAGAATACAAACCAGGAAAGTTGGAAAGTTCCCTAACGATCGCCTGACATGGGCCTGCACACTGAGCTCTAAAGCTGGAACTAAAGCTGATTAGGTGGTATCTATCCAACATTTCTATCTGAACAAAATCATCATATACATTTCATTTTCTACGCAAAGATGGATCAAACATCCTTTACAATCTATAATTTTCTTCCTCAAATATTTGTCTGATCCTATACAGCTGGGAGCTTTTACTGGATAACTATTTGACTCGCAAAGAGGACTTGACTTGTTTGCATTCTTTCCAGAATGGATGCAGACAGCCAGCAACTTAAATTAGAGTAGGTGGGATGTGAAGACACCCAGCAAAGGCTGATGAAGAACAGCAACAATTAATTGACAATTGAGGTCCA
Organism: Todiramphus chloris collaris; assembly: GCA_025345505.1. Taxonomy (NCBI): domain Eukaryota; kingdom Metazoa; phylum Chordata; class Aves; order Coraciiformes; family Alcedinidae; genus Todiramphus; species Todiramphus chloris. The sequence continues at coordinate 37,749,318 of JANVCC010000022.1, forward strand.
TTAAGGGAAAATTAATAAAAACAGTCTATCTGCTCATATATTTCACAAAAACTGTTGCATTTGATTGATTTTAAATCACTGCAGTAACAGGTGGGTGCCTTTTAACAACAGAACAGTTGCATTATCCTTACAGTAAGTATAACTTAAGTGTTGTGGATAGACCATTTCTGCCAAAAATATTTTTTGTCACACATCTCAACCTTCATTCTTTCATCACTTTTTTATTTCTCATGCTGTCTCTCACAACTTTATTGGTGTCTTCATCCCATCTGCTATTCTTTCAGAAAGAGCATCTCAAGGAGATATTCTACTTGTTCTCTTATGCAAGACCTTACACTCACTTTATTGTGAATACCATCTGATTCAATTGATCAATGAATAATTCATTTAAAATCTGTTTTCTCAAAAGACATGCTTCATGGTCCACTGTGGTTGATATTGGCCACTGTCAAGAATGGTATCAGACAGTTAAATCCAGACCGTTGACAAAAACCAAGATATCTTCACTCATTTAAGCCATCTAGGAAAAGAAGCAGCCTATCACTTGCCTCAAGTTTTACATTAAAACTACTTTTAACTGGAGGGTAACAGCAGCCAGAAGGGAATTCTTCAAAGATACCAGACTTTTCCACAAAGCGATTTAAGAAGCACAGTCGACCACTATATATTTCTGAGTTCAAACTAACTTTTTTTTCCCCACTAAATTATCCATCAGATTAATACAACCCTAAGTTGCCTCCATTCACTGCTCCAGTGAAGGACTTTCTTCTTCCCTGTGAGAGAGACACCTTTCTGCCACAGAACATTTTCACTCTACTCCTGATCTGCTAAACCTGCCAGGGCAATCTAGAAGAGGAAAAGCATAAAATATAACAACAATGTCAATGGTAAGCAAATTAACAGAATAGAATAGAATAGAACAATAAAACAGTTCATTTGGAAGGGACCTACAATGACCATCTAGTCCAACTGCCTGATTACTTCAGGGCTGGCCAAAGGTTAAGGCATGTTATTAAGGGCACTATCAGATGCCCTTAATAAACAGAAAAATAGAAGAATAAATAGCAAAATGGAAAATATATTTTCTAATTTACTAGCTATTTTTTTTTTCTTTATTTTAAGTAACTGATCCCGAAAATCTCTGGAAGAAAAAGAAGTTTGCTTGCCTCTGGAAATGTTTGAAGTACCGAAGGACATGCGGTGGAAGACAACGTATGCATTTATGGTTTGGTTAAATTTGTAACAGGCTTCTTGGTAAGAGGTGAGGGGGCAAAGAAAATCACAAAACAGGAAACACTGTTATTTTTAATGCTCCATATAGGAAATTTAAAGAGATAAAAGCCAGGGGTTCTCATTTCTTGTTCTTTCCTAGATCAGAGTAAAATTCTGCACCCACTTTTGTCTCCCTTGCTGAACGTGAATTGGTTTACAAAGTACATAGGCGGTGAAGAATGAGTATCACTGAGCTTTTCACTTTTATCACAGCTACAGAAACCTCTGAATTTGTCAAAGCATGGCATTTCTGCCTCAAGATTTAAAGGAAGAAGCTGCACTGAGGGAAAGCAAAAGGACAGAGCTTTATAGCTCGCAAAGAGACCTACAATTCAAGACCTGGAGCTGCAGAGCAAGACATGAGATTTGCAGAAATACAGGGTAGCAGCAGAAGTTGTGAGCGCCTTTAGGATGATCTATTTTCTCCAAGCCCAGGGAGTACAGACAATTCATCCAGCATTGATTTAGGTCATTTTGTTCAGTGTTTTCCTTCTTCCACAGGAGACATGAAGGGCAGCATTTTTTTCTTCCCTACATCCCCATGAATGAGCCTCTAAAATTGTGCTACAGTTTTGCCACAAAAGCCACCCTTCTTTCTCAAAGACACCCATGTCAATCTTACACTTCCTGACTTTCATATTCCTCTAAATCCCAGCTATCTAGTCCCATAAGAGAGTAGTCAATCAGGCAATGAGATGCTGACCTCATCTCCCCTAAAGTGATATACCTTTGACAATGACTCGGAGGAGCCGTAAGCTTCTTGGAGAAACTGCTCCCACAGGACTTCATAGTAATAAAATCCTGCCTTCATTTATTCCTTCTGTGTTCAAGGAAACACACTGCTTATCATAGTGCATCCAAGATGAATGACATAAGGAACTATCTTTTCTTGAATAGCTTTTTAATGAAAGGATTAGCCAATTGATCTGACTATCCTTTTTGTCAGTTCCTCCCGAGCTGAGATGAGGTTCACAATAGGTTCACACCAGGTTCTCAAGCTTAGATGCTTTGGCTGTTTCTATTAACAAGAAAAGCAGTTCAGCTTGCAGTTTCTTAACACTGAAAACTTTTTTTGCTCTTGGGGATTGTCGAGCAATAGAGTGGATTTATGAAGATACTTCCATTAGCTTTGCCTTTCCTGAGAGAATGAAAAAGGACTAGATTCACACCCAGCAAAATGCATTTAGCTGCCATTATTTCTGAGCCACTTGGATGCTAATAAGGTCTTTTGGCTCTAGTGGGTTCCAAATTATGTTTCATAAGTACATCTGTAATAGAAATTTCATAAATAGGTCTGTAATACCCTGTACTGCTCTTTTCATACTGACAATATATGCAGGAGAGTATAGACAACTTTACAGTACTATGTAAATTAAAATTTACTGATTACATAACATTGATAACCATTAAAGATACAGAGGTGGAGTAAATAAAAGAAATTGGCTCAAGTTTACTAGTGCAGTGCAAGGTAATATACCTAGCGAAATATAGCAGAGCTTCTGCTGTCAGTTCAGGACTTCACAATATGAAACACCAAAGTCAAATAGTTCATCAGTGAATGACTATAAGCTACTAGTGCAATGTTGCATGGGAAAAAGGGAAATGCATCACTGAGAGCATTGGGATAAGTATTTCCCACGGAGAAAGGGTTGATGCCAAGGCCCAGGATGCTGTTGAGTCCTTTTCCTTCAGGAGGCAGCTGTTTCTGGCTGTGCCTACCCCAATGGATAGCTGAAAGATAAACTCAGATTTGAGCAGGATTAAAGAATGGCCTCAGGAATTAGCAGGGGGATGAAGAGCTGCAATCTAAGGGGAGACTGAAAATTTTTGTGTTGATTAGTGCCAGGAGATGAAAATGAAGAGGAATTATGACTGCTATCTATGAACATATCAGAGGATCAACAGTGGGGAAAGAGACAATTTAAGCTAAAGGGCTATTGGCAGAAGTACAAATGGGTATAAATTGCCCATTAATAAATTCTGGCTGAAAATGAGAAGCTTCTTAGCTATTACCGTAATCAGGTTCTGGAACTCCTCTTTGAAAGGGAACAGTAGGGATAGAAAATAAATAAATGCTTTTGACATGTATCATGGTAGATCCATGAAAGACAGCATGTGGGAAGACCCCTAAAATACTAGAAACTGCATTTTGTGACCCAGGAGGTTTCTTCCACTATTATATTCCTCAAGCAACATACTATCTAATACTAAAACATCATTTTTCATTATGGTACTAAGATTAATCTTTTTTAACTTGTCTCTGGAATGTACCCAAAGGAAAACTTAGGGGAGCTTGTTACTGAACTAGTCTTCTAATTGTACTCCAGATGTATTCTTTTTTCTCTTAAATATTCAGCAGCTTTGTGTTTCATGAATTTACTTGATCTTATCATGCTGTTATTCATTCAGTTTTTGTGATTCAATATTCATACACTGATGTCTAGACTATTCTTATCACACATATGCTGTAAGCCTTATTTTTCTTTTCTAGTTCATTTTCCTAGTTTTTGAAGTACAATTCTTTTACAGATTAGACTCTTCAATTTAATCTACGATAGGGTTTTTTTGGTTGTTTGTTATTGTTGATGTTATATATACAATATAAAGCTCTACGGTTTGCTTCTCTGGCAGAAAAGGGTAGTTTGATTGATAGAATTCAATTGCTGGATTGAAATAATGCAGCATGTTTTTATCTTACATTTGTTGGTCATTTTATTAGTTTTGACTATTGTACCATAAGACAAAAATGTAATGAACTTTGTCACACACCACAGCCCGTAACTCTGTTATGGTAGATATACCATTTATACAGAGATATGGAATAACCTTATAGTTCTGCTATGGGTGATTTCAGACAAAGTCCAGCTGAGGAACAGAAGGAGCCCAATTTCAAAAACCATGCAATACATGGCATAGTTGTCCCACTGTCTTGATGGAGCTTTCTCTTCTCCAGGCTGAACAACTCCAACTCTCTCAGCCTGTCTTCACAAGAGAAGTGCTTCAGCCCCCTGATCATCTTTATGGCCCTCTTCTGGATCCACCAGGGCAGGTCCACATCTTTCTTACCCTGGGGGCCCCAGAGATGAACACAGTACTCCAGGTGGGGGTCTCATGAGAGTCCTCCACCTATTTCGTGTTTCCCATGGCCAAGACAACTGGGCACAACCTGAATCTCTGCTGCTTCCTGAATCATGGTCAGGAGCCTTGAGAAAACACAGGACTGAAGTTATTTTTTTTTTACTAGTTCCAAAAATAAACCATCATTCATAAAAAGTAAATAAAATTTAAATACCTTAAGACTGAGACTGCAAGCCAGCCTCCAGGTGCCTTGCCCCAGAGATCCCATAGGCAGTACCTAAGGCAGGATTTCTGTATAACGCACAGACAGGGTAACAATAACCCAGAATAACAACTCAAAATCCCTGCACCCTGAACCACCTGTAGCAAGCTGAAGCAAATTTTAAGTCCTGGGTATAACTGCAATCCTTTTCCCTCGTAGAGCTTACATGTCTCTGCCTGGGCTGCTTTTAGCTAACTCCATTTGCTTAAACTCTGGAGTGCAGAATCTTTTCCTAAGGCTAGAGTGTTACAGCAATATTTCTAGGACATAAACAGAGAAATGATGTTTGAGAATAGTGCTTTGTCCAGGGTACCAGGCTGCACCTGAATTTTCCATAAAATAGTTACTGAATAAAACAACACTGGATATTAACAAATTACCATGTTTACACCCTTTACAGTTACTATAATCATCAGGCAATGGAGTCATACTCTAACGTGCATTCTCTAAGCACACAAAAATCCTTTTTTCCTAACAGTATTGATTCAGCATGAGAACACCTTACATTACATAAGATGCAATGACTGATGTTATGGGGGAACAGTTGATGGGCTGGTGGGGTGTAAATATCTTTGAGGCTGAAGGCACATCTGGGTTATCCTGGGTCCCAGCTCCTAAGCAAGTGCTATAAGGACAACGCTGCCGTATAAAAGCTGAGCACCAGCTTTTGTCATATTCATTATCATTTATAGGAAAAAGTTGTCTTAACTATACTGTATCAGAGGTCATCCCCATCAGTAGAGGTCTCCACATTGGGAAACCTTGGTACACAACACCAAGCGATCTTTCTATATATCACTGATTACATGTTGGCAATCAGTGGCTGAACAGCTTAATGTGTTATTTTAAATAGGCATTACAATGTATTTGTGTATTTTTTGATTACATGAAAATTACACCTCTTGTTTAATGCACTTGTCAGTCTGCTCAAAACCAGAAGTGTCTTACTGTGATTATTGTTCAGTAAAAATGGGCCCATCTTGGAAAGTTCAAGATGGTTGTGAGTAACAAGCTGGTATTTTAAAGGCATATATATATATATTTTTTTAATTTTATTTTTTTGGTCATTTCCAACATAATGAAGTCAGAAAGAAGGAACGTTGCAGAAAGAACAAAGATTAATTAAGCCAATCAAAGCTTACTACACCCCAGCCAGTACTCCTTTTCAGATGTGAGTATATCCATCTTCAAAATATTAGCTAAAATATCTCCCTACCATGTTCATGGATAAATTTATTTTTCAAGGATATACTATTGAAATTTCTTCCTACCTAAATCTTGACCTACAATACTTGGCTGAGCTTCAAAACAATTTGTTTTATGTGGTGTTCTTCAACCACAGCATCACAAAACACTTTAAAAGATGAGATCAGCAGGTAGTAGGCATGTAGTAAAATATTAGCTTCACCAGTGGAAATGGCTCATTATTTTGACCTTTTGCTGTTTTAGTTATACCTTGGCTGTCGTACACAAGCATAAGCATAAGCTAAAGAGAAGTTCATGTGGGAAAATTTAAACTGGGTAAGTGATTTCACGGCTAAGGAGAAGAGAGTAATTTATCTGGTTATTATCCTGGATACAAGACAGAGAATAGATATACTTCATATGAGAGGAATGCACATGTTTCTTTAAGTTTATTTAAACCAGTTTATAGTTTTAGATATTTTTACAGTATTGAATACATACTGAAGCAAGTTTGCCTAAATAAAAAAAAAAATATCTATATATGAGTCTGTCCCTCATGAGGCGAGCCCTTCTCCTGGGTTGGCCCTTCACTAAAACCTGTCCTTTACTATTCACAGTCCAGAGTTATGAACACTATTCCCCTCCCACTAAGAAATCTTTCTGGGATTTCTCTCTCAGCATAAGAAAACACTTTTTCACTGTGAGGGTGGCTGAACACTGGAAAAGGTTGCCCAGAGTTTGTGGAGCCTCCATCCTTGGAGACATTCAAAACTTGACTGGACATGGTGAGGGGCAACTTGATTAAAGTGACCCTGCTTCCAGCAGAGGGTCCATCAGCTCCTTGGTCTCCAGAGGTCTCTGCCAAGCTCAGGAAATCTGTGGACTATAGAGGATGCCCCTTAGTTATAAAGATCTGCTTCCATCACTTTATCCCACAGCAGCCTGAAATGTACAGTAGGGAAGGGGCACAGTTAAATACCATCTGCAGAGGGCAGGTGGCAATGGGAAGAAAATAAGATCAAGACAGTTAAGCTAGGGAAGAGCTTTCCCTTCCTCACCCTTCTCCTGCAGGCAAGATGGTGGTGCAAAGGCAGATCGGGCAGTGACTGTTCCCTGTCAAAGTCACTGTTGCCTCCGTCTCCCATGTCTCTTCTAACCTCTAACTTCCCTCCAACGGTGACAGCTGCACAGAGCTGGCAGGACACAGGAGGCTGTTCATCCTTGTACAGTAAATCTCCATTTCTTCAGGCATAGCATACAGCATATCCCCTTCGAGACTTTTGCACTAGTCAGCTATCTGCTTAGGCAATAAACAGAGCCAGACCTTGTATCTTAATTCAACGAAAAGCAAAGTCACACACTAGGGAATAGGAGATGCATGGTATATTCACCCGATGAAGGAAAAAAGGGACTGAAATTGCATAACTGACAGGCAGACAAATGCCAATACCCATATGATGTTGTTCTATGCTATTGTACGAGAGCTGTTGTAAGACTCTGTACAGATAAACTTTGGACGGGAAATGTAAAAGCAGTTGTGGAGAATAACACACTGACAGGCTTGATACAGCCCTTGCACTCATTATCGTTGAAAACTGAAAAAAAATGGAACGTCTGGACATTGTAATGGACTGTACAAGTGCTCCTCATGTGCTCGGGGTGAAGTCAACTGAATTAAGTTACAGAGAATTCCACGTAAGAAAGTAAAGTTAGAAGTTTTAGAAGAGGTAATATAAAAGCTCTCCCTCTGACGAAACAACATCTTCCACTTCAGCTTCTTAAATACCACCATCAAGTATTTCAATGACCTTGTTCACTCTCATATTTATCTACTCAGCCTTATTTCACATTCCGCTGATGATATTTTTTTAATGTGCCTAAATATACTGCTGCTGAATTTTCGTAATATTCATTTTTTAATAATGCTTTATACTTTTGGCTATTCTGTTTGTAAAAATATATACATATGTGCACACATACATCAGTAACTTCAAACACGTCCTGAATGCATTTTAAGAAGCCATCTCAGAAGCAATAATCTTAAGCATTTTTTCAATACTCCAACTAAAAACTACTGAGTGAGTCTTGGAGTGCTCTGGAAACATTAATCAATAATTGAAACCCCACAGTGTTCTAACAGTTACCCACTACGTGATTAGTGTAAGTTCACCAGCTCATCTAGCCACTGGATAACAAGAACTTCCAAGTGGAAGAAGTGTAACTGTTACTGTAGCTTTACACATATTTTCCAGCTTTATTTAGTGGGAAGCCAACCCACAGTACATCATCATCACTCTTCAGTGTCCCTCTCAAAACGTTCTTGTGGATGAGTGAAACATCTTTCTCCTGCAGATATTCTCTTTCAAAAGAGAAAGATTAAGGTATGAAAATCCATCCACATTAAACAATACGAAGTTCATATGAATTTGTTGTATAGCATCATATAACATGTGAATTAAGAAAAATCTCCTTTGTTAAAATGCACTTCAGTAGCAAAGTCATGATACGTATCTTAACACTTTTACAGCCCAGAAGGCAATTCTGAGAGTTTCCTACAAACATAAGGGAAATATTCATGTTTTCAAGTATTACTGATAGAGAAGCCACAGAAAAGAATGAAAATCTTTTTTTCAAAGCTCTAAAATAAATCTTCCTAATATTTCATTGATGAAGACTCAGGACTGACAGCATTGTTATCACATTAATGTTTGTGGACATTAATCAGAGTTTTATCACAAAATAGATGAGAACACAAAGGTTTTTAACTGATATTTTAATTACAGTGAAATTATGGGAGGCCCACCATGCCACTAATATTTCTCTCTGCTTCATGAACCCAACGTAGCAGCTACACAGCAACACCTCCACATGTCTCAGAAAGAAGTGACTTCTGCAATAGCTCTGAATAACTCGGTGGAGAAAGAGGCATTTGCACTGGTCCAAGACAGATTTAGATCCAGTGATTAAGGGAAGACACTAGAAAGCAGGAAACTCTCTCCTATCTGTAAATAACAGCAACTGGTACTACGTGCTACACCGCAGACCCAGACCATCACAAGAGTTCTCAGTTAACCAACCTCAGTCAATTTTCTTGTATGAAATGCTTCAGCTGAAATTATTAACACTGCAGTTTTCCATAGTGCTATCTATATCTAACAGAATCAATAGGAAGTGTTCCTTTAAGTCCTGCTGGCTGCTAGGCTTGGACCTTACACCACCTCTACAGGGATTAACATTTCAACTACTCAGCAAGTTTCAAAGAAATTTGTATTTTTTTAATGTTTTCTGCAACTTGGGAGCCCCATGTGAGGTCACCCACTGTAAGTCACACAAATCTTCTTAGGTTTTGATTGGCTCACCTTTGCCTACATTATACAACCAATGTCATTAATGGCCCTGAACGCCTACTGAGTGCCCCCAAAGCAGGCAAAGTTAAATACCCTGATACTCCTTGGTGCCTTTGTAGGCTTTTGGCCATCACTGATCACTTTTTGATCACCTGTGGTGAGATGCAGGCAGACAGTGGTAGACTAGCGCATATATTATTTTACAGGGACACAATTTACAAAAGCATAATCTCTATGGATAACAATGATGTGTCTTGAAGGCTGCGTTACACATTTATGCTGTGGGGCACTTGGTTTGCTTGTTCCACTGGGTATTCAGCTTAAGATAAAAGAGTAAATATTCATTAAGCAGTACATTTTCAGAACAATTACTTTTCCTTTTATCTAAATACAGTGTACTGTCTTCTAAGTGCCCAAGTTTCAGCAGCAAAACAAAAAAAGTGTGGAAATAAGATGTCCTGCAGTCAGAAACATATGTTAGAAAGAAATCTCAGCATAGTCATTTTTCAAAGATAAATCAGAAATGCAAAATATACCACTGTTTGAGATACCATTATTTGGTAATATCCCAGGTTATTCACATACGTGTACTTTTGAACAGTGGAGCTCAACAGCTCTGGGATCAGGCATTGAAAACAAACCCAGTTCATGTTTTATCATGCATTAAATCCATCTGGACAAGGAGAGAGATTCTCCTCCCAGCTCCTACATCTCTGTTCTGTGTGCACAGTAAATTGCTGCTTAGGCTTTCATTATATTATGAATCAGAATAAAAATATTTTAAAATATAAAGCCTTTACCAAAAATAAAATCAATGAGACTCTTACAGAAGACAGACTGGTGTGAAATGGTGGTATTCACAAGAACTCCCTCTTACAGAGTCCCAGATCTGGGAGAAGGTTCAAGCAAGGAGTAGAGGGCTATTCATTGGCACTTTAATTTACTCTCCTGCAAGAACATGGGATGGCATTGTCAATCAGACTGACTCTTAGATGAGCAAAGGAGGATCCAAAGGGCATTTTCTGCAAGCCTTAATAATATTGGAGAGTACTGTGCATGGTCATAAGTGTCCTGTGGAGTGTAGGAGCTGTCATGTGTAGAAGTCCCTAAGCAACATGACAATGTAAAGGAAGGAATTTGTGTGTTTTCATATACTTATATATGACAAGTGTACAATGACCCAAGAAGATCAGATGATAATCTGTATTGTGCCTCAAGCAGATGCAGTCTGGCAGTTTCAATTCCTGTTTCCACTTACATGGCACACCAAGATGTCTCAGTTCTCTTCTGGAATGACAGTTTGCAGAGATAAATGACAAGTTTAGCATCTGTCTTTGTTCTGTTGCCTCAACTAGGCTACAGCTGTAATGGTGCAACAGAGCTGGGAAGGGTTTGGGAGATTTAAAACATTTCAGAGAGTCCAAAGGATTATTACTTGTCTTTTCCTGAAGGAAAAGGAGAAGGAGGAAGAGGAAGGCTGACATATTTATTTACTTTGCTCAGTTCTCACTTATGTGGAAAAACATAATTAAATCATTTTGAAATCATAAAAGACACCTACAATAGCTTTTTCCAATGTCCAATTTCATGCCTCTTCATGGAAATAGTACCTCAGAAATTGCTTCTCTTCACAAATACAACTTCAGTTGACAGATAAAATCCTCAAAAAATTGCCAAGCAGAAACCTCAGGCTCATGAGGCAGTTCCTTCCTGGAAACTCAGCCAAGGACTTGGAATCAATTACATAAAGGGACTGAATAACAACAGATCCCAGAGAACTAAACGTTCTGTTCAGTTACTGAACTTTTTTCAAGTGCACAACTGAACCTGGTGAAGGGTAAGAGAAAGGACTTTAAGCCAGAAGAGAATTAAAATGTAGTAGTAAGGAAAAATTATAGCTGAGAAATAAAATTCTTATTCAAGTGTTAATTTTTTTTTGGGGGGGAGAGAGACATATACACTTCTGAACTGCGGCAGGGATGTGTTTTTTCACAAGCAGCATTTACAGTAACTGCCAGCTCAAGAGGCCGAACATTTAAATTTGTCTCTGCAGCAAGCAGGCTTGGATTGCAAGCAGGCTTCTGGAGTGTTTGCCCCACTGGAGCTGCACAATTCATGACAAATTCCACTCTGAGTTGTATATTACTGCTGGTGGCTGGAAAAACTCACAATTGCCAATTCTCAAAATACTGTTGCAAGTGGTTTTCTTAACAGCTCACTTATTGGAGTGTTACGAGTCTGAGCCTTGTCTCATCCGTGTGTGTTAGTGCGAGTCCAGAGAAGCTAGAAAATATGAGCCTTCAAATCCCAAAGCCTAGAAAATCACTGTGATTCAAACCTACTCGTCTGATGTCTGGGAGGAGATGCAGAATTGTGTGTCTGGTGATTTGTCATCATCTCACCTGGCATCCAGCTAGGACTGTTTAGCGGTAACTTGTCTGGGAGACCTAATTATACTTAGAACACCAGCTGAAAACATCCTCAGCAGTAACACTCTAAAGTATGGTACCATGTGCTGCCATTTTTACTGTGACGCATCTTTTCTCATTGCTTTTCTTATATGTTACTCAACTAATGAGACTGTAGCCCTTGGCAATGTGTAATTGATTCAGCGTTGCTGAGTTGGAAAGCAACAGAAGCACAAGAATTGCTTTTCATTCATTGCTTCATTTGGTTGTAAGTCAGTGACCTACCCAGTGCAGCAGCTCCACTGCTCCAAACTGTGCATCATTACTGCCCATACATGCTCCTGTCATAGGCATAAAAAAATAAATAGGAAAGCTTAATTTTTACTTCATATTTTCCATAAGACAATGGCATTTGTTATTTTTCATTGTGAGTCCCCCAGCTATTGTTTCAGGACTTTTCTCCAAAGCACTTCAAGTGTCTTTAGCCCAAAATAAAACCCTTCCCTTAGCCCATCCTATAAATCAAACAACTGGTAAGTAGTGGTACACCAGCAATGAATCTTTTCTGCTACGGGTAGGTTTTATGCTCTGCTAACAGTTATATTTTTGTGTAGCTGTATGTACCGTTCCATGTACAGGAAAAGAAAAATGCAGTTTTTCACAGCAGATGTCATTGACATATTTTATTTGTCATAAATGTCATCCTCATATCCAACCCCTTTCCCTTCATTCTCCAGGGCGTAAGCAGAAAAGGCAGATAAATAAGTTAATAAAACACGATGTAAACATTCTGACTGCCAATTTCAGCACGCCAGAGCCTGAGCTTATTAGAGGCACAGCTGCAGAGGATGCTACCGAAAAGGAGCAACTCAGGTGATGTACTTGAGAGGTTAAACTGTACAACAAAGATCAGCCCTATTTCTAGCTACAGAAAATAAAAAAAGAATTGCCATGGTATTTACTCAAGGGCTTCAGGTATTGCTTCAAAATTTGGCTATTACATCTTGGCACCTTAAAAGTTAACTTGGCTCTTCCCTGGCTTCTGGAGGGAGAAAAAGACAAAAGAAGGTGAAAAAAGCATCTGTTTCTTTTTTTTCTCCAGTTTCCATTTATGAAGCTTCTGATTTATTTTATTTTAGAGAACAGTCCAGCTGTGCCAAGTGCTTGGCTTATGACAATGAATACGATGTAGGTTTGGTGGTGAACACTGGTTCTCTCAAACTCTATCTTGATATATTGTCTCTGCAAAGTATAGCAAAACTCTGGTATCTCTCAGTGTAGCTTTTCACATCTTCAAGTAGAAATGTAGGAGATGGATGTGACAATAGTTGCTCCTGGCTCATGCCAAGTTTGGCAGAAGACCTGATTATTTTCTCCTTAAAGAACTATTATGCTGCAGCTACGTAGGACTCAGTAAGCAGAGACACATCAAAATTAGGAAGCCAATAGATAAATGCATCACCTCAGTGTACATTTGTAGCTTTTTTACTCAGCATAACAGTATATTATTAACATTTTTGCAATACTGTTATCTCTTCATTGTATGTAAGATTTTTAACAAATTGTTGTGTAAAAATATTGTTAAAATAATATTAATGATGTATACATCCTAATTACCTTCTATATATGAAATGCACACTAAATACTGTATAATATATAGGTAATAGTATTTTTTAGAGACCTGTTCTCCTATCTAGTAGTATAATCAGAAGTGACACAGCAGAAGAGAAAAACCTTATCATTTGGAAAAATGAAGAATTTGCTTCTCTGTAAATGCTTCTTAGAAGAGACTGTTTTCAGCATGCCATAAATTCTGCATGCATTTGAAGATTTTATCATAAAGAGCTGTGTATTGCCCTCGTGAAACATGGTTTTGAAATTGAACAAAATGTCTCAGTCTTAATTTATTTTCTGTGATCTTCACCAGACTGAAGAACAAGAAGCAAGCCTTTCTCCTGATCAATGTTCTTTTGCTGGTAGGTTACTAGTTATGCAGTCAAAGAAATAGTAGTTTTTATCATTGCCAAGAATAACAAAAAAAATCTTTTAATGGAAGAGGTCTCTGAAGGCAGGAAGACTTTGACAGCTGTGGAGTATCTTTAGTTAGGATTAGATGTCCTTTCTGCTTGACTTAGTACCAGAACTTCTTAGAGGATGCTCAGACTTCAAAGAGATTTTTTTCTCCACAGAGATAAGTACTCCGAACCTTTCTACAAAATTCAACCATGCAAGGAGTTTGAACAGCAATTACAAGAAATTCCCAGTTATAGAAAAACCTTTTTTTTTCCCCCTTGAAAAGTAATACTAAAATAAAAACAGTCTACAAGCATCTTGCCTACAGTACATTTGTATTATTACTGGATTCATGCCTGAAAAATTACACTGTTTACATATTACTGATAGCTATGTCTTTATGCACTCCTGTGAAGAGACATGAACAAAAATATTTATAAAACTTCACTGAAACGAACTTGATACATGGTTCATAATTATCTTCTTGCTATTCCCTGTTAACAAGCCCAGTGGAAAAGCTTATGCATGCCCAAAGTTAAAGATGAGATTGGAGTAGCTGAGAAGAAAAAACCCCATATATATATTTATTTATATATTTAGTGTCTTTTCATATAGAAAACTTGAAGAGATGATTACTATGAAAATAACAATGCAATTAAAGAGGGAATGCATTAAAATAGTTGCAGCATAATTAAGGTTTTGGTTTGTTTTTTTTTTTTTTTTCTGAGGAAAACAGAAATTGAAAATTAAATTGGGGAAGCATTAGCAGCAGCAGCTAAATTAAAGTGTGCGTAGTTCACCTGCACTTTTTCTAACAACCACAATACAAAAATACCATTTAAAGTTAGAAAAAAGCCTTGCTTTAATTTTTAAGACATATCAGCACAAACTAATCTCCTTTTTTTTTTTTTTTTTTTTCTTCCCTCCTGTTCTGGAAGAAGTGCTACCTTGGTACTATATAGGAAGTATTAGAATTGATCGATCCATCATTGCTGCCAGGTAACTGAAGGGGATGGTCTATGTCAAGAGCACAGCAGGATTTCTATGCTTTCCTTTCTTAGCAAAGAAGCCCAAAAGATCCATGAATTTCTCTGGTTAAAGTGATGTCTGTTACTTCTAGGTAACTTAACTCTGTAATACTGCTTCTGAGGAGAATGTTGACTCTTAAGCAGCTTGAGTTTCAGCTCTGCTCCTTGAACTATTTGTTCCTGCTGCATCCTTTCTATCTCCTGGATTCATTGGTCACAATTTATTTTGGCTGAGGGTCAAATTTCCATGCATCTACCCAAGACAGATTCTGAAGATATACTGGTAACATTAATTATGGCTTGATTATATTTATATATTCATATAGTCATGTGCTTATTTATTAATATATTATTATATTCATGCATTCATATATTAAAATATTAATATAGTCATACACTCACATTGTATAACATGATAATACAATATTATATCACAACTATAATATTACACATACCATATACAACGTATTATATATAACATGTAACATACTACCTATATTTCTATATTGATCTTTGAGAACATTACACAGAGCTCTCTTTTTCAGCATATGCTTCAATTAAACAGGTCTTGATTTCAAGCCCAGAATTGGAGATGGAAATACAACTTCTAATACTGAGTCAGTTATTAGTTGTTTTCATCAACTATCTGGTAGCTGCCAAAAAAGAGACAAAACATTTACAGGCTTGAGGGGTTTGAATTTTTGTTAAGAAAATAATTCTTCTTTTCTAACTAAATCCTTCATTTGCTCTAGTTCCTAAATTAAGTTCTTGAATTTCAGAAGCACTGAGCATTTTTTAACTCCAGCTGCTAGAAGGAATTGACTCGATGGGAGCTATAGCTGTTCACCATATCTTAGGAAAGAATCTCATTTGTGCATCTAGATCTGAATTTCAGTGATTAATTTAGCCACCATCTCTACAAATGAAAAAAAAAAAAAAAGAAAAAGCCTGCTGAAACAAGCAAAGTGCCTGTTTATTGAGTGTTCTTTTGCTGCCTCATCAACTTTCAATGGTGTTTGGGTTGAAAATACTCTGACATTCCAGTGTAGGGGAGGTTTTTTTCTTTTCCTTCCAAGTTCCTGGGTCTTGTCTTTGCAGTAAGCAAGTCTTGCCCTCTTTTTGATAACTCCCAAGGTTTTACTTTGCTCCACGCTCCTCACTTTTATTCCCTCCAGTGCACTATCAAAAGTTCTCAATTCTGAACAAGCTCAATTATTCTCCAAAAAGCACAATTTTCTACTTCTTCCAAACTGTTTAACTGTCCTCAGCCCAGTATACAGAAGATACTAGAAAAAAAAGGATTTTCTTTCCAACTGCCTCAAACAGACATTGTCTCTCTTTCTTACAAAACTGTGAAAAATAATTATACTATCACATATAGAAGAGTTTTCAGAAAGGAAAAAAAAAAAATACTGTTTTGTAGCACTTTTCCTAATGGAAAGTCAGCCTTAGATTTGCCTGATGTAACCTGCAACATCCATTGAAAGCCTAAGCCAGAACATGATCCAAACACGTAGAGCGTGTGCATCCTGGCAGTCACAACCACTTTGAAGTTATGTCCTTTAAGTAGCTGATGAGTGGACATTATTATAAATATGTCTATAAGACAGGTCTATCAGAGGAACCCTGAATAAAATAAAGACTTCAAATACCATTAAAATTAATGAATTAGGTCAAGTCAGGTAATTCATCACCTGGCTAAATTGGAATCCAATCTGAGGCATCCTTTAAAAAAAGACACATTCAAATAAGGTAATGTTCACAGGGCAGTTCACAGTGAAGATAATCATAATTTAAATGAGAAAATGCCTGCACAGTTTTAGCAAAGTCTGACAGGAATTCTCTGCAAAAGCAGCATGGTAAGCAAAAGCAAATTTCCACAAATTAATTTGACCTTGATGAAAGGCACATATTTTTATCAATCAGACTTAACAAATATTGACTTTAGGCATTAACCAAAGATATACATAAACATTCAGGTTGCTAAAACAGTTGTCAAGTTCATTTTCCTTCTAAAATCACAGTTTGCTGAGATAGATCAAGCTGAACTTAACCTCTTTAAAAAAAAAAAAAAACAAACCCGTGTTTCCTCATAAAGTGAGAGTTGGATGGATCAGTCTTCTCTGCCTATCAACTGCTAAAAATGATGTGACACACAGGCAGAGTGAAATCTGCTGGCTGGGATAGACATACAAATGAAACTTGGTGTAATTATAGGCACAAGAGGCCCCATGACCGTGGCCCATCCTCTTCCAGCAGCACCAGCCAGGATGCTGTGGGAAAGCAGTGAGGGCAACACGTTTGCTTGGGACTACCATTTATGATGGAGGTTTTATTTGCACTGGAAGGCCAACAGGGCAGCACATTTCAAGAGGCATGTTATGGGTCACCAAGACTTTCTGAAGAGAAGAGTAATACCCAGTAACCGTTTAAACTTCAAAAATATGAAAGATTAAAAGACACGTTAATGGTAATTTTTACTCTCCGTTCTTAGTGAACTACTGGACGTTCCCAAAAGGAGAGGATAGCAACTGGTGTAAATGGTGCTTCCTTCTTTCAAGCAGCAGCTGAACGAAGAACCAGCCATCACTTTGAAAAAAACAAGATTCCCAATACATTTCCTGAGTGAAGTGTGGCCGTTTGCACTTGCTGAGAGGTGTAAGATCAGTACTGCCAAGCAGGGAAGGAGCTCTGAACTAATGCCAGGCACCCCTGCAGGAAAGGCTCCCCACTCCTGAACATGGAAAACTACTGGACTTCCCTCTTCTCCAAGATCAAAACCTTCTCTAAATTGTCAGATTTCCCAAGAGAAGGGAAGAGCAGGAACCATACTGGCAGTCGAGCTTCAGCCAAGCATTTTCAAACATTCAGTAAGGTGAGTGCAAGATTAGATTTGAGGAGTGCACAAAGGCTTTTTCTGTTCTGCAGTATTCATCTATTTTGTGTCATATCCAGCCTTCACTGAAGAAACACCTTGAGGCATTTCATGACTATGTTGACATTTCAATTATGCTGCATTTAAACAGATTTGGTTGTGCTGAGTCTTACTTCTTGCTAAAATACTTCCCATTCTAAATATAGATTTAAAGAGTTATTTACTAAGTCAAATTCTGACAGGGAACATACCAAAGAAGCAGCAAAGTAGAAAGGTGCAGTATTTGCCTCCCTTTTTTAAAGATTCTTGCTATCTCTCTGCCTTTTTTCGTCTGCTCCATGACTTGGAAGCTGTGCAGAGAGAGCACTGCAATGACAGAAGCAAAGCTCTGTAAGGAATCTTAAGAATGGATTTGTCATGAGGTAGGGCAAAAGAAGGTTTCTTTTCTCTGAAGCCTCCTAAAACTGGTTGTAAAATGAGCTGGAGATCAGCCTACCTGCTGGCATGGCCAGAAAGGGTACAGACCAACATAAGAAAGCCATGAACAGCCTAGAAAAGAATGTCTCCAAGTAACTCACAGACATACTCAGACAACCAAGTACACCAATACTTTTTCCTCAGATGTCCTTAAAGTTTATAAGAAGCAAAGAACTGGAAGATAAAAATTGCTTCCATAATTTAGCAGTCTCTCTGTAATGACTGACTTCTCTACAAGTCATGAAAATGTCAAAGCCTCTGCTAGCAGAATGTTCAGCACTCTGTTAGAGTTCGAACGCAGCAAGCCCTTAGGAACCTGCAGGTTCCTAAAACATGTAACAGTTTCATACTTTTTGAAGAAAGAAATAAAACTAAGAGTCAGTTAAGTTTCATGAATATCTCTTCTTCTGACTATTCATGGCTAATGAAAGTGAGAGGTGGCTAATTCCAAACTCTCTGGGTATACAGATTTCCATTAACATTTTTTTCAACTAATGGCTGTGCATCTCTTTTGCTTTAGCTGTACTGCAAGTGACAAATGTTATCGAGCCTGAATATTTTCCTACAAGTATATTTAAGATTTATACTAACTGCTGTTTATCCGAAGAAATCAATGGCCTTGAATCCTGTTGAAAAATACACCATAATATTGGTGAAGTTTTTCCTGAATCTGGTTTTATGAGAAAGAATAAAAGAAGTGTGCACAGCCATTCAGCAGTATATACTACTCACTTTTTTAATATGCCTAGAAATATTTGAGGGAATGTGAAGCTGATCTCTTGAGAATATATCCAATACCCACTGTTACCCTTAAAATCCCATGCTGAAACATCATTGCCAAAAATAGCCTCCTAAAGGTGACACTTCTGTGAAAGATGTCCCAAGGTGCAGCAAGAGCCGCGTGAGGATATAAGCCACAGTTACAGGGCTGCTGCAATTTTCACATTTATTTCATGTATTCCTTTTCCTATTTGGTATTCCTTTTCCTACTTTACATGAAGCTTTTTGGTTTGGGGAATATTTTTAAGTACATGTATTTTTTGCTTGAAAAATCTCATTATTATGGGAATGTGAAACAGATGTACAAAGCAGTGGTTGTGATAGAAAAAAGGAATCTGGATATCAAAGAGCAAGAGAGCAGGGCTGTATACCACACTGTTATTCCACAAGAAAAAAAATTGCAAGGAGGAGAAAGCAAACATTCTAACAAAAAATATAATTTAATACAAGAAGCAAAAATGTAACTATTTCTGACACAGCTTCATACAAAGAAGGTAATAACCAGCTGTTAGCATACCTACCCATGCATAGGCTTTCTTCTGTGTGTTTTTCCGGGTCAATAATATCTAGAACTATTTATATGTATCCTTATGCACTTATGTCTGGATGATCAGTAGAAATGATTTCTTACCAGCTGCCTGCACCAAATGAAACTGAGGAGACAGCAACATCAGCCTGGAACAAATCCTTTTAAAACTCCCTGAAGGATGACAATGCTCAGCCTGGGCTGGCTATTTCAGCACCAGCAATACCCATCTCTAAGCCAGCTCGTGTGGCTGTGCAGAGCAAAGCAGCTCATGACAGCACCAAAATCTGCCCAGAAAAAACATGGGAGTGACAGGTCCCAGCTTCCAAGATCATCTTCTGTACCAGGCATATAGATATCAGGGTATAAGTGAGTTAATCTGAAGCCACTTTAAACACATTGATTTAAAAGTCTCAATGCCATCACAAGATTTTATTCTAGTATCTCCTGAAAACAGGTTTTTCATGACAGAGACCATACAGAATCAAAGAATCATTTAGGTTGGAAAAGATCTTTAACATCGACTCCAAGCATTAACCCACCTCAGGCAAGTCCACCACTAAACCACATGCCTCAGCACCACATCTACACATCTTTTAAATACCTCCAGGGCTGGTGACTCCACCACTTCCCTGAGCAGCCTGTTTCAATGTTTGGCAACCTTTTTGATGAAGAAACCTTTCCTAATGTCCACTATAAAGCTCCCCCTGCTTCAGATTTGAGGGTATCATATCTGGTTATTGGTTGAAAAGTAAAATCCTATGGAATATTTACATTGAAAATAATAGTTACTATTCAGGCGACATAAAGATTGTTGTGGAACCTAGAACCAATGCTAATTTTAGGTCATAATGTCAACTGTAGTGAATAGTTCCTCTTTTATATTTTATTTCACTTCTCTTTGCTCTACTTGCCATCGCAGTAGGTGATACAGCTACAGGATGCAGATGAGCTGCAGGATGTTAGCTATTAGTATAACAAATATTTCCACGGTTTTACTATAATGCTTCAGACTCATTTCACATACACGACCATTAGTATAAAACATGGGGAAAAAACCAGACCTGAATTGTTAAATTAATAGGAAAGGAATTGTTTAAATTAAGTACCCATCCCCTATTTTTTTTGCAGAGAGGGAAATACAGGTTTTTGTTTTTTTAATAGCTTTCAGTACAACCGAGGAAAATTTGTATTTAAAAAAGAAGCTTGAAGAAAATACTGAAGAAAAATAAATTCTACCTTTTGCTCAAAGACAATTTTCTGCATTAATAAAACACAATTAAAATTCTCCGAGAAGTCCTTCCCAATAAAAAGTTGGATGTTTTTGAGATAATGGAAGATTTATTAAAAATGTCCAACCTAGAAGGTTTTGTGTTCTACACTGATTTAAGATTAGTGAAGTTAATAATGGCTACTTCTTGCAAAAAAAGAAAAAAAACCTCACAACCTAAGGCTGAAGTAGGATTCAAGAAATCCTCCTGATGTTAAAGTCAATTAAATTTAGAAATAATCAAGGTCTTTGGTTTTGGCATAGTTGGTGTAAAACCAAAATGTACGTGCATGGATTCTTCTGAGGGGATCCAAGCTCTGCAGTGATGAGGAAAGAAACATCCCACTGGCAGAACCAATGAATATATCTTTATAATCTGCTGATATGTTGCAGTGTCAATGATGTCTGTTCGCTCTGAGGTTCAATTACAACAGTTTGTGCTTTATATAACCAGGGATGTGAAATTTTTTGTTATCCTCTGTCCCAAACAATATAAAGTTTACTGAAGGAGAGGTAAAGGACATGTAAGGTTTGGGGTCCCACCATCCTTATTGAAGAGACAGGTATTCCTACAATTCTTCTCTCCTGATAGGGCTCTTCTTTGTCTCTAATAAGCACAGCAAGTTGCACGATAGCTACCCAGGCATGAAAAATGGGGTAGTGAAGAATTGAACCCCTACTACCATTTGTTACTCTGCTATTCTGACCCGCTTTGTTGGTAAGGGAGAAGACTGTGGTTGGCCTCTAGGATTCGCTCTAATCTCTTTAAACAAATTGATAATTATTATAATAACATTGTCTCCTTGGAGTAAGAATAAAATGCAAAGTTGATTTCCTTGTGAGATTGAGGCATAGTATCAAGCCGAGCTGTGCCAAAATTCAAACTTCATCTTTGAAAGTCAAAACTAGATCTTTATTTCAATACAAATGAGAACAAAACTGGTATTTCACTTTGATGTAAGAACTACTAACAAGACTCCCAATTAAAATTATACCAGCAAAATCCAGCAATGTGTCAACCAGTAAGAAATCCAATTGTTCTGCAGACCCTGGCTAGGCTTAACTATCAGAAAAATACAACTACACCCAAAACTATTTCCAGAAATTTGTATGGAAAACTTTAAAGGGCCCAGTATTATTTTTACTGACTTTTTACAATGTATAATGCTCTCTGAAGTGCCTTTATTAGTTCATTCAGTGCTTTAATAAATTGAGAGACCATTCAAGATCAGAGATTTACTTTCTTTCAAGCAGTACCACCAAAAACCCTTCCAACGTTCAGAAGTTCAAACCAAATGCTGACTATCACAGTGTGCTCTTCCTGACCTGAATATTTCAAATTCAGAGTTTCCTAATGAAAATCTCCCATCAAACACTTCTTTATTGACAATGGTCCGCTCTTCAGAACAAAGAGAACTACACCTCGAGAATAAGAAATGTGTATCTGCAACCCTCCGTATTTTATTGGCTACAAAAGTTCTCCGACTTCACGCTTCCTCCATACAAAAAAAAAAGGAGAAAGCTGTGCCATTAAAATCATATGAGAATCAAGACCGCACTAAGAGCCCATTATTGCTGCTAATGAGGCTGATACTGCTGCGTCGAGTTGTTCTTTTGCTACTGCTGCTCCACAACTCAGGCAGTCTGATGAACTCAGATCTGCATTGTCAAACATTAAGGCGGCAGCACGGGAAGGTCATGAAGTTTACGTAGCATTAGGCACTTTGCAAAAGTCAGAAGAAGAAAGATTGTTTAGAAAATAGTGAGGATGCAAATGCCCTGTCTTTTTCATTAGCGGAATATTTCTCTAGCATAGGAAACTTAGGCTATCAAGAAAAATAAAGGAATGCTCCTGTGCTCCACCCAGGCAGCTGCAGGTGCAGTATATTAAATCCTACAGCCATTGCAATGTAACAAGAGGATGACTTAAAGGAGCTTTCAGAGCAAAGTGTCACCGCTTGCCACGAGCAGCCTGAGATATGGCACACACACGTATCCACATCTACACAATTTGTGCAGCTTCCAACTCAGCATAAAATCATGCAGTTTAAAATATGGCAATCATAACTTCGCATTTTCAGATGGTACCATTCGTTACAGGATGGTTGTCTGCTGTGTATTTCATCTTCTATGTATGAAAAATTTATAGTCACTCTTGAAAACGTTTCTGAAAAATTCAGAGAACTCACTATCAACTTTCTGTATAAAACAGCTCACATAAAAAATTTCCTCCTAGTGACACTAACATATTGGTGCTCAGTGTTGGAAAGCAGGACTTGCAAACAGCGAACAACTGACTTAACTCATAAACAGCATGTACAAAGTAAACCAACCAAAGGAGACATAATCATATGGGAAAGGCTATACTAATCCAATATTCCTGTTTGTATTGAAAGATAAGAGAGCAGGTACAACAGTCCAAGTACTGCTGTGTCAGGAAGGACAATAGACTAATATAATGGACTACCAGACCATATGGAAAAAATATGTCTATTTATACCCAAAATATGATTCAAAACTGAAAAAAAACATAGCCCAGGAATTTATTAAATCAATATTTAAGATATTGATGTCTTCCATACTTTTGGCAATGACTTCACCTTTGTATTTTCCAAATTCCATAAAGACATGCTGTGTACATTGATAAGCAAGTATTTGTTAGCTATATTTACCATTTAATTCCATATTTAACCAATTTGATTTAATTTAAATTCAGAAGCAATTATTCCATTCCATTCTTCGAAGATGGAGACAGCCAATATAAAAGGTGGATTTGATAAAAATCTGTGGAAATGCTACTGAAAAATGGAAATTAATAGTAGGACATGAAAAATATCAAGTTGAGACCTGCGAAGACAACAATTACAGCTCAAAAATGAAAAGCTGCTGGATTTTCATGATCTCTCTTCACTTACAAGAATGATTATATACCTAATTTATTTTATTTTTTTCTGTAATGAAATGACATTCAAAAAGCCCTTTAAGAAGAACAACCAGCAGCAGCTGCAATATGCTTCTTTAGATTTTTTTTAAAAAGAGAAGATGACCTGATTGAAAGATGCTGGTCAGCAACAATAGCTTCATCCCATCTATTTTTTTTTATTATTTTTTTTTTTCAAAAGGAAAGAAGTGTTCCCTGAGTGAGAAAAGAATGGGCAGAAAGTATGTTCTCCTAATCACTTTCAGGTAACAGGTCCCAGCTGAGCTCTACTCAGCAACAAGCTTTCTATTTTCCTTCAGAGAAAGGGAGGTAGACCTCAATTAGAGAATGTAGAAGTTGGATGTTTTTCTTGCCCTGCCCCCCTCGTGAATAGAAAAGGCTGCAAAATTGGCTTATGCTGCAGAAGCTCTTCATAACCATATTGGATTAATTGTGCAAAGCAAGGAGAACTCAGTACCTCTTCTGCAGGAAATGAATGTGCGTTGATATCTTCTCAAATTGGCCAGTATTCCTAATTCTACAGCAAATATTAATAAACCTGTATTTTGATCCGTGTAAAGCTGTTTGTAATGAACCATCGAAGTCTTTTGGAACAGATGAGAGATAGACTGCAATCCTTATTTTAAACAATAAGGGTTGTAGAGGCAGTGAGGGGGAATAAAAAGGCAATGGCGTAATTTGGGCTATTTTCCCTTGACCCTGACAAGGAATGACACAGAACACAGAGTTTGGGGTTAATTTGGATTTTGTAATTTAATGAATGTAGCCTGTCAGTCAGAGAGGAAATGTGTTAATAAAATCAAATCAGGTACAAGGGGGATTAGAATTCCTTGCTCTGCATGGGACTACAGTGGCCAAAGGCTATCGCTCAGAATATTAAAACTAAAAGATGCTGATAAAACAGCTTAGCATGTTTAGTAGCTGCTGCACAAACACAATAATCATTTCCACACTGAGCACACAATCAATACAGTGAATTACTTCCAAATGTCTAACAGTGTTTTCAATGTCACCAAGGAAAGTTCTCTCTCAAATCTCAGAGTCTTTATCTCTTGCCAATACGTCTCCCACTCACTTCCCTCTGTGACACATTTTTCTAACTCTGAACATCTTCTGCCTCGTCTTTTATCATCCTGCTCTTCTTCAACTGCACTTCTTCAAGTTTCATATGCCCTGTTGCATCCTCTGCATTCACATGCACTCTGAACACTAATAGGAGCAGAAGAGATAGATACTTCTCAGCCTGCTCCATCAGAAAAACAAGCAAACAAACACCTTTGTAATTCTGTAATTCTGTAATTCTGTCTTTCAGAATTTTGTCTTCCAGTAGATAATTTTGTTTTCCTTTTAATCTATTAAACTTCAGTGATTTGTAGTTACTAACATGACTATTAAGTCCTCTTGTTATTTTGACTTTCGATGAGTCTTCTATTGTCAAGTCTTTTTGGCTACCATTTCTTCTGGGCTTTTAAAGAATTTCTACTATGCTTTTTCATAAGTCTTTTTTTTAAACAATATACTGCAATTGACAAATCAGTTTTGTGCATTCCACAGCAAAAAGTACCAAAAACCAACATGCCAAGCAAATAAGAACTGTAATACTTACAGAATTAATCTACATTTAGTTTTGATTTGAACTGAAGAAGAATTAATGTGCTAAAGGATCCCATGAAGGTGTTACATGAACAAAATCTATATAAGACCAAGATATAACAGAATGAGAGACTGAGTGGAAACCGACACTGAATATCTATGAAAATAAAAGCAAGTAGAGACAACAAAGAACAAATGACTTTGTGAGAATCTTAGACAGAAAGCACATGAAGAACTGGGAGGGCCTGCAGGCTTCCTGAATGATGGACTCAGACTAGGAAAATGTAGAAGAAAGTGTTTTTATGCTTTCCTGTTCCCATCAGTAAAATGAATTATATTCTGCTGCTTGCTGTGCATGCCCTTTCCTTTAACATCCTCTGATTTTTCATGATAAATTCTTGTGGGCAATTTTTTTTCTTTTTTTTTTTTCCCTCTGCTTCAACCCAGTTTTCATCTATTTCAAAAATCTTTGCTTCAGTGTAAATGGTGATACTTCTAAAATGTACTCTGGAGTTTCCAGGGCATCAAAAGGAACAGCAGCACTCAGATGACCAAACGACTCAGCAATGTGATAGAGTCCTACAGTTCACTGAGAGTCACTGCTTCATCTACTTGATGGTGGATATCACTTTATGGACAGTTCTACTTGATTACACAAGCTCTAACTGTAAAATATTTCTTGTTGATAAGAGCAGTGTTCTGTATTAAAATGATATGATGAGATTGAATCCCTGAGTCTTTGGTGCTAAAGGTTTTCCAAAAGAGGATATAGTACCTGGGCATGGACAAGCTGCAGACACCTGTTACTTATATCCAACACCTTGATAGCAGAACAACCATGACCCATTTTTTATCCTTACAGAAAAAAGGCAAAATTTCTCACCTCTTATTTGTCATCCTTCAATATTTAATCTTCAAGTCTAAACTATCTGCAACAACTTATTCCTTAATTGCAGGGGAAAATTAATAATAATAATAATATAATATAAACATATACTATCAGGTTGCAGGATTAAAATTTCTTTTTAAAAATAAGATTTGATCTCTGATAAAAATCCTTTAAGGCTACTGTATAACTGTAAGAAATTCTCTTCACATAACCATATCTTTTCACTCATTAAGAATTGTTGTTCTCTTACATCTGAATCACGCTGCAAACAATACACATACAATTCTGTGAGAGTTTGCAAAGAAAATCAGGAAAAAATTATACAGAAAACCAATGTGTAGATCAATGGTATTTGCATACATAATATAAGTTCTGATATCTAGGTTTGAATATACTTTTTAAAGATAGAGAATATGTCTGCATCTGGTAAAAAAGCTTCTAAATCAGAGAAAATTTCTAAGTAAATTGAATATATTTGTCCAGCTCACTTACTAAAGTCAAACTGGGACCATTAATGACCAACTGCCCTCCAGTTAAACATATAAGAGTGCAGGAGAATTCCAAATTCTTTGGAGCATGGAAGAACATTCACAGAGCAAATAGCTATCACAGAAAATGATATAGATGGCTATCACTATTTCACTTAATTGTTATTGCTCTCTGTGGAGTCAATCAAATGCACAACCACTGCTCATCTGGTTCAGAATAAAGACAGCTGGTAGAGATCAAGAGCATCTTAGCCCATCAGAGCTGTTTCACCTCTGTTTATCTGCCCATGGCCATGTATGTTAATTAAAATCACTGTTAAAATTAAGATCACTGTATGTACGTAGGTTTCCTGCCTTCACCACGTTTCACATGTTTTGGTCTTCCAAATTCTTCTTTAGATTGTTCTTTGCTTGTTTAAACATCATTTATTGAAATCTAAGATCACATTATAGAATAATAATTCTTGCCAAAGATGCAATAGTGGTCCTGGTTTAGGAATAAATATTAAGAAAGAGATTGTTCTCTGAGGAGATCTAGTACACAATTTGATTTCTAGTGTGAAAACTACTGTTTTAGTGACTCTTCAGCCACTTACCATGCAAATTTATTATTCAATTAGTGTTTATTATTGTTATAAATCCACTTCTCTACAACTCTGTTGCAAGTGAGTATCAGAAGTATAAAAAGTATGATTTCACAGCCAGTAGCTTCTCTCTGTTAGGAAATTTACTGAGCTTCTACTTTAACACCAGAGATGTTCAAGGTCCTGCATTGTAAACTGTCTCATGAGGCAAAGCAGGAAGCTCATGTATTTTCCAAAACAGTGGTAATTTCAATATTACAATATGAGATTAAATTAAGATTGCAAAACGGTTTTGTTCTCTATCCCAACACCCTATGCTTCATGGCTGAACTGGGAAATGGCATTCAGCATCTAGCAGCAGTCGCCAGTCAGAATATTTTCACAACCCTCAAAGAATGAGAAGCTGGACAAGTCGATGGAAAAAACATGGACACAAGAGGTCAAAGCAGAGGTGCATTAGGACTAGGAGGAAAAGAGATTTAGAGGATAGAAAGGACAACCTAAATAGTCACCAAAAAATGCAGCTGGCAGAAGATGTGTTTTACATACACCAGTAATGGCCGTGTACCCTACGGTGTGCTGATAGTGCCCGAGTGCCTCTTGATGGCATAAGTATATCATAAAGAACATCAAGAATCCTCCCAGGAATCCCCATTTTTACGATTTTCAGCTCTGGGACAGTAAAAAAAGCTCTGTATGACAGCTTTGTTCCTCTGGGAGTTGTGCAAAAGGAAAACCTTGAGAGAGCAGCAAATTGGCACGGACAGGAGCTGGTGCTGAGCCCACCCGCAAAGCCACAGAAGTTGCATAATGCAAATGAAACTAAAAATCACAATCCCTGCAGTGTGATGCTTTTATAAATCTTGGTGATGCTTGTCACTCATCCTGATGAGAACTGTTATGTTCCTCATTGCAAGCTGTTATTGTTTTTTTACCCCGTGTATTTCAGGCATGCTGAATGCCAAGTCTTACTGCCTCGCTACTGTTCTAAGGATCTTATCCTAACTTTATGTTTTTCTGTGCATTTCATTGTTTCTTCACTTATGCAATTGGCTCTAGCCTAGACTCGTACCCTGTTTTTCTAATAATTTGCTTAGTTTTCTTTAAGCTCCTTTTATGCAGAGTAAGATATCTCTAAATATGAACATTCATATTTCACACTTGATACATACAGTCCTGGAACAATTACAAATACCTGCCCTACCTAAGAAGCTGTAAGTAGCCCTACGTTGACCATGTTAAGTTGTTCAAAATGTATGTTTTGATCAAGGTCTGAGGGGAAACAGTTCCTTTCAAGCCTAATTTTGAAACACTACAGGAAGAGAATAAAACTAGGAAATATATTCTCAGATTATTCAATTCTGTTCCTAGGAGTTGCAAATTAGTTTGTAGGATTAAAAGGTCAATAAATCAAAATGTTATCTACTACGCAGTTGCTAACGTTAGCCCTGCACATTAGTTCTACCAGCTGTCCTCGAGGAAGCAGATCCTGACATGCTGTTGGTGTGTCCACAAGAATGGGATACAAGGGTTTGCAAGGTCACGCTCAAAGTCTTATTCGGAGCAAAAAGGATCACCCTACATACGTGGGACAAAGAATTGATTGTTAGCCCAATTCTAATTATATAATTAGCACAGAACGGCCACAGTAATGACAGGGTACTTCAAAGCTAAGCGAGGTCAGTCAGTATTTGCTTGCTCACTGCACAATTGCTACAATGAGGTACCACCAGCTGAAGTGCAGGCAAGATGAGATGAGTGCTGAGACCTGGCTTTTACTGTGAAATGCTGCTACCTACAAAGGTTGTTCTTTGTCAGTGGATTCCAAACCCAGAAGGATAAATCACTAAATACAATTTTTGGATTATATTTTAAAACATTTGATATTTGAGTTTGATAGCTTTATTGTGCAGCCCTGGGTTTAATTAGTATTTGAGCTTAAAAAAACCCATAAATATTCTTTAAAACACTACAACACCATGTTAGAACTCTTTCTAGTATAAAATATTTTGCTTATATTTATCCTTGTGGTAAAATATTTTCCCTGATTTTGTCATTAGAGTAATTATCTTCTAATAAGGCAACTGTGTTATGAGTTGGTATTTTGGTTTGAGACTCAATAATTAATAAAATGTCAGAAATGCTGGCCACATAGTTTAAGTTGTCAGGTACTGTGGTTGTTAGCGTAGGAACCTCAAGAGCACAAAATAAATTTTCCTACAAAAGAATATTATAACTTGCTATCTACATTTCTGAATTTTAGTTTGTACGTGGACACCAATGAACACTTGCACAAGTTAATTCTTTAAATATTTTTAAATGTGTAATATGTGCTACCCTGTGGCTACACTACATAAATATAACGTTATTATACAAATTATTAGTTTTTGCCGGTAACTGGAGGCAGAATTCTCCATAACTCTAATTTATCTGTTTTCATCGTGATGCATGAATAGCTCAATTTCTCTTACTGGCTCACACTGCAAAAACAGTAGAGATGTGCCTCGATTAAAAAAATCAGCAGCAGCAGGTATTTTTTCTTGACAGTACTGAATGCAGGTAGGAGGCAGATTTAACATGTAATCAGATTCCACCTTTACATATTTGGATTTCAGAACAAACCCTCCTCTTTTAGGTTGGTACTATCTGATGATGCATATTGGATCCTCCAAAAATTGAACAATTAAAGTGTTAATTGACAACGGGGCTGTTAATGAAATATAAATATTCTAGTGGCTTAGTGATAAAGAAAATTACTTTCAGATTGCTTTTGGATCATGCTTGACAGTACCGCATAGAATAGGACTACAATTTTAAATTGCTCTTTTGCTTCTCTAGATGTGTGCTACTAGCTTAATTAGTAGCTTACATCCAGTGAGAAAACATAATTTCTCGTCCTCTTCTTACTTACATTTTTTGTCAAGTTACTTATATTAACAGTTCCTTTCTAGGTTAGTGTTTGGAGCCCAGAAACTGAGAACTTTGGCCAAAGCCTCAAATGGTTAGGACTAAAGATTAATAAGTGAAACAGGAAGAAATATAACCAGAAGAAAACCTAGTCGGAGACAAGGTGCATGCATTTCCTCATTTTCTTTCCCATTCACAGAAAAAAAAACCCACTGTGACAGGAAAAGAAAAGGGAAGTCATTACTCCCAAGTAATTAAACTATCTAAAGTTTAGACAAAGGAGCAAACACACTGCATTTCAATTTAATTTCATTCTACTGGAAGAGAATTGTCTTAATGACACTTCAGGAAGGTCTTCTCTAATATTTAAATAAATTAATTAATTAAAAACCAGTATGAGGATGATGAAGGGCCTGGAACATCTCTCTTATGAGGAAAGGCTGAGAGCCCTGGGGCTGTTTAGACTGGAAAAGAGAAGACTGAGAGGGGATCTTGTGAATGTTTACAAATATCTGAAGGGTGGGTGTCAAGTAGAAGGGGCCAGGCTCTTTTTAGTTGTGCTCTGTGATAGGATGAGAGGTAATGGTCACAAGCTGAAACACAGGAACTTCCACCTCAACTTGAGGAAAAACTTCTTCCCTGTGACAGTGACAAGAGCCTGGCCCAGGCTGCCCAGACAGGTTGTGGAGTCTCCTCTGAAGACTTTCAAGATCCTCCTGGATCTGTTCCAGTGTGGCCTGCTCTGGGTGACCCTGCTCTGGCAGGGGGGGTTGGACTTGATGATCTCCAGAGGTCCCTTCCAATCCCTACGATTGTATGACTCTATGATTACCCCTCTGAGTGTTCCAGTGAATAAATACTTGTGTCTGTACTGGTTCTAGTAGATTACTGAAAGAAAAATAAAACCTGAATATTTGATCAATTTCAGTTTTTAATTGAATATTCATTTTGCATTTTGTCCAACTCTTCAGCAGATATACTAAATCAATATTCATACTGGAGTTCTACTGAGTGTGCCTAATTGATAGTACTGGCTAATTAAATTTACAACTTCTATGCATACTAATTCTCCATTTTTATTTTGGCACTGTGAAATTTCATCAAGCTTCAACTAATAAAGAATGCAAACTTTAACACATAGCTGTATCTGTTGGTTAGTATACACCTGCAGTTTCAAAGCACAAGACCTACTACTTTCTAATAAAAATGACAACTTTTGAACTCACTTGAAATACGAAAGACAACTTCAAAAAAAGCCAGACTTTTCTGAACGTATAAAGATCAAAGTTGTGACTTACTTAGGGGAGATAGCTATTTTAAATTTCTTAGATCAATATACATATCATAACAAATTATAATCCTTACAGATCTGTTTTCATGCACAATATTAACTTACAGTTTCCTTACCCTACGTAATTCACAGGAAGATAAAACGCAGAGTTTTCAGTAGCAGTTAATGACGTATGTTCTTTGGATTGATCTAACTAAAATGAAAACATTCTATGAATTTGCCCTCCAAAGGCTGTTACTCTAACCTTGTACATCATGCAGTTTGGGAAATCCTCCCAAGCTGTGGATTTGTCCTAGAATGCATGCACAGGTGTTAGAATCCTATTTTTTGTTAATGATATGAGGTTATATGAAGAGCGCCATGTCTCTATTGCTCTAATTGTCACAATTACTCTTATTTTGCAGAGATTTTCATAGCTCTGATTGCATTAGTTTCTAGTGGGTAAAAATGAAACATTTATTTTTTCAGAAGCTTGTTATTCTTCGATACCAGCATCATCTCACACCATGTTAATGGAAAGTAAAGTAACAAAGACCAGAAAGAGACAACAAACTCTTGGGTGCAGAGCAGTAGCAGGAGTCCCACTGGTGCTGTACGTATGTCCAACCACCAGCATATTGCAAATCTGGGATTACATTACTCACATGAGTGGTTGACATATTTGACAGCAGTTGAGGAAAAAAAAATGAGTTGTAGGATGAGTGGGAGATTGAATTTCTCTTAGAATATTTTGTTCTTTGGTTTATCTTAATATTTCAAAGAAAGATATTTTCTGTGCATTTTGAAAAAAAAAAGAAAAGAAAAAAGATTATAAGTAATACAGCACCATAAAGAAAAGAGATATTTTCAAAACTGACTTAGTCCATTTAATTCAATAAACTGAAGTCGGAGAAAAATGGTTTTGACAACCAATAATAAAACTTGGATGTTTCAGAACGTTGTGTTAATAAGACTTGAATGTGAAGGACGAATTTTGCTGACCTCACCATAAACCTTTTACATTACAGAGATGTCGTAAACAGCACTCACTAAGAGTAAATGTGCTTGTTGAAGAAAGGAACTAATGTGGATACATTGGCATTTATTAGTACATCATTGTTTTGTTAGATTACACTATTATTTTTTAAGTCATAATAGAATTCAGGTCACTGATAATAACCACCATTCACTCCTGAAGGATATTTTACAATGTAACCCCAGTGAACTTATGCTGCTATCTATTATACACTTCAGATGTGTGCCACTAAATAAGCTGAAATTTACAGCCTTCAGGAATAATTAGGAAGTGGAGAATTAAAATTAGTAAAGTATGTACTTTTCTGTATGATGAACTACAGCCATATCGTAGGAAGACTTTCATTATTGATAAGAATCTCAAAGAATATAGCAAAATATAAGACTGTTTGTCAAAAGAGATGTCAGCTATTCCTTACCTTATCAGTAAGTCAGTTCTACCCTGTGTCAGACCCTGCATTAGACAGCAGTAATAAGTTATGATAGCAGTCCTTCTGAGAGCTGCTAAAACCCCCTCCTTCACAAGTGACACTAACTAAAGACAAGGCAAATGGAGGAGGAGGATTTTCACTCTGTCTCAGACTGAGCTGCTGCCAGCTCCGTAGGGGCCTTCCACAAATCCTCCCCGACCTCAGGGATGACACCAGTGCAGGGCATGAGGTTTGATCTCGCTCATCAAACTCCATCTATCAGGTTGAGTGGTCACATGTCTTAACACATGAAGTCTCAGTAGATTCTTCAACCATGAAGAAGTTTAAGACATGTAATACTGATCTCTTCTATGTCTGTTCTTGTTACAATCAATGATTGTATTACTAGGAGCTAATAGGAAAAAGTATAAAACATTTCAAAAGGGATCAAATAAATTCATAAAACTAGGAAGAAAAGGGTGATCGAGATACAACATGACTCTGAAAGATGCTAATCTACCCAAAACATAGGGTGTGCACACCTAGTCTCTTCACCAGCCCGATTTCTATTTTTCCAAGCACTGACTCTTGGCTCCTGGGAGAGGCTAGATCCATGCCCAAATGGACCTTTGCAGAGGAGTTCTTTTGGGGTTGGAATTACAAGAAAAAGTTTCTCCTTTTGCCTTATAATCCCCCTTACATTTACCTTTCTCAGTTACAATACACAAAGCTATTAAATTAGCCAATAAAGGCCAAGTATTAAAGTTATTATTTCCACACTACTGAAGTTACTCTTGGGAATAGAAAGTCTGGAAGAAGTTCTGCTTCAATTCTAGGGAGAGAAAATGCTTATTTATAAAAAGTGACAGATGTAGATAGATGAAAAGAAGCCAACCATAACAGCTTTAAAAAAAAAAAAAAAAAAAAAAAAGGAGTAATACTTCATTCAGTAAAAATGGATACCTGCAATATGTGAACATGATATTAAAACGCACCTGAAATTTTCAACTTAAGAAACACATTTATTCATAAGTAAATTGAATTATTTGGGGGGGGAACCAACAAAAATAAAATCACTATCCCCAAAATCACTGAATCATTTACACAGGAATTTTCAATCACAGATGTGGAAGGCTTCTCTAGCTTTATCACTAAATAGGTTTTTCTCTTATTTTTCTATTATAACTCTTACATTCATTTAATGAGCTCCAGATGTCACAGTTGAATTTGAAAATGGTTATTCTGCACTAAACAATTTGCACTTGTAGGCCAAGCTAGTGCATGCAATGTCCTAACGTGCCCTTACAATGTACGTACAAGAAGAATACAGGCTAAATTCAGACAATGGGCAGGACCACAGAACATCACGTGAATGACAAACGATCACCCCTCCTGCTCTCTGTTCAAGTTTACAGCCTGATTTGAAACCACAGCTCTTTCTCCACAGGGCTACACAACTACCACTGCGTGGTAGTAGGTTTTCTCACAAGAGCACCGTGGCTTATAAACCTTAACAAATAAGGTAGATTTTAATTCTTTCATCTAAAAGCAATTCTCCCAGCTGGCTTATAAAGACCAAGATAACTTAGATTTGTGTGACAGAGAAGCAGACAGAAAGTGCAGTATTTTATTGATGATTTGGAAAAGTCATCAGCAAGCTGCAATTTGTATTCTAACATGCATGCTATCCTGAACTGTGTCACCACCATCCCTTAAAATATCTTATCACCCAGCCAGAATTATCCTAACTATTGTCTCTTTAATTCTACCACCGGTTCATAATACGTAGAGCTCAATGAGCCTAATGTAACACTATTTTTGCTAATAATCTGGTGAGCAGTACAGACTAATTCCCAGCAATATCACTACAGACTGGTGCTGGTGGAAATCCACAGTGCTAAGGATTAAAACAGAATGACAACGATTAGCGTAGGTATGTCTTTTGTATTTGCAAACTGCTTTCTGTGTTTATCTCCTTATAGGAATAATTAAGCTTGTTCTTAGAAATACTGAATAAAAGCCAAAAAGGACAGAAACACACATACATAAACAGCTGTGGGTTGCAACTAGTAGGAATGTAACAACCATGTCCCTTGATTCTTAATAAACAAAAACATGCTGTGTAGCAATAGAAGAAAATAGGATGAGCTGCAGGACCACAGAGTTGGAAAAAAAGACTCTTCCATTGCTTATTCCAGGATGCTAGAATCAAGCATAGCAACAGTGTTCCCTCACAGCCAAGCCAATGGCATCCTGGGATGCATTAGGAAGAATGTGGCTGGCAGGTCAAGGGAGGTTCTCCTCCCCCTCTGCTCTGTGCTGGAGAAGCCTCACCTGGAGTGCTGTGTCCAGTGCTGGGCTCCCTGGTTCAAGAAAGACAAGGAACTACTGGAGAAGGTCCAGCACAGGGCCACTAAGATCATGAAGGTCCTGGAGCACCTATCATATGAAGAAAGGCTGAGAGAACTGGGTCTGTTTAGCTTGGAGAAGAGGAGGCTGAGAAGGGATCTTATCAGTGCTTATAAATATCTAAAGGTTGGGTGTCAGGAAATGGGACCAGGCTCTTCTCAGTGGTGGCCAGTGACAGGACTAGGGGCAATGGTCATAAACTGGAAAACAGGGTGTTCAACCTCAACGTGAGGAAATACTTCTTCACTGTGAGGATAACAGAGCATTGGGACAGGCTGCCCGCAGAGGTGGTGGTGGAGTCTCTGTCTCTGGAGACTTTCAAAAGCCACCTGGACTTGTTCCTGTGTGATCTACCCTGGGTGACCCTGCTCTGGCAGGTGGGTTGGACTAGATGATCTTGAGAGGTCCCTTCCAACCCCTACCATTCTGTGATTCTGCAATTCAGTGAAATGCTACTTAGGCTGTGAAAACAAAAATCCACTTCCCTACATTTAAAACCAATACACCTTTTTTTTCGCTAACATGACAGAAGAGCATCTGGGACACTTGAAATACAAACATACTACAACTTCATAGAGTCGCAATGTCACCGTGAGCCTCAAGTTTCCTGCTCAGCTCTGGCCCTGAATGAGTCCTAACAATAAACACCCTTCAAAAATAGAGAAAAAAACCAAAATCTTGTCTGAAGCCATTACCACTCTGAGCCTCTCTGATCAAAAGGGCCCCAAGGATATTATTAACAAAAGATTTACATTTTTGTGTACAACAATTATCCAGAATTTAATATTTTTCTGCATATTTACAATTTAGAATTTATCTGGGTGCTGGAGGTTATTTTTTTCTTGTACCAACAAAATAAAAAGTACAGTATAAACACCTACACCCAAGGGAATAATACGTTCAGTAGGGAACCCCAGGCCCATCCATTTTCTGTAATAGCTGAATGGGAATGACTACTTAAACTAATAGGTTTTAAAATGCTTTCTGAGATAAAGCTGCAGTACTCCAGCACCCTTTTTCCTTCCCTTCTTCTTTTTTTTTTTTTCCATTGTGATTCTGCTAGGAAACAGGTAGGCAGCAATAATTCAGTATATAATTCCATTTACACATAGATCTGAATGTAGACTTGAGACTCCTTTGTATAATTCAGGGCTCTGGAATTGTCACATAGAGTTTATCTTGCTAAAGCCTTGTATTATAGTTTGCAAATGCAAAACAGTTGTTAAGTTTCCCATCCCTAGGGAAAGTGCGTGCACTGCAGATTTAGAATATTCTGTCTGCAGGCGAGAGCCAGCCAGAAGCTCCGCGCATCAGCTTTTCTCTTGGCCAAGGAAAAAGTGACCTTGTTCCCTGTCCTTCTAAGCAGGTTTGAAAGACACGGAAGAAACACGAGGAGTAGCGACAGAGGAGAGAAATGGTTATATTATCATTTTGGGCTGTAATGCAAATAAGCTCCCAAAGACTGTAAATATATGCATGACTATCTTTCTCTACATTTTTTGGTGGTTTTCTTCCCTATTTTTTCACATTCACCTTCTCTCTTATGCCTTGCCTTCCAGGCAGGCTGTTAGTGTCTATCACCTCGTCATGGGACCAGGTGGCACCAACATGTAGGAGAAAGCAGCAGCAGCAGCACTGATAAAGGAAGCAGGAGCCACACAGATAATTATGTGTGATGCTTAAGAGGAGGAGCAGCAAAACAACTGGCATCCAGCTCCTCTGTGTCTGTTAGCAGGTGCAGCAAGGATCTGGGAAACTAAACTGCGCTGTGGGAATACAGGGGGTGGTTTAAAAATAAACTGTCAATAGGCAGAAAGCCTATGCAGGCTTCAATTTGCTTATCTGCTCCAGTTGTGCTGTTCAGCTCGGCAGGCTTTTATGTGGTACTGAACTCATTTTTATCCATATGCACATAGGTGTCTATACAAGAGTATGTTATATATCTTGCACTGATCTCTACTGGATTTAAAGATAGCTCAGTCTGCGTCCGTGTGTTCAGGTCAAACTCCTGTCCTCGAGTACACAGAGATGCTCTTCTCCTTTAGTAATACAGCTATTACAGCAAATGCCTGTGTTTCACCATCTCCAAAATCAAAAGGCATATATAAAAATACGCAAGAGAAATGCTGGGACTTGACATGACATCTTTTCACAGCAAAACCATTGGACGTTCATTTTTGTTCATGTATAATTCAGAGTGGGAATTCAACCTGAAAGGAACACATTGTATGTGCAGTTATGCACTTACAAGAATAAAGAATTTAAGAATAATGTTAAAAAAAGAAGAGCATTCCTCTTCAAAACATGGCTACATTTTTCAAGTGTTTTTCCACTTGAACAGTCAGTTTACAATTTCTGAAGCTGTTGGCCTATTTCAACCAAACTGAAGGCTGGAAGTTTTAAAGGTATTAAATTCTGACAAGATTTGTGAAAATCAATAGCTTGGCAGGTGAGAAACTTACTTCCCTGCCTCCGCTAACAGGGAAGCTGTGAAAAAACTCTTTTCCCAGCTTGTCCCAGTGAGCTTGGCAATCACCTCACACACACATTCTGCCTTGCCAGAGAAGACAGGGACAGCGCAGGGGAGGCACAGCCCATGGGGCTGCCCACGGGTGTGAACGGCGAGGGGACAAGCCAGGGTTGGGGGGAGAGGTGCAGGGAGCTGGAGAGCAGATATGGGGAGCTGGAGAGCAGATATGGGGAGCTGCAGCCCATGGAAGAAAGTATGGTAGCTGAGGAAGGTCTGGAAGGAAAGCTTGGGTTGGCACAGGAAGGGGAGAGGTGGTTTTCAGGGAAGATTACAGTAACTTGGCACTTTTGGGGGAGGGATGAAGACAGCTCCATGTTTTGATATAATTCATGTTTACGAAACAACTCTTTTTGTCTTGGTCCTTGGTGAATAAGGAGCTTTTCCCTTTCTGACTCACTGCTTTCTAGGTCTTTGCACTTTTTCCAATAGTTGAACACTGCATTTGCCCCTTTCCAAGAGACTGCTTTACTCTTGCCTTGCTGTTGAGAATTCAGCAGCAGCAGCTCTTCTCACTGACTCCTGCCTTTAATCCCTCCAATCCTCCTACAGCACTTTCATTCACAACTTAAGACTCATCTCTGGTTTTCAGAGTCCTAGCCCCACATCCTCCTATAATACCTGTCCCAGTGTTCTCCTACCTACTGCAGTTTTCAGTCCTCCTGCTCTGTAGCTTGAAAGAGAAGACCAACATGGTGTCCCCGAGTTTCTTTGTCTAACAGCAGTTTATAACCACCTCTAGGACTTTGCTGGCCATCAAGCTTCTTGAATAGCCTGCGGCTGATTCTCAACTGCTTTTACAAACGTCTTGAGGTGTTAAAGTGAATACAGTTTCTTTCAGCCTGAATGGTTTGGAATCAGTTATTTCTCTTCTATACCAAAAGGCAAATGTGTATTTGATGTCTCTGACGGCTGTCTTTGTTCAGGGATCTATATGTCTCTGCCTGTAGACTGTTGCAGCATGATAAAACCCAAGCAGCACTGAAAATATGAGCCGTATTTCAACAGACAACACATACATCTCAGAATTAACTATGAGTATATGAAGAAAATCAGCTTGTTTTATGAACAGGCTCTGCTGCAATTGTAGTAATAGACCTGGTGCTATTAAAGAGTGACAGTTTGTTGTGTTTCCATTACAACTGCCAGGTATCAGGATTGTACACGATTGCCTCTAGCAGCACGCCCTGCCTACGATGAGCATGAGAAGCAGAGCGGAAAGATTAACTGCAAAGCAAACCAAACGAACTACACAGGTGAGGAAAAGTTTGCAGAAGGGTAATGGCTCTGTGCTTCTGAGGAAGATACTGGAAGGAAGAGGAAGAACAGGAAGAATACAAGGAAGAACTGTGATGGGGAAAGGCTGTCCCCTGAGTCCAAGATGAGATTGGGAACGTCAGAGATTTAAATGCTGTCCTGCAACATCTGCTCACGCGAGTTATTACCTTGATAGTCCAGCAGGATGTTGCAAAGCTTGACTAATGTTTGTAAAATGTTTGAAAATGAAATGCTAAGAAATAACCATGTTATCATGAAAATCAGTGGGAATTAATGCCAAAATCCTAGGTTTCAGCTATTCATATTTTCTCCCATAGATTTTCTTTTAAAAGAGTTATAATGGCTTCCTGTTTGTGATAGCCTATTATCCATTTACTAACTCCATTTTAACAAAATCTTCTTAGCAAACGCTTCTGGTTTTCCTTATTTAAAAGTGTTTATTCTTATCTCTCTCTTATGTTGCATTGCACAAATCCAAATCCCAATTAAGAGAAAAAAAGGTAATTGTGATGACAGATTACTATCAATATTTTCAAGGGGGGAAAAAAAAAAAAAGACTTAGAAATTACTACAAAGTACAGATACTGTTTACAATTAAAATGTAAATTCTAGGCCTTTAAGCTGAAATTCAGTACATGAATTCTGTGTGACATAAGCTGGTAAAAAATGGTATTGCATTTTGTTTATCACTTCACATGAACAGACAAAAAGAAATCTGGTAGTCAAGTCTTTCTCAGATGTATGAAGTATTCTGCTGAGATCTGACACCCATCAGCACGCCCTATGAAAACTTATTGTACTGCTAAGAATGATTTATAGTGTGCTATGAACATTGTTGTTTCGTATGGTGAGGTCTTGTTAGAATGCTGATGTATTAAGACAAAGCACCAGCACCTCCTAAACTTAGCAGTGATAATATATAAAACCTGTCTTGGTGGCCATCTCGCTTCAGCATTGCCATCCATAAGAAACAGTATCTTTCATCTCCGAGGAGCTTTTCAGAATGCAGTAGCTTCCCTCAGAGTTGACAATCTCTGATCAATCCTCAGCGTCCAAAACCACATTAAGGAAAGGCATCTTGTACTTTCATCACTGAACAGAATCATCCCCTCGACCCACCAGTTAAGTCGGTGTGTTTGTTGTTAGTCCAATTCTCGTTTAAATAGTTGTGGTTTTACAGTTGGTGGCAGCCCAGAGGCTTAAGCAATGAAGAATCTAGAGGTTTAGTGTTGTGACTGTGGTGGTTTCCCATTTGATAATTGATTCTTAGTTAATCCACAGAGCCTTAATGTAGGGAATTCCTCCCAGGCAACTAAAACTACACAACAGAGCATTTTGGCCAATATTGTCTAAGTTGTATTTTCGTGATGGTTTAAACACCATATAGTATGAAGATGTAACAGTAGAGTAACAAAGTCTGTCACAAAATACTAAATTCATACAAATGGCACCACCCAATGAAAAATCCCTTCTCCAATTACATGCATCCCTGTTATTTCATAAACAACTGATGCACACAGGACAATTACAGATTTCAGCCTCATTGCATGGCAGATATCAGAATGCAGATCAGCACAAACCTGCTGAACTGCACCAAGAAAGAGTGATATTTTCTTCCCAAGGGAGATGTTACGTAGATGCTGAATGTCAGCTTGAATCTTTGTCTAGCTGATGTACAGGCTTATACCTCAGCCATGGAAACTTTCTGAAAAACATTACAGAAAAGAGAGAAATAGGGAAGCAGTCAAGGTTCTGCTTACATCCATGAGTATGTTAATCAAGAAATGGGATAACAAGCTTTTGGCTTTCTTTGAATTTATCAGACTGCTACAGCTTCTGTATGACTATATATTTAGCAAAATTAGCAAACAAAGTTAGCAATCAAGTAGTTGAAAGAGATCATCCCATGCATCCAATGAGGCACGAAGGTTTACATGTCAAGAAGATCAAGGCAGGGTCTTTGGGTTTGTCTGCATTGCAGTAGGAAGGCTGCTGCAGGGAGAGAAGCACTGATCACCCGAGTTTGCAATGGCCAGCTGATCAAAGGAATGGCTAATTGATAGGGAAGTCATTTGGGTAATTATGATTTGGTTGCTCAGATCTTACACATTTTTTAGTTAAATAAATCTCTGCCTTAACAGATGGACAGTAGTCTGGTATCTCCTGAATCTCAAAGGTTTGATTCTGAACATCTAATTGGGGGTTATAGGAGTGAGGAAATAATGTTCCCATCCGCAGCTCTCAGATACACAATGCAAGTGTTAAACAGGTACTGAACCTGATACGGAGCAGGATCAAGATGCATTTTTCATATGGATGAACTTTTACTGGATGAACTATTGAGCACTATTTCAAAAATCCTATAATT
The DNA here is from genome assembly GCA_025345505.1 of Todiramphus chloris collaris. NCBI lineage: Eukaryota > Metazoa > Chordata > Aves > Coraciiformes > Alcedinidae > Todiramphus > Todiramphus chloris. The sequence continues at coordinate 37,790,538 of JANVCC010000022.1, forward strand.
TGATTAAGAAGAGTTTGACTCTACTATGAGTAGCCTTTAAAGTAGCTGATGAAAACGCCTTACTGCCAAAATAAAGCAGAGAGTAAAGCTATCAGTATATGATTGGGTCTAACAAAAAAGAAAAAGGTTACAGTCAGTGGATCTGGCAGTCACAGACACAGCTGAACACTTTCACTACTAATTTAAAAACTGGTATCTTACATACTGACTATTAAAACCGCATAGTCATCCTGCAAAAAAACCTCCCAAAACATTACCACAGAAAGGTAAAAGTTTTACAAAAATGAAAGGCAATTCTGAGTAAGAGGGATCCCATACAATTTTTGTTAGAGTGCTAGCAGTTAAAGATGGAAAGACTGGAGGGATATTTTTCTGTGCAGTGGTTGGTAGAACGAATGTAGGGAAAAAAGTGGACCTTTGCTGACTTTACCAGAAGAGAAAGAGCTATGTTCTAACTATTTCCCTTTCTTATTTAAGATCACCTCATCCAGACGGCTTTACACTGTCGGAGCTCCTTTGAAAAGCCTTGGCAGCACACCCTTAAAATTCACCAAAGTTCCCCTTTGCCCTCCCAGTTGCTTTCAGTGGAAGTTACAACTACTGCTGTGAAGGATTTGACCCACTCTGACTTGCAATACTTGGGGAAATTATATGTATTTCTCCCCTAAAAGCCTCTGAAGCCTTAACTTCCATCAGTTTTGATGCCACAATAAATAAGATGCCATGAAACATGAAGTCCCAAAAACACCAGCCCACCAACCTTACTTGCATTGGAATTTTGATCCATTGGATAAATACCCAGAATTTAATTGAACATGTTAGCAAACTCCTAAGGATAACCTATTTTCCTAGCCAAAAGCAGAAGGAGGTAGCAGTGATTTTTACATTAGATAAAATTGTAAGAAAAAGAGCTTGTTTTAGGAGAAACTCTGGAAGGGAACATTATCATTTGCTTGCTCTGTTCTTACCTTCAGCAGACAAGCATTTGTGATGAAGAACAAAATTTAGTGACAAGTGCTCCATACATCCATGGCCAATTATTTTATTCTCTGAAGACTCTATTTTATGTATTTGTTAAAAGAAATGTGTGAAGCAGACTGTGATCTTTCTGAGATGCAGCAGATCTGATTGCTGTGTTTCCACAGGGCCATGTAGCAAATACAGCTCTAACTTAAGGTCACAGCAAACTTAATGTCTTGTTATCGTCAGTTGACTCTAATATTCTATTTACATGGAATTCATGATAATTTTAGTAGAGCTTTTATGGTGGTAAATACCTTCTATTACATTTATGAAGGACAAAATAACAACCACTGTAATAAGACAGTGGCTTTGGGTCAAATTCTAGTAATTTAGATTAAACCAAGAGGAATTATTTGGATTTATAACATAATACAGAGGAAAAAAACCCACCAGTTTTAATGCTTTGTATTTTGATGCTGTACCTCTTGAATGAAGTTCATTTAGACTTCATTGTACATGTCAAAGTCTTCTCCGTGTCATTTTTATTTTTTCATATAAAACTAAGCATTTCCACATTGATCTCCAAACCAAAACATTTCCATCAAACAATAAGGAAATCAAGGGCCTCACTGTTTGTTGCTCAATGCTTCAAAATGTCATTTGAAAATGGAATTGTTAAGTACGGCTTACAAATCTGTAATGAAAACAGCTCACGCCAAGCGTAGGCAGCGCTCACATTTGTAGCTGAATGTGCTCATAACACCCTGGCACTGCCAGAGCTCTCCTCATCAGATGTTATAGTACCATAGAAGCACAGAATCAGAGAATAGTTTCGGCTGGAAGAGACCTTCACCAGGTGTGGGGAGACCCACCTTCAGGCAGCGTTTGGGGCAGATGCCTTCCAGAGTGAATAGTCTCATTCTCTAGTGTGTCATAAGAGGTCTTTTAATTTCTTACATCTGGAAGCTCCCATCACCCTTAAAAGCCCTTAAGGTTTAGGTTTTTACCATTCATTAAAAGAGCACTATTATGTTACAATGAAAATCATACACGTGCAATAAAAGAGACAATTTTATCAGAGGCGCTCTATATTCTGCTTGTTGGTTGTGGTGGTGTTTGTTTTGTTGGTATTTTTTTCCTGTAGCACAGCATGCAGATGATTTGCAGTGGCTCAAAGCCTGGCAACCTAAGACAAAATATGCCCCAGTATAACACTGAATTCTTATGCATGACTTTGGATGGTAGCTCCCATCTTATGGCACATTTTATTTTTTCTGTAGAAATGCACTTTTGTATTGCCAATTCCAGAAATGATTAAATCTAGTTTTGTAGGGTTTTTTCTTCTTCCTGATACTTTGGAAAATGGGCACACAGTGGCACTTTGTCTCTTTGGAAACCAGCCATTAATTCAGATGGTAAGTATTCAATTTGCATTTCTATCAAAATAGAAAAAGACAAGACCACCACCAATTTAGCACCTCCTTCTCCTGCTCCCAACCTTCATTTCCTCTCCTGCTGCCCTTACAGACCTTGCCTGAGCACAGCTGAAATTAGCCTATCTGCATACACAACATTGACAGACATATTCAGAGGTTCTTCTAATTTGATTTTTATCAACCCAACAGGGAAAGTGCGAACTTTCACCGCATCTCATTAGGGACCAACCAATTACACTTACTTGAACTCCCAGACAGAGATGGATAAATAATTAACAATTTATTAGATGCTTTAAGATCTGACTGTTACTCATAAGAAGAGTGCCATTTTTCTGCAAATATTTGTATTATTGCCTTTGGAACTACTCTGTGAACTATTTCTGTAAATAATTCTTTCTTTTTTTCTAGTTGTGTGTTTCTCTGGGGTATTTGTTACTTGGCACTTACAGGCTGAGATAATTGCCTGAAACCATAGATCACATATTATGTTTCTGTCATGTATTTGGATGGCTGCAATAACTATAATTATTTTCTGATGTGAATATTAAATTTCTACATCTAAAGCAAAATTTTCTGCAATAAGATTTGAAAAATTCAGTTTTCATAAGCATCCCTGTCACTAAAACCACTAGATGGTTTGAATATACCAAAGAGCACATTCATTTGAACTACTAAAATTATGTGTGTGACAGTGGTTTGCAATCTTTCTGCAATGTCATTGGAAAGTAAGATATGAAATAGATTTATCATTGTGGTTGCTGAGGGTTGCTTCTGTTCTGGTACTTTTCCAGCCTCAGGGGCAAGAGAGTCAAACACCAGCCTCAGATCTGGAGTCTGAATGAAAGTAGAAAGGAAAAAATCTCAATAGGCCAGTAACCAGAGCTGGGATCGGTAGGGAGGAACAAGGAACTGTGTTAAGAACAGAAAAAGATATGGAACTGACAAGGAATGAAAGCAAGCATCCTCTGATAACAATGTATAGAATATTTAATGGTGTAGTTCCAGGACCTAAACAGCTCTCTACATGAATAAAACATGCACATCTCTGTTTCAGACACTATTCTTCCTGTTTTTTAAATATTTTTCACAAGTCTTTAGTCTGTCCAGAAACCAAGGAAAATAAGAGGGAAGGAAAGATACAGATATGCAGAAATGTATAGCATTGAAAATATGCACATATATAAATTCAGAGACCTTTCAACTTTGAAAGAAACTACCAATATCTGGACTTAAACCCATACTTAATTAACTTTCTATTTAATTATTAAAATACCACAACTATAGCAGTATAAAAATATAGCTGCCTGGAAACTATCCTTCTTTACCAACTGTATAATTACAAGTTCCACAACATTGAACTCATCCTAATAGTACTAAAAATATATATTTATCTACTAACAGAACATGTTATGAATACTGCAAGATAACTGAAATTGTGCAAAACTATTTACTTATCAAAAGAATAAGGAAAATTTTCATGCACAGAGTTCCTGCTAAAGAAATGTAGAGGCTTTTTTTTTTTTTCATAGGGGAAAAATAGCAAGAAATAAAAAGATATATGAAAACATCAAAGACAAACCAGTGAAATTCTTCTGGAGAATAAACAGTGTTAAGAAAGGAAGCCTCAGGAAAAAAAAAAAAAAAAAAGAAAAAAATCACTTTTTTTTAAGACAGACTTTTACCCCCTTGTTTCTACAGCTAAAATTAGAGAGGGAAACAAAATATGTGGTAAATATACATTAAGGATGAAGCTTAACCAGTCTCTTGGCTTCTCAGCATTCCAAAATAACTATCTCTTGTTGTAAATAATTTTCTAATATCTCTGAATAATTCTTTGCCTGCAGCCTATTTATAGTGGAGTTAAATACGCAATAATACAAAAGTGAGCTTCTTTGATTATAAGCTTGCTATGTTCTGCTTCTTGAGTGTATGATAGGTCTTAGAATTAGCTGTCTGTGTGAATTCATTAAAGATACTGGTAAGAAGCTGTAAGCTCCTTTGTGGAACCAGGTAGCTGAAACAATTTGAGACTTCCTTAAAACTCTGGCAACTGTCACTATTCAGCTTGATAGGATATGCACAGGACATTTGGAAACAGGAGTTTAACTGAGCATTATTTTGTGTGACCACTTTTCTATTAATGAGAGAGAAGTAGAAAGACCAGTGAAGCAGAGAAAAAAAGCTGAAATAAGCCTGAGGCACAGCCAAAGAGGTTCTGGAAGCTCTATCTTTAATGGAGAAAAAAAAAACCAAAAAAAACCCCTAAAAACTAAGAAGGAATGCTCCTGGGCTGAATGCTGGAGACATCATCTGTGTTGCAATTGGCTGAGGGAAAAGAGCTTTGGATATTCTTTGTGACTAAATAGGACTGTGTGGAAAAGAAAAATAAAAAGAAAACATTACAAACAGCATCATTTTTTTCTTCCTACCTGAAACAAAGAAAGCCTGAATTTTGTTAACTCCTTAAAGAAAAAGTAGAAGGTAAATCTCAGATACGGAGTTCAGTTTCCCAGGAAAGTAGCTAGGAATTGGTCCTCCTGATGATCCATGATGGAACAAACAGTGTAGGTACTTTCATGGCTCATTGATGTCTCAGAAAATGAAAAATACGATTTAAAACAAGGGTTGGACACATAAAAATGAATTAAAGCAATGTCTGAAAGGTTTCTAGAAAACAGCTGAGAGATGCCTTGCTTTTGGAGATCAAACATCTGTTAAAGTAACAACCAGACCGTCCAGACAGATTATGAAGTCCATTTGTCTTGCAATGGTAAGACAAATCAGGACGAAGTGACTAGTAATGCAATTACTACTGACAAAAATATTTTTCATGGCAAAAGAGTAGGGAAGGAAAAAGAAACTTGCAATTTCTTAATAGCAAAGAACTGTAGCAAGGACTTAAGCATCTGGGAAAGGACTGGAAAGACTGCAGAGTACTCATTTGGTAATATTTGGAATATTGACAGAAAAAATGTCCAATCCTATTTCTAACAACCAATCAATGGCACTAAAGAACTTGGAACTTCTATCACTAATGTGACTCAGTTACCCAGGTTTAGAATCTGGTATTTTTTCAAGGTTTTGTTACAGCCATTTGCCAGAGACAGGCAAGGCACAGCTGAGAGCTAAAAGGAAATATAAAAAAAAACCCTCTACCCATATTGATAGAGGATCCTGGGAGACTTCCCTTCTTGGCATAACTGATTAACTATTTCTAGGAAAAACGAGAAATGACCTGGTTTATAGCTCCTGTGAAATTTGTCATGGAACCTGCAGTGATAATCAGAAGAGGAAGCATATACCAGGGCATGGAAAGGAAGCTGTTTGAAGTAGCCCCCAGGTACATCCTGATGTCTAAGATGTCCATTGAAACAGTCCCTAATACACGCTGATGTCTAAGGTGTCCATGGGACAGAGGGTTCTCACCCACTCCATGACATTCCTGAACAAATATGATCAGTTTGTAAAGTAAGGAAAACAAAAAGTAATGGAAAAAAAAAATGAGGAAAGTAGCTCAGCAAGAGATACTACGTTGTCTCAGTCACAAAATCCATCAGCTCAGTGTCCTGTTCCTGAAAACTGCCAGAAGCAAACATTTAGGGAAATTTACTACCAATGAGACACGTGCAGAGTCATCTTTCCTCTGGTTTATCTTCCCAGGTACTGACAGCCAGTGGCTAGAGAATGTCTCGAACTGATGGCTTCATCAGGCAAACTAGGCATTGATCAGTATTACTACCAGGAATGTGCCTAATCCATTTTCTGCACCTATATTTTTTTCTTTTTTAGTTGTAGGGAGAGTTTACATATGTCCTGAGTAAAAAAAATTGGGAAGAGAATGGCCACAAAACCCCATGTGCCACAACTGCTAAGACGACCAAGTTATACTGCAGAACATGCACCAAACATAACTTGAAAGTCACTTTCCCATTGCAAGAAAAAGGAGCAACACAACTTGGAGACACCAGTCTGCAAGTGTTGTTTACCTCTGGACCTCTGTTTTTCTTTGCTTACTGCGAAGTAATTATAATGTTAGCAATGCAATTATGTACAGGAATAGCAGATATTTGCTGAAACTTAATAGTTATCAGATCCAACATGCTGAGACAGCCTGAGGGAATATTAGCTGCTAAGTTCTTGGGGATCTGGAGGAGAAATTTCTGAGAGAAATACCTATCATTGCCTCCTGAATCTTTTAACTGTTAAAAAATAGTAAATACGGAAACACTGGTGCAAACCTGAAGTAGAACACTTAGTAGTGAGATAGAAGAAATCACAAGAAGATGGCACTTTGCTTCAAATGGGCAAGTCCATTTTTTAGGAACTTTAGAGTTCAGGAGAGCATGTGCTGTATGCAATAAAGACAAATTTAACTGGTCCAGCCAAAGACTGAAATCAACAAAACCTGAAAGAAATATTTCTATGAGTCTCTACTTGAACATTTAGTAAAGAAACTTTCCAGGCCACTTTGTCATTCATCAAAAGTATAACAAATCCTTAGATCATTTTATAAGTTTTCACTCAGTTCCAAAAAAAACCCCAAACTTCACTCAGGATACACTCCAAGGGAGCAGGCTTTACATGTTGATCTAAAGGTATGTATCCAAATACTTTTTATCCATACTTATGGTTGTATTGTAATGTCTATTTTTTTTCTGGGTACATGAACAATTCCTTTTTTGTATATGCTAATCAGTATCAATCCTTCTTGTATTACTGAAGTGGATAATTTCTTATATTTGCTTTATTGCCTGACCAACAAGTTAAATAGCCTTTCTGGGTTATACAGTAACTTCCTTATATCAGCTTTCCCACAGTTCAAACCACTTACGTAAGGCAGGAAAACTTGTAATTAACTACGTCTCTCAAGCATCCAAATTGCTGTGCTTGAATTTCTGAAACCACAAAATTTTCAATAGAGTCAACATCATTTCAAAGGATTCTTATTCACTAACATACTCGATACAACAGAAAGTTCACTCATTTTTTCCACACCACATAGAAAGAAGGCGTTGTCCATTGGAAGTGGAAGAAGGAGAGGGAGAGACTGCTTACAGAGCAAGCCAAGGCCTGTTGCAATTTAAAATCATGGCTTTTTATTCACCCATGTGAACATCTGTTACAAACTTTGCGAATCAGTGCTGTCTTCTCACCTGCTCTTCAGCCGCATCCCCCCCATGATGTGGGCGCACAGGGTGGAATAGGTACTGCGCAGGTTTGGGAGCCCTGATAACATCCTGGGCCATATCAAAATAGTTTGTATGGGGCTAGCTGGGAAAGCAGGTAGAGAAGCTGTAGGAGTTGTATAGATCCCTAATGCTAGGAAAGTTCATCTTCATATATTGACCAAAGAACACAGTGTTCATTACAACTATTTTAATGAATTATTCATCAAGGTTATAAATTCCCTACTTTTTCTTCCAAAAAGGCCATATGTGATAGTTTTAAGACCTATATAGCAACAGCTGAAAGCACTCAAATTCCCCTGATTCGCTACTAGCACAGTGAGCAAGTACCTCACCTGTCAAATCCAAATGTGATGAAAAGGTCTACTAAGAAAGACTGTGATATTAAAGCACAATAGGCAAGGTTGTAGTATATACGATGGGAAAATAAAAGGAACAATGCAAAATTAATAAAAGCATAAAGCTGGTGAAAAGTTCTTACTAGCAAACACAATACTTTTTTCCCTTGGAAGACAGAGTGGACCCTATTACAACTGGAAGACAGTGAGCACTTGCAATGCATATTTAATTCAGTGGGTAAAGTCCTAACTGTTGATAGCATTGAGCTCAGATGTTGTTTGTTCCATTGGCATAAAGGAAACAAAATGTTTAAGCATATACACACCCACTTCCAAAGTATATCTGTATCTGGCCTGTAATATGTATTTAATATAGCAATTCTCTCAAGAGAGTTCTGGTGACTAAATACTACTTTGAAAAGATCACATTTCATTTATATTGTGCACTCCTGAAAAATTATGTGCTTCTCTTACACTACATAAAGGTCAAATCATTAGCCTGGAAAATTTCTGCATTCAGAGTTAGAGAGCTTCTGAAGCTTTCTTATTCAATGTCTGTTCAAAGGTTTGGCTGGGTATTTCACAGGGTATCTCAGTTACCTTCAGACCAGTAATACGTACTGTTCAACTCAGTTGTACAATGCTCTCTAGAATGCAATATGTTTGATCCTTATTTTGTTTGCTGTGAGAAGTTATAGGTTAAGCATAGTTTCTCCATTCCAGCACTATGAACATGTCTTTCTGTTTTGCTTCTATTGACAGGTTATCTTCATACAATGATTTCAATGTCAAGGTCAATTAAGTGTAGGGTCACTGATGACTTGCACCTTTTTCTTTTCTCAAGAACCATAAAATTTTGACCTACCAAGAACCTTTCCACTCTTTATTTCCACCAAATCATCTCAGCAAGAGAAAAGAAAAACAATTCTGGCTGAACTGGTTCTGTCAAATCTTTAAAGTATTACATCGCTATCTAGAGTGATTTATGTGGCACATCAGATCAATGGGAACATATATCAATTGTGTGATCTATGATGCATGTGCGTCATGTATTGTGACAAAAATTTGATAGAACAATAAAATGTAATAGGTGCAGTCACAGCAGACGAGCATTTTTCTTAAATGTTTCAAGGAATACCACAGAGCAAAATATTTCATGTATTTTAATAATTTTATTTTTAAATTGATCATGTGGGAAAAAGATATATAGAAAAACTTGCTCCCACTTACCTGATGTTGTGACATATTTAAGTGTGGCTTTCTCCATTTTACATGATTTGCATTTTTCAGGACGGAGCAAGAAGCACTAGCAATACAAGATTTTTTTGTTCTTTATCTGCCAAACTCAGAAGCCAGCCAAGGCATATGTGTACAAGTCATTCAAACAACTTGTACCAGCACCTGGTAATCATTTTTTTTTATTTTCATTCCTTCTTAGGAAAAGAAAAAGCATGATTATATTTAAGTGGGGATGTTTAATCTTACATAAATCACTTCCAGAAAAGTATCTCATCAAATAAACGAGCAACACACACTAATCTGTGGGTGAAGGGACATAAGCATCTCACAGAGGCTGGATACAGATCAACAGATATAAAGCACGTCAGGTCCTTACAGTAAATGATTCCTGTAATAACATATCTCCAAAACAAATTACCACCCTTGCATGGGGCGGGCACACCTGACAAAGGATCTCTGGGAGACATATGCCTCTGTGGAGTAAAAGCTCAAGAGTAGGTATTCTAAAGCCTGTGAAAACTATCCAACACTTAAGTTTAGTCCTTAAACCTCTCTCTTTATGATGTATGGATTCTCTGGCAGCCTACATAATGTATACAGTGTGTACACAAAAAAAATGATAGAGAAGTTTGCATTTAATAAAGTGGTCTAAAACTCCATTCTTGCATAACTGTAATAATGAGGCAACCTCACATATGCAAATCTACATTGCAAAAATAATACCTTTTTTTATTCATTGCAATTTAGATAAAACAACAGGTACTGACAGTATTTTAGTGGAATGTTTTAATCTGATATCTGAATTTCCATAAAATAAAAAATAATATGTGACTTTAATAATCATGTAAGATCTGGTAAAGATCTTTCATGATCAAAACCAAAGTAAATAAAAAGGAACAAAACTAACTTAGTAGATGTGTCATCAGCTCTCTGCTATAAACTGTGCATTCCTTACCATTTTTCCTAATGCTATTCCAGAATTCCCACAGTCATCTATAGAGATAAACAATCAGATAAAAAGAAAAAACTGTCTGTGATCTCAGTTCCCTTCCAGCTCATACTTTAACACAGTTTATTTTTTATTTAGTTTCTTCAGCACTGATGACTCAGTTCCTACACTGTAATTTCCATCAGTGTGGTTGATACCTAGGCTGGGGTTGACACTCAAGCTGAGGCTGATGCATTTCAGGAGAAGCTCAAAAGGGCAAAGGAGCCAGCATTCTTGGCACAAAGGAAAATTTTTAGTGCAAACCTCTCAGAGCTGCAGAACTAGCTACAAGGTCTCAGTCTTTGGCCTCTCTATCTCAGTATTTTAAATAGCAAAGATTGTCACATTTCTAACGGAGTGCGGAGAACAAGAAAGAGGCCAGATCATCTTTCACGCACAGAAGTTTGATGCTACACAAGGTAGATACCTACAGGATGACTTTATGCACTTTCCATAGCTAGACTATTGTGTATTTTCAGAATTAATTTTTTTCTGTTATCATGATTACGTCTCTGTGTATTTCCTTAATCTCACTGTCTAATTTGGAACATTATCTTTTCCTTTGAACTCACTTCTCCCAACCATTTAATGTCATCAGCAAACTTCAGCATCTCACTGTATTGTTCTCCTCAGAAATAAAATGCAGAAAAGAAGACTGCATTGTCTGAAGATAACCCTTCAGTCACTACCTTGCTTCAGAACACCCATCTGTCATCGGTATCTTTAGCCACTCAAGTCCCTCCCAGATCTTCTCTTCATACACTCACTAGTTAGTGCTCTGACTTCATCAAACCTTTTCAACCCTCAGATTGAGCAAGTACATTCACATAAATGATACTGCCTGGAAAACACATTGTTATGATGACCAGCTCATATACTTCTTTCATATGTGTTGTTTTCTAACTTGTCAAGAGTTCCATGTAATCCACTCAGTAATTAAGGTAGCTACACACTTAGTAAAGATCAGATCCTGACTGAATGAAAAAGAGGAAAGAATCTGTAATTGCTAAAATTATGGTCCCAGTGCTCTAGTTTGGGACCATAATACACAACAATATTATGAGGAGACGACTTAAGTCAACTATGAAGTTGAGCACTAATTTGGTAAATAACACTGTAATTGCTGGAAATACAGAAAAGAAAGCGAGACAAAAATAGATGCATAGAACTCCAATCATGTATGGTGTTTGATACACGTGTAAGAGTTTCCCTAATGGGCATCAGAATGATGAGAAAACCAGCAAGAAAAGTGCCTCTGCCCAGGTGGGAGAGGACATAGCCATGCAGACATGAACCTGCCTGAGCTGGTTCTACACCACATTTCCTAAGCGCTCCCAGTACAATGGTGATGTGCTTGTGTGCAAAATGAGCCTGTCCTCAATATGGGAGTAGCGTCCCTTGAAAAGTATACTGGGAGAATTCTACCATTGCACCCTCCATTCCTTTACCCACTTGCAAAGCAATTCTGCAGGCAGAACGTCCAAAGTGTTACTCCTTTCTAGATTAAACCAAACTACCTGATTCCGTAGGTTTGCTTGTATGCTTAAATTTAACTTACTACACAATATAAAGCAGCATCACCATTTAAAATCATTGATCGGATGCCCTAGCACATTTATCATTTTCGATGTCCATATTAAAAGAAAGTTTGACCAACATAAGCATTTCCTTTTAATTGATTAAACTTCTGTTTTCTCCCCCTCTACTCCACTCTGGTGAGACCGCACCTGGAGTACTGTGTCCAGTTCTGGAGCCCCTATTGCAGGAAAGATATGGACGTGCTGGAACATGTCCAGAGAAGGGCCATGAGGATGATCAGAGGGCTGGAGCATCTCTCCTGTGAGGACAGGCTGAGAAAGCTGGAGTTGTTACAGTCAGGAAAAGAGAAGACTCTGAGGTGACCTTATTGTGGCCTTTCAATATCTTAAGGGGCCCACAAAAAAGCTGGTGATGGACTCTTTAGAATGCCGGGTAGTGGTAGAACTAGAAGGAATGGAACAAAACTAGAGGTGGATAGATTCAGGTTAGACATTAGAAGAAGTTCTTTACCATGAGGGTGGTGAGACACTGGAACAGGTTCCACAGAGAGGTGGTGGAAGCCCCATCCTTGGAAGTGTTTAAGCCCAGGTTGGATGGGGCTCTGAGCAACCTGATCTAGTTGGAGGTCTCCCTGCCCACGGCAGGGGAGGTGGAACTATATGATCTTTAAGGTCCCTTCCAACCCTGACAATTCTATGAGGGTTTTGGGGTTTTTTTAAATAATCTAGAAAACACTGTGTGTTATCTACTGGGATTTTTAACAAGTGAGATTTTACATGCCAAGCACTGTATTTAAAACAGAAATGCTTACACACATTTAATTGTTGCACTGCTAGTTGGCTGACACGATAAAAGCACCTCCATATATCCTGCGATTTTGCCTTGATTGTTTGTGTCAGTTAGTCTTGTAACAGCAAGGGGAGGCACAGCGTGCTCTCCTGGTCTCTAACAGGCAACAAGAATTGTGGTCATTAGAGCATTCATGACCTGTGTGCAAAACAAGGTATCAGTGTTAGCACAAACTGAGGGATCCTCTGGGACACAGATAATTGCTTCTATTGGTACGTATCAAACTCTGTCTCTGTTGCACGGGTTTAGCAGCTTCAGAGATGAAAGATCTTTTCACTTTGAGGTTTAGGAATGATATACAGCAGAGTATACTCTATTTTCTTTCTAGAAATGAGATTTACTGGTAATCCCGGGATAAAATAAGGATGATACGGAAAAAAAAGAAAAAAAAAAAAAAAGAAAAAAACCCAAACCAATACAAACCAAACAAGAAAACCAAATGGAAATATAGTAGTTGGAATAAGGCCTAGATCTGACTGTTCTTAAAAGGCAATACACACTAAGCTTTTAATCTTTCTTGTGATCAATATGTTTTATTTATTCATGAATACACATCTGCATGTGGAACTAATAAGACTGTATATAAGTTAAACAAGGCAATTATAACTACATCATGTTAATTCTATTTCCTTCACCAAATCCTTTGACTAAACTGAAAAATAGAAATTTCAAAAATGTCTGGGGCAGCCAAAAATGTATATACTCAAGTAGTGATTTATTTTTTATTGTCAGAACCACCTTTCCCCCTGCTATTTTCTAATTAGGAATTTAAAAGGTATTTGGCCAGAGGTGGATCCAGCTCAGTTGCTAGCAATGAACATATTTGATGCCCACAGAAGAGTAAGAACAGGGCTTGTATGTGACACCTCCCCCTTAGTAGTCTCTCAGACTCTAAATATAGTCAGTGTCAGTGATTTTTCTAAAGGAGCTATATTTGCTCTATATTTAATAACCCTCAGTGGATTTTTCTTTCATATGCTTTTCCAGTTTGCCCTTGCACCCATGTAAACTTGCACATTTACAACATTCTTTGGTGAAGAATTTCACACTCTTCTTATCTGATGGATTGAGGAAATACCAGCTACTGAGTGTTCTGACACCTGTCACCCATCAGTTTTGTCTGATGGCTCAGAATATTTGCAATACGAGAGATACTGAACAAGAGTCCCTATCCATATCACCCATGTTTTTATAGACCTCTAAAATATTCCAATATGGACAACAATTTTTGAGTATAAAGAGTTTTAGCTTGCTCCGTTCTCCTTAAAAACCAGCTACTACACCATCTTTGTGAAATAAATACCTTTTGCCCTTCTTCTCAGTTCTATGAAGTATTTTATTTCTATTATGGCCATTTTTAAAAAAGGTAGACAATAAAACTTTTGGAAAAATTTAGACATTTGCTATTAAAACAGACAGGAAGAAACTGTCTGTCATTCCCTAAATAGTCTTGATACTCAGTTTCTGGGAGATTGAAACAGAGATCCCACTTGCCTGGTTTGAAATTATGTCTTCCCAAGAAAAATCTTGATTAGGCTGTTCCACTTCAAGAATTTAAATATATATATTCTAACAAAAAGATACAAAGATAATTTCTCTAGAACTCAGTGTTTGCCCTCCAGAAGCGCAGACGTACCTTTAAGTTTTTTCACTAAAAGGCATCTCAGTAGTTTAATGATGAATCAGTGGCAAAAGAGGTTGAGAGCTTCCCACATAAAATACCTTGCAGTATGATCGTCTAGTAAACTGTGTTGACTGAGTGAGAAGTCCATGTTACCCAAGCAGACAGAGTTTGAAACTGCATCTCTTTCTTTCAGATGAAATTATTTAAGCACAGATATTTTAGCTAGGGCCTTTCCCTCAAAATTTTGTGTATCTCAGGATAACATGTCCTGAAAACGTTATTAAAATTGACCATCACTTCTGAATTGTTCAGTAAAACCTGTAACTGCAATTAAAAACATCATCAAAACCATTCACTAGGTCCTTATCTGTCCCCAGCCTTTAAGTAATTTATTTATTTTTTTTTTTTTTATTCAGGTAAAGCCAGTAGATTTATTCCCTACAACCCTTTAGACCTTTATATAAGTCAGTAGTATGCAGCATATCTCTTCATGTGCAGGAACAAAATGTTTTCACACAATATTTTTGCAAGGCAGCAGCCAAGTGTAGTATGCAAACAAACACACTCCTACAATCTCTAGACCTGAATAACACATTAAATCTGAAATTCAGAAAGAGAATAAAATGTCAAAGTTGAGCTTTGAATAACGTGTGACAAAGAACTGATGGACGGAGTGAGCAGGATAGGCAATAATTACTTAGTGATGAGTCAATTGAAATTAAAAAAAAGTAGTATTACCACTAAAAGAGATGTGAAAAAATAGGTTTGCATCAGAGGCAAACCTGCAGTGTGACGTCTCCCACTCCTTGGTCTGGTTTTCAATTTTTTACTTTTCCATTAATGAAGTTAACAGCAAACTGACAAGTGCATCTTTATGAGGCAGAAAACATGTATATCACTTTTAAGCTGTCTGTAGGTTTTCTATTTCTATTTCTGATTTAACTATATCTATTATACATGTCAAAGCATGATGCATGCAAATGAATGCTGAAAATCTCAGAGCTTAGCAGGTGTTCTAAGCGTGCCTGAGAAAGGTATCCCCACTGTCTCTGCAGTCAGTGAACAGCATCCTTATGTCATCTTTAATAGATGCTTGAGGACAACTTTCTAAACCACTTAAACTACTTAATTTTCTTCTTTCTTCTTCTGAAGGGAGGACTTACTGGTGCACTAATTTTGTAGCCATGAAGAAAAAACAGCTTTCAATGGCATTAAGTACTGCTCTTCCTAAACCAGTTTCAAAACTTAAATTCAAATGCAAATTTTCTTTTTAAATTACAACACATCACATATATTTCTAACAGCTTGTTTTAGTACGAGGCATCCCCAGGGATCAATAGTGAGATTTCCACAATTCACATTGAGGGAGTGCCTGTTCTGCAACGTTTCAAATGTACAAAACAGGCACAAATTCAGAATATGCATTATATGTTTCTTGTCACTGAGGGAAAGATAGCATTGAAAGTTTAATAGTTTTACAATAAACCATAATACTAAAAATACTGGTTTGGATGAGAAAAGAAGGGGAATAGAGTTAGGGTTCATCAGTGGATATGAGGTCCTCATCAGTGATTTAAGTGACTTGCCTTTAGACACTGTCTGCATCTTTCATATAGGAATCTTTCAATAAGGGCCTATTAATTGTGTTGTTGTCTGGCTACCCAACGATAATCACATGTGCCTTTCTACAGGTAACTATAAAATATTACAATGGTATTGCTTCAATTTTGGTATTCTTAAGAAGAAAATGAGAGTTTATGAATCAGCTTATCTCAGTTTTGGAAGCTGTAAAGGAAGATGAACAGAATTTCCCTAAGTAGGGTTTTGAATTGGTAATGTGCAGTGGTTTGCGCAGCCCTTTCAGATCCTCAAAGGAAAGATGCTGTGCAATATTCTGCTGTCGTTATGGCAAAGGTCACCAGATGGCACTGTTAAACATTTAAAGATTTAACTGATAAAGATTAATTTTTTTAGATGAGCAAGTTTGTAGTCTTAAAATAACATGCTATTGTGTTGCATTTTTGGATAAAGGATTTTTCTGGAAGTTCTCTGACAATTAATTAGGAAGTTTTCTGTCCAATTTGATTACTCTAACTGGAATCAATAAGAGAGGAGGAGTGATCTGAGATCGCTGGCTTAAGTTCTCCTATGAGAGGGAATTGCACTCATTGGCTGCTTTTGGCTTCTTTGTCTCAAAGATGAACATATGTAGTGTAAAATATACTCATTAGACAAAGAGCATAAAGCTCTGGTTATGTAGAACTCATTTTTTTCAGTTGTAAGCAAGCTGCAAAATGTTTATATTCAGTACCATTTGTCAAGAGGGGGAAAATTATTATTTACCTTGGAAAAGGGAGATGGGAAAAGGTCCTCCATTTCTTTATAAAGTTTTCTTTCTATTTTTCCATACTTAAAAGTCACCAAATAATTTTCTGAAGTGTTCAGGGAATATTTTGTAATAACAGTAGAACACACTTTGCCAAAAAATTCTTGGCAATGCTTTATGCTAATTGATACTTTATGGTCTATGAAAAAAACTTCTTGATAACCTTTCAGGATTACTCTATTCTCATGGGAAATTCTACCCAACAATGTGGGTTTCTTCTTCTCAAAGACTGATGCAGTTCCATCAGTTTGTTAACCTGAAATCTTCATTTTCAACCACTGGAAGATATGTTGATCAGGACTCTTTCACAAGATATCTCCCATTTGCTACTTAAACCTAATTCTAGAGGAAGGACTGGGAAACTGTACAATCTTGAACATAAAATGCTAAACAACACAGTCATGTTTGACATGAATTTTATCACCTGGATAGATGCTGAAGAGATTTATGAAGAAGACAAGTCATCTAACTGGACCTGAAATGATAAAAAAACCTCACTAGCTGGTTACTCAGGCAGGGAAAACTCTGAGGAATTTTCGACCATGCTTTTATATTTAGTGAATTTTCTAGTCATTTAACATGTTAGTATAAATAATATTGTATTTTTAAAACTTCATCCTCGAGAGTATAAAATCATCACATGTATAAATTGTTATAATAATGTATGACAGCATAGTTTGGGCAAGTCAGCAAAACTGTATTTAGAATTAACCCAGTGATTAATTTCATTGGCACCAACTGAAAAGAAAGCCAGCAAATAAACTACTTTTACACCACCATAATAATACAGAGAGGACTTATAACCACATGTCTTAGGTGCTTTGAAATTTCATTTTATTTCCTTATGAGGCAACAGACTTCCTGATAAGTCACTTCAACTCTTTTGGTTTTCCTCCTTACCTACAAAATGGAAATAACAATGTTGTCTGACACCCTTTTAGCTGTCTTTTGAAACTATGGTCTGACTATAGTCTCATTCCAGCCAATGAAAATACTGGGGAGAAAATCAATTCAGGCATTTTGGTATTTTAGGGTATCACCATTTTCCTGCCTTTTATTGGGAGTAAAAATGAGTCTTGAAACCATTCTATCATAAATCAGAATCCTTTCTGAAATCTCAGAAAGTACCATTGGAATAATTAGCATGACCTTTTGTACTGTCGATGCCTCTAAACTGTATAATTAGTAAATAAATAATTTGCTGTCTCCTTTTACATTAAATGTAGATGTGCTTTAGGAAAAAAATAAAACAACTTAATTCCTTCATTGTAAACTTAAATTTGCTACAATTAATCTACCTACATCTGGAATTCTATCAAGAAAACCTTGCAAATATAATCAACATTCACTAAAATCAATTGAATTACCCTCCAAGTTGCCAAGAATTTGAATTTTAGTTCTGATAACATTTAAGATTCATTGAGACCATTGATTAAATGGAGAAAGAGGTGCGTAATCCACCTACAGTGGATTACAGTATGGAAACTTCTGAGCTATGAAACATCAGAGCTCATCAGGAAAGAGACCAGACAACTTGAAATGTGGTAAGAGAAGTGGATCATCCACTTAGAAGACATGAAAGTAAACAATCCAGGATTGCAAATATTTAAGTTGAGACATTTCCTAGGAAAC
The DNA here is from genome assembly GCA_025345505.1 of Todiramphus chloris collaris. Taxonomy (NCBI): domain Eukaryota; kingdom Metazoa; phylum Chordata; class Aves; order Coraciiformes; family Alcedinidae; genus Todiramphus; species Todiramphus chloris. The sequence goes on from JANVCC010000022.1 coordinate 37,808,718, forward strand.
ATGAGAACTCATGCAATTCCAGTGCCAGCTTGAACACACTGTGAGGGACATATTTTTTTTTTAAGATACATAGCAAAGTGAGCCACTAGAAACCACAAAGAGAGATGAAGTACTTGTGATGGGACCAGTTACAGAAGCAGTAATTGCATAGGTGCTATGCTGGATAAAGGAAACGACTCAATCTGTGTATAGATTTGGGAGAGGTCAAAAGAAGCACTTAGGGTTTTAGGACACTTCAGCAAAGGGACAGAAAATAAAAAAAAAAAACTGGAACTATCCCAGACGGTGAAGCAGATATTAAAGGAAATGTAGTAATAGGATCATGACTAATAATAAAGTGACCATATACAGACAGTCACAGAGAGAATATCACAGAAGTAATACTTAAGTATCTTGAAATGCAATGAAGATGATGTTAGAGATAAAGAGGATAGGGAAGACTTTATCTACAGTACAGTCAGGACTAAACAGGTCTATATGTAAAGGGACACTGTTTAGTCAAATCCACTTTGGAGTTCAATAGTTTAAGAGATTGAGGGGAATTTTGGGAGTCCGTTATGTGGGCTTGGATTTAACTGACAATAAAAATTCAGTGTTAGAATTAGCAGGAAAGCAGTCTGCTATCGCAGCGCCATTTACATGCCTAAGTGGTGCTGGGCAGTGCTGGGGAAATGACTGCAAACTCCACTTAAATCCAGTTTGATTTATAGATTGTCACATGTACTTCCTCACATGCACGTACACTACCTGTTTAAAGCAAGTTTTCTGAACATGACAAGAAAGCACAGATCAAACTCATGGCTAGGAGAGACAACTAGCATTTGCTTGTGATTTCAGTATACAAATCTGGATTTTATCCAACAGGAAACCTTAGAACACAATGTGTTACAAGGTATTTTTCACTGTGAAGAAATGTATTATTCACCATGATTTGTCAGGATGGCCAAGAAACTTCAAATCAGAACTGCTGGACAGTTAGCACCCAGCAGGCACTGCCTGCAAATGTGAAAATAAACACTGGGAATCACATCCAGTTTGAGACTAGAGAAAAACTGAGAAAACCTCTTAGGTTTGGAAAACAAACCAAGCGTATATAGCCTAGTAGCAGAATAGTTTCTTTGAGAAGACATGCACACTCCAATGAGTGCTCTTCATAGTGTACTTTAACCTGTGCCCTTGCTCCCATGAGTTTCCCATAGCATGGGAAGCAGGTTGCTGTTCTTGCCATGTAGGAGGAATATCAGTAATGAACCAGTTTTCGTTTTCCTTCTAGAGATCCAGCTTTGTAGAAAAAAAATTGTTAGAATTTGTAACAGAAAAGACCCTGCAGCTTGTCCTTAAAGAAAGTACATCTGATATGAGTGAGTGTTGGGGTGGACACAAGAAAAATGGAACATCATTAAAATAGATTCTAATTTTGTGCAGTATGGAATATTAGAGCAGCACAGTCCCCATTTGTTCTTGCCTTTGTGCTAGAGGGGTCACTCACAAGGTTAACACTTCTGTGCAGGACAGACGGCAGCTGCCTGCTGGTTTCATCGCTCCAGAGCGAACCACACAATTCTGTTGGTCATCGAGGGGCAAAGAGGGGTTAGTCAGCGTGAAATATTGAATCACGAAACCCATTTTGAAAGTAGACAGTAAGGAAGTTTGACAAAATCAACATCAAGATTCTCAGTTGTTTAACTGCTTTTTTTTACAGCACGTTAAGTGTCTCTGGGAGACCGAAATGCTTTTACGGGTTGTCATGTCACCTTAAATTTTGGTGACTCAAGCATCATGAATGACTTCCCTGAAGTACATAAAAAACTATGAGGAACAGTAGAAGTAGCTAGTGAATACCTCTGGATACTCAGAACAATTTAGACTCCATGAAAGACAGCTTTTTCAGTACAACTTATTCACAGAAATAACATGCTGATATTTACAACAATACATTTGATTATTTCTCAGTATTGCGTTAAAAAAGGAATAAAAAAAAAAATCAGGCAATCTGACAGCAGAGTGGATGGTGGCTGCTTTTGATGCCTTGGCTGCTCTCCACTGCCTTCATTACTCAGCTCAATGGGGTGCAAGATCAAGAAAGTCTGCTTCCACCTCTAGGGCGAGGCAGCATAACTCTAGCAGGGTGCAGTGTTCTTAGGGAAGCATATGAAATATAATCACAAATTACAAACCAGTCTTCCATAGAATATTATTATTCTTCCAGAAGTCAATACCAAGGAGGAGGTGGAGAACGCAGAAGAAGGGACGAAAGCACAGACGGTGCAGTAATGAATAAAAATTTTGTTTAAAAATTGTGTAAAACCAGCTTACTTTCATTTATTGTCTTCTTAACAGGCACAGTTGGACTTCTCTCATATTCATGCACTTCTGCCAATATCAACTTATTTCCACTGAAACAGTCCATACCTTTGTTGTACTGCTTTTAACGTGCAATTTATTTTGGTGAAAATAATCCTGTGCATTAGACTGTCAGAAAACAAATAAAACCAACATAATGAAAGTAATTTCTTTTCTATTCAATTTCCATCCAAAAGATTTAAATGTGTTTTGGGAAAAACCCTGAGGATTGAACAGACACTGCTGTTGAGAAGCCATTGAAGGAAAGGTGCAACAACCTCAGAAACCTGCGTGCTAAGCCTTTTCCCCTCCTTCCTCTCTGCAAGGACTGCTGGGAGGAGAGCATCAACTTCCAAGCCACACAAATCCTACAGCTGGGTGCAGGATCAACGTATCAGCCTCTCAAAAATCAGAAGTCTGAGCAGGATATTAGGATTTCATAACTGTTTCTTATAAGCATTTCATACGACATCTCTTTGGTGTGGGAGGTTATGCTTTTATTCCTTTATATTGCTTCAAAGTGCCAAGCTCTTGTATTAACACATAAGAAAAATATTTAGGTCAGTAATAATCTTCCATGCAAAAGGATCATAAAGTAATTGCAAGCTATCTAAGAGTTGTCCTCAAACTGAAATGCATCCGTGTCTGGGATGGAAGGCAGGGAATTTGTTCCAGCAGCCCTAGTCATTCTCGTAGTCCTAGCTCAGGATAAAATAAAATACAGCATCTAATGAAAGTTAAGTCTATATAGATCTCACAGAGCAAATATAGTCAAGATAATGAACACAGCACACCTGGACTTTGGAATAAAATACCACAGGAATCAAGTGCTTTCCTAACGAGACACACGGAGGTCTAGTTCTGTTTCCAATACAGCCAGAGTGCTTGTGAGGCAGGAGGAGCAGTGCTAGACCCATCGCTTGGTTATTCCTGAGCTCTTTGGACTCACCATTCTCCTCTGTTTTCAGTCACCTACCCAGTGTCCTGCATTTCACCCTTAGCCCCTTGCCATTTATGAACACATGCATTTTTGGTGTCCTTTCTACAACCAAGGACATTGATGCAAATGACACATAGGCTAAATCCAAAACACGCATGATCCCGCGCAAGCCAAACTGGCCTCTGTGCTACACAGATCTCTCTGTAGACAGCTTTTAGGAAATAAATTGTGCAAAATGGACTGAATCTGACTCAAGCTTATGCTGTATGAATAGGTAAATGGTTCCTAGACTAAATACTTAAGGATCTGTATTGGCTCATCAACATTCATAACTTCTTCCATAACATGAAGGAGATAAAGCAGAAACAAGCTCAGAGAAGAAGATAAAAGAAAGGCTGTTTAAAGCAAACATTCTTCTTTCATTGTGCTGTTAATGTTCCCTTTAACAGACCACAGTCCCAATCCACTGTGAGCAAAGCAATAGTCTCAGTGGTGGTGTATTTTGCGGATCTCTCCGCAGTAGAACACACAAAACCATACCTTTATAGGACACATCTGCCTGAAACTGCCAGGCAGCTGCCAGATTTGTTTTCATTTGGGAGAATATCCCCTCAATTGATGCACAGATGGAGAAGGCAGTTAACTAGCAACAATAATAATCATCCTCCATGACAAGCTCAGGGCTGAATCCAAATCTTAAGGTGAGAAGATGTGGGAGATTTGAAGGCTTAGAGTCCATGCCCTGATCATTAGTGAGAACACTACCACACAATGTAAGAAAGGCACAAAGCTGCTGTTTTTGTTGGGGTTGGACTCTTCTCTTCAAGCCTGTAAGACCAGAAGGAGCTACCATACAGAACCATTTATTAACATGCCTGCTGCAGTACAGGGTACAAACCAAAGAGAAGCCTCTGCTTCAGACAGCTATTAACCTCAGTGAACGGGTAAATTCTGTAATCACAAAAATGAGTCACCTTGGAAGCTATCAGAGTGGGGAAGGACAGTCTCTTTCATCTCCTAATCTCTCATATGATACCAATTTAAATGACACAAAATCCCTTGGAAGTGAAAGGGTTTGTTACTTCTTTTATCTACACAGTCCATTTTTCCCAATAAAAGTTTATCACACAAATATTAGATCACAGAATCATAGAATCATCTACGTTGGAAAAGACCTTTAAGATCATCGAGTCCAACCATTAACCCTATTCTGCCAGGTCCACCACTAATCCATATCCCCAAGCACCACATCTATATGGCTTTTAAACACATCCAGGGATGGTGACTCAGCCACCTCCCTGGGCAGCCTGTTCCAGTGCCTGACAACCCTTCCAGTGAAAACACTTTTCCTAATGTCCAGTTTAAACTTCCCCTGGTGTAGCTTGAGGCCATTCCCTCTTGTTCTGTCACTAGTTACTTGTGAGAACAGACCAGTGCCTACCTCTCTACAACATCCTTTCAGGTAGTTGTAGAGAGTGATAAGGTCTCCTCCCCGCAGACTCTTTTTCTTCAGGCTAAATAACCCCAGTTCCCTCAGCCGCTCCTCAGAAGACTTTTTCTCCAGGCCCTTCAGCAGCTTAGCTGCCCTTCTCTGGACCTGTTCCAGCACCTTGATGTCTTTCTTGTACTGAGTGCCCAAAACTGAACATAGTACTCGAGGTGTCAAGATCCATTATCTTATTAATTATCATTAACATTGTATTAGTTATGGGTAGCAAGATTGATTAGTTTGGTCTGGGATTAGACACACATGCTAATATATCAATGCTTGGGAAATGTAATTTGCAATTTAAGATGAAGTCCTCTGAGGCAGGATTTCCAGTACTTCAGGCTCTACGCTACTGTAAAATATGAATAGCGGGTGGAAATCATATCAATGCACCAGAGTCACCTTGAACTCCGGGGAAGATTAGAATTCAAACATTTTGGAGTGCATCAAATTCTTGTTTTCAAAATGTTACATCAGCTTTTTCCTACAGACTGGAAACAGGGGCATAAAACTGTTCCCCTCCCTGCATGAATAACTACTCTACTAGATTAGTTTTTTAGTGCATGGAATACTGTAAAATGAAAGAGCTCTTGTACTCTGTATCTATAGCACCAAACTAGAAGAGGAAAGGTGCTGCAGATATTTAATCAAATGTAAATTCATTTTGCTGTAAACAACTACTGAAGCAACAATATAAATATATATATATACACACAACATATGGCTTATTAGTTTTAAAACAATTCAAAATACAGTTTCAGTAGTCCCTAAACTGCAGTTTACGTGTCTTTATGATGGACCATCAGACATTTCGAAGATGTCTAGTTCACCATGCTCCTGGCCTAGCCAGGTAGCTTTCCAAGTTGGACTGTCTCAGCATGTTTGGTCCTGGACCTGCAGTCATGGCTGCTACCACCATAGAAAACCAGTTGAAGCTAATTAACATTTATGCTCCATGCAGTTTCATCGAAAAAGAAAAGTTTAGATTGCTTTTTTTTTTTTTATCCAAATGGTTTCAACCACCCTTACTTTGCAATTGCCTGAGCAAAGGACAAGCAAGGACAGAGAATAATGAAATTTTAATTCAGTGACAAAATAACAAGCAGCAAATGAATGCATTGGCAAATCAAGCCCAACAACAGAACATTAGTGAAACAACAACAAAATGATTAATAGATTTAAGTATTCCTGTCAATGATTAAAATACCTAACTGTTGTACTCATGAAGTTCATCGTTTTCCTTCTGTAACAACAGCCATGTGGTAATTGCTGCCTTCTCTCAGTCACCAGTGCAGATTTAATGCTCTCAAAGTAAAGCTATCACTGCTTTAAAGCCATGCAAAATGATTGCAACCTCTTTTGGCACCTATCAATAAAAAATGAGTTTGTGGTGATATTAAAAGATGAAAATCACTTTCTTTTACTTACTGACATCTCCTTGTTGAAGTTAACTTTATGACTAAAAAGAGAGCAGCCACCTTTTGTCACTGTTGAAAGATGGATGGATTAAAAGGAGCACATATCACTGCTGCAAATAGGCTACAGATACTCATCAATATAAATCCACAAAGTATTTGGCTGTACCAGGGAAACATACTCTGAATTTTTTATCCCATGAAGAGATTACAGCAACTTAAAAGGCAAATAGCCATTGATTCTTACTAAGTAAACGTTAGACCAAGGGGAAAAAAGCAAACATTTAAACTAGTCTTTAAAATCTCCTCCTTAACTCATGATTCTTCTGACTTAAATGCTAAGCACTGTTAGTAACTTTGTAAAGTCCGTGATACATCCAACTTTTAGTTGGCAAGTCAATCAAATTTCACAGAAACTCTTTTGACTTTTTTCATTGAGGCAACGTTTTCTCTTCTCATTAGTGTATGTTTTCATTAAGATGGCCTGTTGAGTGTATTGTACATAGTGGTCTTGTTGTTTGTATTTTTTAAAGAGGTTTTTTTTTTTAATATTTTTATATATATATATTTTTAATATATTTCTTATACTTTAGTACCTGACAGGCTCATTGATCCTGCCTCCATGTAATAATCAACTGGTTTTACCTTATATGCATACTTAATGCATGTGATATTTGTTTCTGGAATAACTGTTATTATAAGTTAATAATTACTACCTTAGTAGCCAGGAGTTCAAGCCACAGACCAGATTCTCTCTATCAAGGTAGAGTTTCCTCTGTGACAAAAAACTTCCAATCATTGACAAACCAGCTATGCAGGGAAATAGGTGGGGAAAAAATGAATGACGGCAAATAAAACAGCCAGTAAGAGAGGCAATTGCCTAATATGCCAAGGGCTCTATTTCATACAGATTCATACTAATTATAACTTCTTTATGTCTTTCCAGAACGTAAACACAACCCTCAATTTTCTTAAAGATATCAAGTACCCAAAACTTCTAACTCAAACTTCATTCTTTAAAGCCTTTTTGACAAAAGAAAAAAAAGAAAGAATATTATGGATTCTAATTATCTTCAAAACAGTAATAGGAGCTTTTTCCTGCAGCATTTTGGATTATGTATTTTTTTTCCCTGAAAACATCCATTTTTAGATGACTCTCTGAGGAGACTAGAGAAATTTTAGCACTACATTCTAAAAGTAAATTACACTGCAGCTGGTGACACACATCTCTTTAAAAATAGCATATATGGATAGAGCTAAAAAGAATTAGTAAGCTTCTTTACAATGGCACAGCTATTTATTCCAGGTAACATTAGATGTGCTTTCAAAGTTTCCTACCAGTTATACTAATATATCACCATCAGTGGTAATTTTCTGCCTACTGAATGGTCTGTCCAGACCAAATGAGGGGAGGACATTCCAAGAAGAATAACGATGCACTAAGAATAAGATTCCCCATTTTAATTGTTATTTCAGATAATACAGCTCTCTCCTCCCTTGGGCGTTTTCCTACCTGGACCCCTAGGTCTCGTGCATCTCAGCACAACCTTCACACCCTACACAGCCAGAAAGTACTTGATCAGCTATTCTTTTTTCCCAAGTTCATCAACTAACTATGCTTTGCAGGTAACACACAAGAGTTGCCATGATAATATTGCAGAGACAGAGAAATTCTGACCCAAATGAGGCAAAACTCCAAATTGTTTTTTTAAAAAAATCATGTTTTGTGAGATACTAATTTTCAGTGATTATTTTAAATCTTTGACACAATGAATAAAATCTGTTTTTCAAAAATTCTAGATCCTAGTCTTACAACATATTGTCTGACCTTTCTCTAAGCAAACATCTCTATGTATAGTATGGATTTATTGGAGGTTTCTGCAACTCTCTAGTGAAAATGCATCATCATGAGAAAAAAACAAGACAAAGACCATATTCTCTATACTTAAAAGGGCAGTTTCTGTGATGTTTTACTAAAAAGCTAATATAATTTTGTTTTAAAAATTCATCTTGGACTTTTTAATTTACAAACATTTGTGTCTTCCCTATACAGCAAAATTTTAAACCCTTTAGATTACTTTTTATTAATAACACCCCAAGTCATTGGCTAAGGTCTATGAAGAACAAACAAAATCAATTATCATGTTATTGTTTCCCCACACATAATTTTTCTGCCCACCCCAATGCCATTGTTAACATTCAGATGCAAATGCCTTCCCCCACAAAGCTAGCAATAAAATGCCACAAATAAAAAATGTCCATATTTCCTATGCCCAAGAAAACCACCAACTATTCAAAAACTACCTATGTAGAAGTCTTGCTCACTGGTAGCTCACCCCAGAAAAATCTAAGAAAGAACTGAGTAAAAGAACTGTGCCTTCAGACTGACAGCTGAATCCAGCATCTACTTGCACTATCTGTAAATGATCAGATCTTTAGAAATACATAGGGTATAAGTGCAGTATAATTTATAAAATCTTAATTAACAGCTTAGATCTAATTCTACAGTTTGTTCTGATTGTAGTTTTGCAAATACTGGAATTAGAAATACACAGGCTTTAGCGATGGTCACATTTTCAGGTGTAACAGGACTTCCCATAGTGAGAGGCAATGATTAGTAGCTTTTTAAAAGTAAAAATACATTTTCTATAGCACATGTCAGCTTAGAATAGAAAACAGTCTCTGTTATATCTAAAGCATGAAATGCATTCTTGATATATGATGTCTACAATCAACTTTTCCAAGCTACTTGCCAGCAGAACTCACAGTGCTGAACATCAGCTTTGTCAGCTCCTTGGAAATCTCTGACATATTTTACACAGACCAAACAGACTTCTCGTCTACATTAATGATCCTTTCAGACAGGGAGGCAAGCTCTTGAACAGAAATTCATGATAGAACCTGTATTACAGCTAAAGAAGATAGGAGCACAGAAACTTCTCTGCACATCATCAGCAAGGGATGGATGAGTAGAGTCTACCTCTACATTAAGCAAATACCACTACCAAGGATATCAGCCCATAAGGAAAAGTTAGCAGGTCTGAGGCTACCTACTCACCTTTTCCATGTTCAGGTGTAAGGTATGACTATGAAAAAACTCCAGCTAGTATCTTTACAAGTTAGGAGAGAACGAGCATACTGAGAACAAGTTAAAGGCTGTTCTTGTTATCCTATTTAGATTTCCCACTTAGAATCACAGAAACACTTAGGTTGGAACAATCATTCAACTAGCCCCAAAAATGTGTCTCACAGGAGGCAGTAACAGCAATCCAAAAGCAGTAAAACTTGTGTCAATGAACAAGAAATGACAAAAAACACCCCAAACAAAAGAACCCACCAGTAATTTCTATTTGAACTAAATGTTTTCAGGCTGTACAGAATCCGTGACTTGTTCATCCAGACCTCAAAATCAAATTAAAACACCACATAAATTCTGGAAGATGCACTGATTTACTAAATGGCTACAGCTTTTCCATGCTTCCACCACCAAAAATGCCCATGACATGAGGCAATAACAACTCTCACCAAGATTTAGTTGCTAATAACAACTCTTTTTGAAGGCAGATAAATTATTTTGGAAGTCTGGAACTCCTAATCATGCTCTTTGTCGAGTCCCTAAATGCACAGCTGTGCCTTCATTAGGGGGAAAAGAAAGATGTGAGAAGCACTTTCACAGCTGAAGTCAGAAGCAAAGGCCTGCAGATGTATCCATTAACAAGGATTGTATTTCATTCATATCACTTTCTACTTGGAAGATGATGGTAACTCATGCTAACGCAAGCCAAAAGCAGTTTCTACTGTCATTTACAGCAATATATTGGGAAGAGCTTCCTGGATCCTTTGGGTAACATTGATAGAGGATTTATTAAGATCAACAGACTGACTTTCCTTATGCAGGTACTAGAGGGATAAATACATTCAAAGCACCACAGTACGTCAGGGTAGACGTGGATGTTCGTAGAGATGAGGTCCGAAACAGCCTAGTTGCTGTGTGAACTTATTTTAAACTCAGCTTCTCCCTCCTGCTGTGTGCTGGGAACTTGCAGACATATCATACCTATCCCTAAGGATGTATCATATGTATTATGTCTATCCTTAGCTATGCAGCAAGGGTACTTTCTGACGAGCCTTAGAAAATCCGAGGCATTTTGTAAATGACTCCTCTCAGCTCTGGTCCCCTTTGGCATAAGGACTGGAAGAACAATTTCTTATTAAATGCAGTGTATGTAAATCATGCAATTGCAAGTGTATGTAAATCATGCAATTGCAAATTTATATGTTTAACAGGAAATGTTTATTCGTTTTTACATCCCGCAAATTTAGTAGTTTTAGCACTGGAATGATTCATGTCTTTACAACAGTTTCAAGGCAGTATCAAGAAACACAGCAGGTATTAGGGGACACGAAAAGAAAAAGTTTTCAAAATAGCAGAAAGCCTGATTTTATCTTTCAACTAGCTCTTTGTAAACCCAGATAGGACATATTCATAGAAACCAGTAACCAGTTTAGAAGGAAACATCCATGATCCATACTGTATTTCATCTGAACAATAAAAAAAAAAAGTCATTAAAAGGCATGTACCTATTTAAAAAATTCTCCACTAAGCTCAAGAGAGGTAAATTATGGTTTGAAGATCACTGTTTTATCCTTTCTTCTAATATCAGACGTTATGACCAACATGAGATTTGGGTTGGGTTTGTGTTCTCTAAAAATCAAAACATCCAGCTCCTCTGCTAAGGGCAGGAAGCAAGGCTTTTCCTGAAGGGCTAATAGAGCCCTTCACACTTTTATGCATCATAGGACGATCATGTTCACCAGAAAGCAGAAATGTGTGCCTCACACTTTGTCCACTTAAATTTATGAGCAATTCTCAGATTATTTTTTAACATAAATTAAGGCTGTCAGCTAATCACAGGAAGCAGAACAGTTGCATTTCACAAAAGCATTTTTAATTATAATGTTCCTTAAATGCAAATACTGATAATGTCATCACAGTTTTGGGTTTTATCTACCTGTGCACTTTTTCTGCAACAATTTTCAGAACAGTACTTATTCCCCTTCCATTTTATCCTCTTGATGCCACTGTGTGCCATTAGTTTGAGAATTTCAAACCTTTCATGGCTTTCCTGCAGAAACCTAAAAATTCCCTGCACATAAATGTTTCATGCAATTCTTCTATCACTTCATTGTCTTTCAACAAAGAAACAACGATCAAATTTGATAAAAGAGAACTAAATATTTTGCTACGTCAGAATTGTGAGCTATTCTTTTTTTATCTGTAAGTCTGTGTCACTTTCTACAATAGTGCCTTGATCCCTGATGGAACTGTTCTACCATAAATATTGTAAAACAGAACATAAAAATGTGACTTCACATTGCTTTTTATTTCTTTTTAAGAATTTAGTTTAGCAAGTAAATCGAGTTCAAAATGCTCATTGAATGAAGATGTTAAGTTTTAATAAATAAATGATAAGGTTAATAACAAAGAATGCAACTAAACAAATGATTATGAAAATGATGACAAGAACCAGTCCAGGGCACAAGGTATTATTTTGGGACAGTTGCTGAAATTGTCTTAGAACAGCACTGAAGCAGAATAACATGGTGGTACCTTATCACCATCTTAAAATTGATAATTGATTGAGATTGTTCATTTTTACCCTAAATGCAGGAAAAAAAACCCCAACAAACAACTCTGCAAGGAATAGTTTCTGATTACCACAATGTGTTTCAGATTCCCAGAAAAAGTGGTCAGAGAAACTAACAGCTCCTGTCCTTCAGCAGAGGACATTTCCTCTCTGATATATCCACACTGACAAAAGAACAAGGTCACAGATCCAACGGCCCTATTCCAAAAAGATCCTCTTGAGGTAAGTATATTGGCTGGAGCCCCATCACCTTTTTAGCTGTGTTACAAGTGTATGTAACTGCTACAAAGAGCTGCCTTTCCCACATGTAGCTGGATTCACTTCTGCTAAAAGTCTTGGAGAGGCACACCATTAAAAGACAGAAAAGAAAAAAAAGCCAATTAAAGAAGGCACTGGTCCTACATCTGATGCATAATTTTGAAAGAGGCTATCAAATGTGCAAGACCTTTGGAAAACAAAAAGTACCTTAGCAACAAATTGTGCTGAATTGCCTGATAGTAATTAAAAAGTGCATTTGTTTAAAAAAATCCTATGTAGTTCTTAATGAGCGTGGATTTTGACCTTCTATAGCAGGGTGAAGAGATGTGTTTGGGGCTTAGATTACTATAAATGAGTCTTTTCTTTTAAAACAGATCTGGCTCTGGGAACGTGACATCAGCTCATACTGAACCTCACAGAAGCGTGGAAACCAAGCTGCATCATTACAGGGTCAGAAAAGTGTCACTGTGCATTGGATAAACCTAATTTTTGAATCATAATCTGGTCTGCTACTTTTTTTTTTTTTTTTTTTTTTTTTTTTAAGCTTAATGGTCATGGCTTCCCTTGAGAAAATGGGAAGGCTGACAATGGTCCATTGTTCCATTAATTCATCCCATGTATAAGCTATCTTCCAAACAGCATTTTTAATACTTTGCTACATGTAAATGGATTTTTAAGAAGGACCAGCTAGACAAAAATTATTTTAGAAAGATGCTAAATAGTTTCAGAAAGCTTGATTTTGAAGTATATATTCTACAACAATCTCATTGTTAAGAAAAGACATTCAGAGAACAGGCAATACAACTACATAAGCCTTATGATGCAACAGCTGCATGCCAGAAGACATTACTCTTTTGCACAGAGTGGATTATGGTCACATCCTGACCTTTAACTATAGCTCATCCTTCTCCAGATGTAGCATTTTCCTAGAGTTTCTTAAAAAGCCCTAAGAAAATAAACAAACAAAAAAACCCAAAACTCCAAATCCTTTTGCCTATGTGAATGCTCAAACAGCACCTAAATGCAAGTGATAAAAAAAAAAAAAAAAAATCATCACATTTTTCAGTTTGAAGAGGCCCAGTCCAGAAGCATAAAACCATGGAAATGTTGCCATTAATTCCAGAAGGATTCAGTTATCATAATTTTCTTTTTTATTCTTCCACACTGCTTATTTTAACTTTTTTTTTTTTTTTACTTTTTTTTTTTTTAAACAAATGTCTTCACACTTGAGGTTGTTAATGAACTTAACTTGAGGGAACATTACACAGAACAGTAAAATAGGTCTGTCTTTTCTTGGCACAACATGTTTGGTTTAAAAAACAATATAGGTAGAAATTATTAATCTGTCTGTTCTGGTATATGCCAACAGTATAAAGTCTATGCAATTCCCAGGCATTACAATTCCATTACATGCATTCAGTGAACAGTACTGAAGCATGTATCAGTATCATTTTATATCACGTGAAAATGTTCTGAACATCGCAGTTTCGGGTGAACTGAGGCTCTGTATTCAAATTTCTGGGAATGGCAGTTTGAAGTGTGTAGTTTGGAAGTAGGCAGTCCTTTCAATTCAATAACTTTAAGAAAATTATGACAAATTGTAACTTTTGACCATTAAAAACATATGTTGCATACTATTTTGCATACTGGTAAGAAAAGTGGTTTGTGGAGCACCTGTGGTAAGACCAAGGATGTTTTAAAGGACCAGTACCAACAAACAGAGACACAAAGAACACAGTAGCAGCTACTACAAAGAAATGATGATGTGCCATATAGATGGATCCTACTGCACACACAGCAATGAAGCGTTCAGTACACCCATTTTCACAAAACCAGAAAATATTCTTAGATTACATAACCTCCTGGCAAACTCCTGCTTTCTTACATGAATCAGTGCAGCAGGAACACATTCCTACTCTCTGATGCACATCATTCCAAACAGAGGGCACTGACTTAAAATAGGTCTGCTTTATTCATATGAAGGATTATAGTGAACTTTATTATTGTCTGGTTTCTCTCTTTTCCCAGGTTTTCTTCCTAATTGATTGTTTCCAGTGTTTCTTTTTACTTGCCATTTACTGTCAATACTTTTCCATGGTACAACTTGTTTTCTGTCTTCCACAATTTTTTAACCATTTCATCTCATTATTTTAATCTGTACATTTCATAGCTAACTCAAATTACAGGCATTACTCTTGTGACTTAAAGACTTAAGTCACACTTGTTCAACATATTTTTGTGAAGAAAAGAGGACTGAAATCTTCCAGAGAGGATATAATGAATTCTGAAAATCAGTTTTTTGCATGCTCTGTTCATGTTTTGGCTTCCGACTGAAAGACCAAGAGTTATTTCTCAAAGTGTCAAAGAGAAGTTCTTCACACCACTGAATATTACCACTCTCACTTAAAATTCCTGGTGACACTTGACTTGTTTATCATAGTTAAAGAAATTATGGTAACTTTCATTTTCAAACTGTATTACCCAATTTGAAAATCACTTAGGCTTTTTAATTATATACTTTCATGAGCTTAAAACCGTAAAATTCAAGAACTGGGATGCAGAAAGGAATTTAAGTCCTTCTCTAGAAGAAAAAATGATGAGTTTGCTTCCTTGCAGCTATAAATTGTACTGTGTGAAAAGGCAGAATACGGTGTATTGCTGTATAAACACGGGCAGGCAGGTGGATGTTTTGTAGAGGCACACCTATTCCAGGTGGGACTATAACCACACCAATTCCCAGAATTTACCTGCTGTGGTTAACAATACACAACTAAATGATGCGATAAGAACAAGGGAGAGACCAGAATTGACTCTCTATGATGAAAATCCACATGGACACCCCTAGAACTTAAACATTTATTCTAGAAAAATACTTGAACTGTTTATTGCACACAAGAGAGCACCATGAGGAGCAAAAGCACTCCACCCCCATGCAGGACATCTTGTAGTTTGCTCATTTGTTTATTCAGCTTGGGAAGATAAGGAGCCAGGAAGTCAGATTCTCTGAAGCAGGGAGTAAAAGAACTTGAAGCCAAGTGGTGTAATTTAGCTTGCCTGAGGACTCCTGGGGCAGCAAACTGACAACTGCACTTCTGACAAAGTATGTGATGTCATCTCCAGAATTCACTCTTTTCTTTCTTCCCCCCTCCCCCCCATCTTCCATTTCATACTATTCTGTAAATTTAGGTCAGGTTTATGAATAGCTTTAGGACTAACATCACGGTTTTCGGCACAACTGCTTTTGACTTAATTTTCTTCCTCATTTCAAAGACCAGGTTGCCCAATTATTTCAAATCTCTGTTGATATGAGCAATTGAATAGGCAAACAATATCACTGGAATAAGAGGGAATGTAAATTGAATAATAATGCATTTTTTTGATGGACAGGCACCTAAGATGCATTTTTCCTCATCAGGTATAATTTTTCTATTAGTTAATGTAAGAAATATTTATTGAATTCTTATGCTATAGATCTAAATGTAAAAATTCCTATATATCCAGAAAAAGAAAAAAAATGCTCAAAAGGAAACTAAAAAAGCATTACTCCTTCTAAATAAGATTTCAGTATGGCTAAGCTATCCCCTACACCCTGAATATTGGTGACACTAGCTGAAGATAAACCTTGTGCTGTCATTCTCCCTACGCCTCAAGGTTACGAGTGTTTCATAAGCATTTGGAGTCAGGCCCCAGTTTCTCCTCATGAAAAGCTGTCTCAGATGCCTTTATATTGAAAATGCAGTTAAGATATTCTCAGTGATGCGAACTAATGGGAGCCAGGCAGCAGCTACAATTCCTGCTTGCGGGATGAGTTTATGAGTGTCAGGGGTTTTTGCCAGGTGAATATATCTGGAACTCCTGATATAGAGATTATGCCCAGAGTATTTATGTTCATAAAAGAATTTTGAAATTTATTTGTACAAAAAGCATTTCACATTTCTTATATAAGGTAATTCCCTAAAGAGGTTTATTACCTGTAACAGGGAAAAAAAAAATAACAGAAAGAAAATAAAATCTGTTGAATGAAACTGAAAAGGGGGTGCTCATAGTAAGGCTCAAATGTTTGTTTTCTCAATAGAAGGCAGTCTCAAAATAATAATATCAGGCAACAGCAAGCAACAATAAATACCACTAAAGTTAAATCCTTGGAAAGAAGAACAAAGATTTTTCAGATCATCCCACCACATCCCCCTAATGACACTGACTGTAGTTGTTTTCATCAGGTTTGTGTAGCCGTGAACACAAGCCAGTTAACTACCATGATGACTGAGTGGCCCTCCTAACTACCATGATCTGGTTTAAAATATGACATTAACATGTCTAGTACACTTCATGCATTTTCTTAGGCAACAGTATCGTGGAAAAAACGCAATAATGGAGTTATAATCTTCACTCTTCTCTCTCACAAGGAAAATTAGAAAGAACTCCATGGTGCAACCAGTCAATACTGCATGGTTTCCTTGACCTTGAAAAAAGTATTTGCATTTAAAACGTGTGTGCCAACCAGGAAAACTAATCACTATTTGTATTCAGGGAGGCCATAACTGACCAACACCTGATTTCACCAATAAGGAACAACATCCAACATTTTCTCTCAGGAAAATGAATACTCTAAACTGAAGTGGAAATATTGATTGGCAACAGACAAGATATACATTGTGCCTTCCATGGACAAGATCACAACACTCTATAAAAACTATGTACTACATAATAATTTGTTGTCATGCATTATTTTCATATATGGTCAAATAGAATCATAGAACTGTCAGGGTTGGAAGGGACCTTAAAGCTCATCTAGTTCCAACTCCCCTGCCATGGGCAGGGACACCTCCCACTAGATCAGGCTGCTCAGAGACCCATCCAGCCTGCTCTTAAAAACTTCCCAGGATGGGGCTTCTACCACAGTTAAATTCTGCACTTAATTTGACACATAGCCAATGCTGATACCTTAACAGTGGTGTTCATTTGTGCATTCTGGCCTGTAAAATTACATTAGCAATAGCCCGTAAAAGGTGGGATGAAATCACATCACTCAAATGTCTTCCACTGCTCTATCCCCCCACCAGCCACCTTATTTTTTTTTTATTTTGTTTTGCTGCAATAGGATTTTGTAACAAAAAGTTATTAAATCACCAAGCCCATGACTTCTTTGTCTTGACAGCAGAATAGACTAAATGACCTTGGCTAATTTCAATTAGCCATATCATGCTCTATCAAGGTAAAAAGATGGGAAAGAGAGTAGTATGCAATAAATTTGATATTTTGATGGTGAATCGAGAAGGAAAGACAATAAAACCAAAAAAAGAAGCAAAATAAGCCTTGGCTCGGACAAATGTAATTACTGTCAACTCTGTTCTAAAGCAAACATAAGATTGTCTTATTTTAGTGCCTACACAGTTTTCTCTTTTCTGTCTTATAACCACAAGTAAAAAGCTTAACACAGAATGCAGAGAGGTGGCAGAGGAAATCATTTTGAATGTTACCTGAGGGCTTCAGCAGCCCCACTGGTATACCAGGAGCACTGTGAGATATCTTGGGGGGGGTTCAAGGATTCAGCAACCTGATGTGACACAGTGTACATCATAGTCCTGAAGGACGACCGATTTAAAGCTTGTCAGAATAAACCAAATGAGTTTACAGGGAGGTCTTCGGTGGGCGTGCACTCTAGAAACAGTCTCATGAATATGGTGGGAACATTTATAATTCTAGACCAATTTAGGCTTTCTTTGTTACCTTGTTTACACAACTTCATGAGAAAGAAGAAAAAAGAAAAGTAAGAACAGGATCTAAATATTATATAAATATGATACAGCTTTCAGTTGTAGAATTTTGCCTCATTCTTGAAAAGCCTGGTTTCCATAAAAGTCTGAAATATGTATTTTCTCCTCTGGCAAACACTAAAATTTCTCAGTGTTCCAGCTGTAGAATTGCCAGAACAAAAACATCATTCAGTAATAGCAGCATTTATCTTTGTCTTATGATAACAATGCATTCAAAAAGCTTAAATAGAAAAATAATACTTTGATTATAGGCTGCTACAAACATAACAATTATTTGACCAAATCTTCTGTATGTGTGTTTTGCAGGGTTTTTTTAATACTAAATGATCCAGAGTTTGCTTTGTATATTTTACTGACTAGAAATGATGGTTCAAAATTAAAAGAGATCCAAATAATGCAAGGACTTGGAAAGATTCTCTGAGATCTGTTAAGTCAAAGTTTCACTTTTAATTAAAAAAGGAAGTATCTCAAATAACCTTGGTGATATCTCCTCAATTTTCTTAATCTCAATGAACTTAACAAAATACGTTGGGTTACATCATCTAGTTAATATATCAAACAAAATTTAAGTTGTTTTCATAAGGTATCTGGTTGTAATGCAGATTATCCTGTATGCCCAGGCTCGTCACTGGTACTCAGTAGGCAGACAAGTAGACACTCAGGCCATTACCTTATGTATACTGACTGTCCAAATAGCAAGGGGCTTTAATGGATGTTTCAGTCTTCCTATTGTGATTAATTTCTATAAGAGATCTATAAGCAGACTGAATAATCAGTATTTCAGATGGGAAAAGACATAGTCACATTCTTCATTCAATAGTCAGTGGGGAGCTGATGTGACTTAGACTCAGGAAGACCAATGTTCTGAGCTCCACCAAGCCGTGGGTCCAGCACTCCTGTACATCACATGCTGGCCAGATACTGTTGATAGCTAATCAGTAGCAGCAACTAGACTGAAAGAAAGCATCCCAAGAACTTGCTCAATTCTTTGTACTTCAGTGTTTTAGAGCATGTAGACTTTCAGAGAATCCCCACAGCATTCCTGCGTTCCCCTTCCCAAAGCCTTGGCTTGTTTATCCTCAAACCGAAGAAGTGCAGAGCATAATCCACACCAAGCTGTGACTTAGGACTATTTAATGAGACCCTAATGTACTTCATGGTGAACATGTCCATTGAAGAAATGTATATGTAGACTATTAATGCTGTTACAATTTTAACATGCCAAGTAGGACAGATAAACATGCTGCCGTATTCCCTCTGCATAATACAACACAGTCCATATAAATGGATACTGCAGAATAATGCAAAATAGATTTCAAAATTGTAGTCAGTGTCCTCACTGGGCTCTTACCTGGACTACTTAATGCTATGTCCATTTTGCCTCTCAATATTTCTAAAAATGTTTAATTTTATGTTAAATTCGCATATGCAGTGTATTTGCAGTAGCATTTTTTTCAGTATTATTTTAGTATTTTCTGACCTGAATATCCAGAATTTTATAACTTTTCCTACAGCTATTAATAACAACTTAGTCCTTAGGTTAGTTAAGCAAAGAAGGACATTCTGAAAAAGTTCTACTTTTCTATAGCTGTAAATCAGAAACAGACCGAAAACCAAGTTGGGCATATCACCCTCATAATTTTGCCATATGTATAAAAAAAAAAGTACCAACACAGAAAACTGTACAGATCATCTCAGCAGCCCTATAAAAAAATCCTTTCCAAGATTCACAGTGATTGTATTTCTCTAGAAATTAAAGCTATATCTAATCCTTTACCTACTCAAGACCACGTTACTCTGTCTAATCCATAACAGATATTTGTCTAAGATGTTCCCAAAGCCTTCAGAAAAAAAGCAAGCTGTAGCCATATGAGACCTGCTTTAACTGACCACAACCCAGGACCAGTCTCAGTTTCATACCAGTGATGCTCCTGGTGACCTCAGATGGGGTGAACCACAGGTAGGGAAGAGTTAGAGCTAAATAGTTCAGCATGCAATTATTTGTTGACTCCCCTGTGGCAGACGGCTTCTCAATCCATCACATGGCTGAGCTTTAAACGTAGAAGAAAACGCAAATGAAATAAAGATACGGCTGTCAAAAGTAACCTGAAGAATTGTGTTAAAGAAAGAAACTTTATTGTCAAAAGTGGTTCTTGATCAGTCCTCTCCCACAACTACTCAAGCTTGGATCTAGTTTTGCACTGAGCATTGTCAAGCCTCCAAATACCTGATGGGCACCAACACCACCATTCAACAGGACTGGATGGTGCTGAAATTATCTGGTGAATCTTAGAAAGCAGGACAGCCCCAGTCTGTATATGAGGGTTTAGAATGTGCTTCAGTCCCTTGCTTATTCATCCTCCCTAATGCATTCTCTAATTAGTCAAAAAAAAAAGCAATGAATTCAAAATGACCAAATACAGGCATCTTACCATTATTACGTGCTGTGAGTTTCAGTTTCGGTGAACTATGTACCCTTTGTCCTCTGAAGGACATTGAAACACATAATGTGAAACAACCACACATAATAAAACACTTTTTATTCCATATTGCCACAACCCCTCCTGAATTTATGCATTACATTTGCTAGAAAAAATGCATATGTGCCTGAAATAAAAGATGATGAGACAGGAATGTCATTGTATTTACTACTATTTCCTTGAAATTTCACATACATTACCATTTCACGCTGCATATATGATCATATTTTTACCTGTCGAGGGAAAGGTGCAGGCCTGCGTATATCTCTCAAAGATCATAATATAATGAATTAACATAAAAATCTTAAGACATTCCAGTTAGTGAATGCTTATACACCATTAGTTCTTAAGCATTATTATAAGATTTCATCCCTGTGGAGTTGTGACCTGTACACTGAAATGATCTTTGCCATGGTCACACATCCCATACTTCATATCAACTTATTTTCCTAACGCATCGACCGTGACTTATTTACACTACCAGTGCAGCACTATCAGTGTCACTAGCAATAGATTATTTTAACATAGACAGCTCTGTGACCAAGATGTTTGCAATTAAATTAAATATTTGAAGTTGCTATTATCCTGTTGATCAATCACAAATTTCATACGAACCATGTTAGTTGAAGAGGAACATACTTAAAGTGTCACTTTTTGTTACTAATACCGAGAAAACACAAACTGTTTGGCTCAGTTTCTGAAGTAACTCTGCAGCTTTAGACTCAACAGTTACCCACACATTATTTGGATATATAGATATATGTAGACAGAACAATTACAACTATAGTGAACTCATACCAAATATCTAATACCTAGGAATGTTTCATGATGACACATTAGTGGCAACTGTAAGTATCAGACTACATAATCACAGTGCAGACTGTTGTTTTCTATTTGCTGATAGAAACATATTGCTGATAGAAATGTGTCCACTAACAATTTCCAGAACAGTCTCTAACAAGCAAGTCAAAATATGTCACTCCTACAAAAATCAGTATTAATGAGTTGTTAACCGTTTACTAGAGGAGGTACTGGGAGACACTTTTAAATCTTAATAAATAAAAAAATAAAAGAATTTCATTAGCTACTTGTTCTGCGTGGTTTAAATGAAAGATTTGGTTTGTATATTTTGCTAAGTTCTATGGTAATCTATTAGAGGAGACATTAATTTTACCACTGGGAAGTTTTCATATTCATATATGGTAATAAAGAAAAGAGTGTGAATCAACATGAACTTTACAAGGTGTATTTGAGCATAAATTAAAAGGACATGAATAAAGATCAGGTATTTTATGTGCTATCACATTCCAAAGTACAGGCTACATATACAAAATACTACATTTGAAAATGAAACATATTTAATTTATACTAACATAGGATTTTATTTTCAGTCCGTGATTTTTTTTCCAATTCCATCAATCTCCTAACTTAAGAGTTAAAACACAATAAAAATACAAGAAAGTTATGGTACAATAAATATTCAGCATTGTAAGTCTTTAATCCTCTGCCATGTAATCCAGAGTAATTTATATTCCTCAATAATTCATATATTTGTATAAACAGTGCTTAATGTTTCAGTACGAATCTCTAAAAAACACCCATCTGCAACTTTAGAAAGCTTCAGTATGGGCCAATTACTGCTTTGGCCAGTTTAACTTTGCTGGTCTTTTGGATACTGGGACCAGTGCTAAAATCAATATGCTGACACAGATTTTGATTGTGTGTCAAGCTCAGTGAACAAGGACTATACAGAAGTGGAGCCTTCAAGAAAAGAAATGCTTCCTATCACTGTGAATAAGACTGATCATATATTTTATGACAGCCTGTATCCTCACCTGGTTATATAAAAATACCTATTTGTAGTTTTGTGAAGTCAGCAGTATTACACTGATTAATTCTAGCTGGCTTTTTCTTTCTTTTTTTTTTTTTTTAATCCCACCCATATGGCTTATTTTTGGTGTGAGCTTAGGTGGAGGCTATGACAGTTATGGAAATCTGTCCACATGAACTTTTAAATCCTAATTTAACTTTCCGAACTATACCCTTAATTGTATCTTCTACTGTATATTGTCACACTGGATTGTAGCAGAAGTCCCAGGATCTATCCCTGAGTTTCTGGGTTTGAACATGAGATCTTTTGAGGACCATCAACAACCATCTGCCTAGCAGTAAAGTCTACTGACTGAGAATAACTGACGTTAATGACTCATGGTGTCAAGGATTTGGGCTTAATATGGCAGCATTATAACAATCCCCAAGGCAGACCTTAATAAGTCTTCTGAGTAAGAGAGCCAAGATATTTAAAAAGTTAACCTCTATGAGTTTCTACTTAAGATTTCTCACTGCCTGAATTTGGCAATGACTTTTTTGAACAACAGATTATTAGAATACAATCCCCCCTAAAGCAAGTCCTCAGTGCAAAATAATGCTCATAGCGAATCTGATGGATTTTTCAGGGTTTTTTATCAGAAAAAAATCAGGTTAAAACATTTTTTTTTGTCAATAAATTTACTTACCCCGGCAATGTACTCCTTCATCATACCCATCAGAACAGTCATAAACACCATTGCAGAGCTGGGACAAGTGGATGCATTTGCTTGTGCCAATGCAGCTGACATAATTCGGGCTGCATTTGGAATTTGCCTCCTCAGGACCTGAAAAGAACAGAGAAATTTCCTTATACACATTTGCATATCTACAACAAGGCAAAGAAAGTTCTATATTGCATTTCCATTTTAAAGCTAGGGGCGAGACTTTGTATATTAGTCCACCATGCAGACTTTTAGTGCATAGTTATCACTGCATTTAACAGAATAAAAATTATCAAGAAATTATTAGTGCGACTAAAATGTAATCAATGGGTCAGAGAGGATTATTTCCCAAAATACAGGTGTTTTACAGATAGTAAAACTAAGCATTGCCAACATTAAAAACCATCATAAAATTTTCAAATGCCTTGTGAACTTCGTTATCACAAGACCTATCAAGAGTAATAGGTAGCAGTATTTACATACATTGTTGCACTATACAGGTAATTTTGGATATATATGAAAATACATACAAATGTAACTTATTTCTGGCCGCATTAGATCAGAGAAACTGTTACTGAAGCCCAGGAGACTTCCTCTGAAACTGTGCCTTACAGGATGGTAGGGAGAGAATAAGGATGCTGTGATTGCTCCCTTTGAGATACCATCCTGGCTGCAATCACTGTGTCCCCTTATCTCTGAAGTGTTAAGTACAGGGATTTTTGAGGGACTTCAGGGATTTTTGAGGATCTCTTTTGTTTATCTGTTAGAGAGTGTTCTGACTGATTAAAAAAACCCTAATAAACATAATTTCATATGACAAAACCTACGAATTTTGACACAGTGAAAAAACCATGTAAAGTTCTAAAGGGTTTAGCTCATTTAGCACATGTGTACACAGTATATAATTAGCTACAAAGACTGAAGGTGTGGAAATTTTTTAGGAAACAACTTAAAGCTCCTTGATTGAATGTGCCAAAGCCATGAGTCTGTGATAAACTCTGACAGCTTGTAACAGTCCCCAAGGGAAATACATCCCAGGATGCACAGAGCTCAACTGCAGTATGCTTTAACCTTCTTCGAGGCGCTAACTCCAAGACGAAGGAGAGAAATCCCAGGCTGTAACTGAAAGCTCCCTTGTAAGTGGGAAAATCTCAGCTCTGGCAGATCTGGTCTCTCAAAATCAGCAGGAGAAAGCAAAGCAGAGCTCAGGGGGGAATTTATGATTCTATAACAAATACATATAGCTCTCAGCACAGCTCGTTAAGTAAAAATCCTAACTTACAAAAGTCATGCAAAAGAGAAAACTCAAATTAAAACTTCCCACTGCTGTGCGACGTCTCAGAAAGCCATCCACCATTTAGAGAGGACACAACAAATACCAGGTTCACTGCTTTACAATGCATTTTTCTGTATTTATTTCTGCAACTTCAATCAGCACAGGGCAAGTGCTACCCTTCCCCAAGCAGAACATGCACCTCTAGAACACACACATCCACTGTGCAGGAAGATGTAGCTCTACAAGGGCATCTAGATAGGCGGGATTGCTGGGTCAAGGACAATTTTATGAGCTTCAATAAGGCCAAGTGCCTGGTCCTGCACTTGGGCCACAACAACCCCCAGCAGCGCTACAGGATTGAGGAGGAGTGGCTGGAGAGCTGCCAGGCAGAGAAGGACCTGGGGGGGTTGATTGACAGATGCCTGAACATGAGCCAGCAGCATGCCCGGGTGGCCAAGAAGGCCGATGGCATCCTGGCCTAGAGCAGGAACAGTGTGGTCAGCAGGAGCAGGGAGGTGATCATTTCTCTGGACTCAGCTTTGTTGAGGCCACACCTTGAATCCTGTGTCCAGTTCTGTGCTCCTCTGTACAAGAAGGACACTGAGCTGCTGGAGAGGGTACAGAGGTGGGCTACAAAGCTAGTAAAGGGTTTGGAGCATGTCTCTTATGAGGAGAGGCTGAGGGATCTGGGGCTGTTTAGCCCTGAGAAAAGAAGGCTGAGGGGAGACCTTATTGCCCTCTACAGCTGCCTGAAGGGAAATTGTAGTGAGGTGGGAGTTGGTCTGTTCTCCCTGGTGACAAGTGACAGAACAAGAGGCAATGGCCTGAAGTTGAACCAGGGGAGGTTCAGGCTGGATATTAGGAAGCATTTAGTTCCAGAAAGGGTTGTCAGGCACTGGAATGGGCTGCCCAGGGAGGTAGTGGAGTCACCATCCCTGGAAGTGTTGAAGAGGCAGTTGGATGTTGTGCTTAGGGACAAGGTTTAGTGGTTTTGATAGGGCTGTGAGTAAGGTTGGACTTGATGATCTTGAAGGTCTCTTCCAGATGGAAATATTCTATGACTCTATGCAATGTAGAAACCCCCAATCCTAAGCCTGCCTCCCTCCTCTGACCTTTCCTGCTTCACATCTTGCACCAAGGCAGTGACACCAATTACATCCTTGATTAATAGAACCAGTGGTACTAAGGATAAAAAGGCAGTAAAATAGAGGAATAAATTAACAACAGAAAGTTGAAGGATGACTAAAACTTATCTAGACGATAAGACTGGAAGACTGCAGTAATAAGAATCAGAGAGGTGTGACCTTCAGGTACTGGCAGAGCCCCGTGCACCATGCATGAAAGCAAGAGGTGGGGGCAATGTGGCTCCATGCTCCTCCCAGGCAGCAGGGCTGCTGGGTGGGGGTCTGAGGTTTTACTGCATGGGCTTTGGGCATTTGACTCTTTTTTTCATTGCTGTTGTTACCTGGAGATAGGACCTTTCATCCCATGAAGAACCCCATGCATGTAAAGCTCACAACCACCCTTGGCAGTGCCCAGAGTTTCTCCAAGACTGCTTTAACTCTGCAGAGCTCTCAAAGAAGAATGTAAATAAAGCTGCCTTGGAACTTTCAATGTCAGGTAGGTCATCTAAAACTGAAAGGTTTAATTTGATTCCCATTTCAGTTGCATCAGGACTTGAAGGCACCTAACATTTAACAAAACCAAACCAGTTTTCTGATTTGCCAGTTATACCTTGCTCATTCATTGCATTACAGGAACTGTGAATACAGTGTGAAGAGTAAAAAAATATATATATCTTTTCTTCTAAAACAGGGAACATGAAAAGAACTTCTATCTGTGGAGCATGTCAGCCATGGTACTTGCATCCCTTATATGTAAACCCAAGATTGCTAGAGTGCTTCTAGCATTCACCTTATCAAACAGAAGGCTGACACCTGTGACCAAAACTATATAAATTTAATGAGTGAAAAGAATTAATCTCTTAATTAACATTTAAAATCTTAATAGGACTAGTCTGAGAAGTTCCTGTCTAAAGATCCAGGGTTTTAATTTTCATTTGATGCTTATTGCTTTTAAAATACAGGATTCCTGCAGGACACAAACATCCTGCAATTTTAGATACCTTATCTAACTTGAAATACTAGCAGAGGAGCTTCCTAAGTTAGATTTCTTTGATTGGGATCCCCATATGAGGGACAACTGAAGTATGCTCCAAGACATATTACTCACATTGTTTTGTTTTCATGAGAAATACTGTGCACCACATGTGAAAACAGACTGGTTGAGATTAGAAGCAATTAACTAATTCACGTGATTAAGATAAATTCACATGCACTTTCTATTTCCTGCATGGTGCTTTGGAAGACAACTTGGCTTACAAATGAAGATGAACTTCAGTCCAAAAGGCCCTGTCTTATAGAATACTTCTGATCTGCAAAATGACTCTAAAAGGTAACAGGTCTCAAGCACCCAACATCAGTGGAACAAGACAGCGTGTCCCAAGGTGTCCCTGCCACAATTCCTACCATCAAGAAAAAAACCCAACAAACATAAAATGAAGCTACACAAAGCTGTGACGCCTTTGAAGCAGCACACAGTTTTCGCACTGACTTTTACCCAGCTGCTGCACTTTCTGAAGTGTCTAATGCAAATAAAGACGAGTAGCTTTTTATCTTGTTTACTCCTCTTCTCTCTTCCTTTAACAGACAGCCACTTCTGGAAGCCTTATCAAGTGAACTTAGGAAAAAGGAATTTAAAAGTGTTCTTCTTCAAAACAATCGCCATGTATTTTACATCGGTATGAGGATGCTAAGAATATAAAAGACGGATGGTGGCTTTTCTTCCCTTCAAAAGACACAATAATTCCCAGCCTTGACAGTCGGTGGAAAAATAGTCAAAACTGCTGGCTGCAATTATGGTAATACACCATCTTGATGATTCAAACACTCATACCAGGACACTGCAGGAAGGATGAAGAGGATGGAAGCAGCATGCTCATGTGTGCAGCTCATGTCTGCAGATGAGGGTTCCAAGGTTTGACACAGTCCCAGGATGGCCAGGGAATAGGTCACTGCTGTTTTTCCAAATCCTCCAGCAGGCAGGCTGTGCCCAGGAGCAGACAGGCTGAAAACAGGACACGGATTTGGTTTCTATTCCGATTTCTCTGGCTGTTGAACTGACCGGGATGGCCATTTCTGATCTGGTCACACTGTGTCAAGGCTCACTGCACTTTCCAAGCACGTGAGAATATAACTGCATAGGGTTTTGGCAATTCCTGTACTGTGTACAGTAAACCCAGCTGAAGTCCCATCAATGACAGTGCCTGTGCTTCAATGGTGGTTGAGAAGAGGTGAGAGAGTCCTCAGGATATCCTTCACCAGAAGATGATGGAATTGATCAAACACAACCTCAGGCTTCCCACCAGAGAAGTACCACAAGAAAGTATTAAAGGCCACTGTCAGAATTTGCAGAGACATTTTACCATGCACTTTTCACACGGTATGTCTTAAATTTGTGCTCAGCCAAAACTACTTGCCTGAGTTGAGGCTCACGCTATATTAAATTTCAAACTAGAGAATACAACTGAGAATCTACAAGATTATTATTTCCACTAGTTTTCTTGTTATAAGCAACACACATGTGTTTATTAGCAAAAATAATGGATGAATGTTATTTCATCATGTACGTTTCCTTCTAGAAACATTCCCCCTAATTTAAGGTATATTATGGTACAACTTTGTGCACTAAGCTTACCAAGGAGTTACAAAGAAATATGGATAAAATATATCTACAAAGACTGTAGGGATAGACAGACAAAATGATACGTGCTAGGGTGCAAATTCAAGGTCCATAAAAAATTATTACAATAAAACACACACACGCACTTCTTGTAAATTCTTTTAGAGAAGCCCATATTTGACAACTGTTAAAAAAAAAAAAAAAAGCATCAAAGCTGCTACTTCTGAGTTCATCTTTTCACCTTTCTCTTCCTCAGCTAAATTTTTACAAAATGTTTTTTGTTTCGACACCTCAGGTAAGTAGTTAGACTTTTAAATAAGACACTAGGCAGCCAAATGTGGTATATCCCTTTTACATCACTGCATCCAATTTACTTGAAAACCAGAAATTTTCCAGCAGCTCTAACCCTGGGCTCTCTTCACCCCAAGAAACAATTATACCAAACTGTGGGATGCCTTAGAAATTCCCATTTGTGTCATACAGCAGTGACTTACAGATCTATCCTGCTCTAAGTGTCTTTATGGAGTGAACCTTCTCCATGGTGAGCAGTTATCCTGAACAAAAAAAAAAAAAGCAAACCCAAAACTCATTCCACTACTTCAATGGCCTTTGAATTCAACTCTGGTTGCACATGTAGGTGGAACCCATGGAAAAGTACCTTTCCAGGTACAGAAACACCAACACACATTGGATGGAATCCTAAGACGTGATTCCTAATTTTGATACAAATAACGAAGTTACCAAACAATGTCTTTTACTGTCCTGATTGCAGCACACATTCTCCTAGAGAAGTTTTGGTATAGCAGCTGCCCAAGTCTTCTCTGGGATATTGTCAAAGTTGATTACTGACTATAATTAAGCCAAAACAGCCCAAAGTACAAGAGAGAATAATCCACACAACTTTTAGGATCTCTCTGCATAAATACAAACGTAAATGAAATTAGAATGCTCTACTATGGTATCAAACACTTGTCAAACACACATGTAAGACCGCGAGACATGTTTCTCCTTAACTCACCTCCATAGCATCGCTGGAACCCATTTCTACCATGGACTCAGAGCATGGTATAGAATATTAAGATCACAAATCTGATTAAAAAACTTAATATTTATTCCTTAACATAGCTCTTGGCAACAAGAAACAACCTGCCAAAGGTAGACCAAGTAACGTAAAATATCTCATATGCTTTTAAAAGTGGGAGAAATCAGAAGTCATCCTCAAAGAGCTGGGCTTTTTTTACTATTTTTTCTTTCAGTTCATCATTGATAAGCAGGGATTTTTAAACTGTTTATATTTTATAAAATTTAAAATCACGATATCTTAAAGTAATGTTTCTGACCCTGTCAAGATAATACATACTGTACCTTAAAGTCACTTAGGGTTTAGGGCTAAATTAAGGCCACGAGAAGATGTTGCTTTCACAGGAAAAAAGAGACTATATTTCCATAAATAACTCTTTTTAAAACATTTGAAAACATTTAACCAAGAGGTTGAATACTACTACTTAATTTCTGTAGTTACAGATTAACGTATAAAACATAAATTTAACACACATGATGTCATAATTGCTTTTAAAAGTAATTTTTCACATAGACTAGATGCACACTTCATATCAGGACTTTGAAACACAGGTAAATTTATGGAAATTACTAAAAATCTTGATTCCTTGGTATCTTATATATATGCAAAGAAAGGATTTCATATTTAATCAGGATTTATGTATGACAGGTAACACCTTTTTCATTGCTACTTTTATCCATATACTATATTC
The DNA here is from genome assembly GCA_025345505.1 of Todiramphus chloris collaris. Classification (NCBI taxonomy): domain Eukaryota; kingdom Metazoa; phylum Chordata; class Aves; order Coraciiformes; family Alcedinidae; genus Todiramphus; species Todiramphus chloris. The sequence continues at coordinate 37,838,388 of JANVCC010000022.1, forward strand.
AACCACATAGACTGATAATGAATATAAATTTGAAGTCACCTTCAATTAAATCAGGTATTCAGCTGCCCATGAAAGAAGAAGAATAATAACCACGGTAGGACATGGACAACTGAAAAGAAGGGGAAAGCAACCAAAGTATTGTGCCATTTGCAGCAGCGAAATAACTGTAATCTCTGACTTCACAAACACAACATATTGTCTCCAAACTAACGTTTCACAAGAAAGAATAAAACCAGTGGCAGCCAGTAGATTTGTGAGTGTGCAAATGAAGGACTAGATTCATAGTATGCCCTTATACCTTCTGACCAAACGTAAGAGACAAGCTAAAGACAGTAGAAAGAAATATTGAAACAGAAACAGAGAAACTGCAGAACGTTGGAAGTAAAAAGATGGCTTTGAGTCATCACAATTTGAAAGTCTGTGCTGATCCACAGCCCTTACACATGTAGAGCCAAGCATTTAATCTCTCCTTTCTCATTATAAAGGGAGGGGTGTCAACACAACCAGGCCTCTGGTATCTACCTCCCTTTTCAAGAACAAGCTCACTGTGCATGGAACAGAGATGAAACAAGCCAAAGTTTTCCAAATCCAATCAAGGGTTTGCATTGATCTTTGCCTCTGCTTAGTGCTGATAGAGAATTCAGTCGGTGAAGAACTCATAATAACTGTTCTCTCTGGTAACAAGTGACAGAACAAGAGAAAATGGCCTGAAGTTGAACCAGGGGAGCTTATTAGTTGAAGCTGAACCAGGCTGGATATTAGGAAGCATTTAGTTCCAGAAAGAGTTGTCAGGCATTGGAATGGCCTGCCCAGGGAGGTGGTGGAGTCACCATCCCTGGAGGTGTTGAAGAGGCAGTTGGATGTTGTGCTTAGGGCATGGTTTAGTAGTTTTTGATAGGGCTAGGAGTAAGGTTGGACTTGATGATCTTGAAGGTCTCTTCCAGAAGAAACTATTCTATGATTCTATAATAAAAAAAAAAAAAAAAAAAAACAAACCCACAAACAAAACACTGAAATTCCCTTCCAAAGGATAGTTTCCAATTTTGCATGTTACTGTAGACAAAAGAGTTCTAAAGGTTATCTATCTGTAAAGCTTAACAGGCCTCCTGTGATAGGCTCTGACCATTAGCACTAGTATTATATAGAAATGAACTCAGAGGTGCAAACAGAGCATATAGATGTTGGGTGTAAGGTGCTGTAGAACTGCTTGCCTTTTCCTCTTTGTCTATGTGTTTTTCTAAGTACTAGAGAAGAGCAAACAGGAGACAGCCTAATATTATCCAGTAACTTTAACTGTTTAAATACTTCCTTTTGTTTAAAAACGTGAACATTGTTCACACACTGCATTATAACGCCTCTGTCTGGAGCTCTGTTTGAGATAGCTCTCCAGTAAACACTTACCCTTTGGCTATCTTGTTCCCAAATCACTGCTTTCTGCATGTCAGACTCTTGTTAATTTTCATTATGCAAATGAAAATAATTAACAGAGTCACAGGACTCAACTTTTTTGTAGTGGTATGCAGCTGATAGCCACTGGAGAAAAGTAGAAAACGAGTGTTGAGTGTTGCACAAAGGCCATGGAAGAGGAAAAAAAGGTAGAGAAAACCTAAAAGAGGTCAGTTTTGGTTTATTATCCAAAAATCCCTGTGGGCACATGTAGGCTGGAGTCACAACACAGAAGTTCAGGTGATCAGGCCAAGAGCAGCCACTAGAATCGGAACCCAAACTAAAAGTGCTTGGCACCTAACAGAAATCTACCTACTAAAGCAATAAAATCCATGGAAGTAAATGGATTGAAAACAGTGAAATCAGCTTGTAATAGCAAAATCCACCAAGACTCCTAAATGCAGTTGGATATTTTGCATCCAAAAATTACCTCAAATGGAAAATTCACCTTGCCAAAGGAAGAAAAGGCCACCTCCTCAGCCAAACCCCATCTAGTAAAAACAGTTCTACAAGACTAGAGATATTTTTCACTGAACAGCTGTAAATTTAACCATTTCTGGATTGAAGAGCATGAGAATGAAATGTAGATTTCTTTTTCTTCTTGTTTTTAAAAACAAGTTGAAGGGTGGTGAAAGAAATCCAGCTCCACAAAGGGAACACCAAACCTTTACCTGCCCAACAACTTTTCTGCAGCCTCTCTAACTACAGGAAACAAGAAAAGAACAAATGATAGAAGTGGCAAAGAGAAGGGGAGGTTAAACAAGACTGGAGTTGCCTGGTTTGTTCCAATATTCTTTCCAAAGAGTTCACACATGGTGTCAGAAGATTAATGTAATAAATCAATTAATAAATATAGAGTGCTTAAAGACTGCCACACTGTATCAGAAACAAAATTAGTTTAGGCGAAAGGGTAATGCAGATACATAACTTTACTTTACAGAGTAAATGACAAAGACCTGAAGTCCAAAAGAGGAATGTTTCAATGTGCTTTTTTTAATCTGCACTTGCATTTTTTCAGATGTCAGTGAAAATGTCTCTATTGATGTCAGCAGCAGGGCTGCATCTATATGAATTAAGGCGACAGAGTGTACTTCACACATCATAAATTTCTATGACATTGCTATCCCTCCATAACACATTATAAACTTTGGGCTTTTAGTAAAATTAAAGTAAATATTTTAATTTTTGCCTATTCCTTAAATCAAAACCTTCTATTCTCTCTACTGCTTCATTAGCTGCCGGCAAACTCGCATTTTCTGTACATATTATCAATTTTCCTTGTCTTAGACTTAACAACTATCTTGGTTTTATGGACTCTGTAAATCCATGTACATGTATATTGCTTTAAAAATAAGCATATACAACCTACTAGCATCTTAATATGGTAAATCACACTTTCCCATTCCCTATTCTATAACACCCTGGAGTTGTGAATATACATATTAGAAATAGGTCTTGCACAGTTTTTAGACCTCTGATTTTTCTTATATTTTCATCCTTTGAATTTGTCATCAGTGGAAAAATTTAACCTTTCAAAATTACACAGTCTGTAAGAAGATGCGTTATCTCACACAAACGATCAGAAAAAATCCTCTTTGCAGGCAGAAAATATTAATAAAAATATCTAGGCAGAGAAAAAACAGGTTGGTGTTTGTAAGGAAGAAGAATGAAGAACCCACAAGAGGACCCACACAGCATGAAATTTTCTTAAAAAACACGTCTCCGTCTTGTCTTCAAAACTCAAGTGTGCCAGTGCTGTTTGATTAAAAACAATAAAACAATTTTCACCATTATAATCTTCCATCACAACTGCCCAGCATAATATAGTTACGCATCAACAAGTTTTAGTAGTTTTATATACTTGCTCAATGACCGCAGCTTCAACTTGAGCAGTAAAACTTATCATATAGAAAACAAGAGAGAGAATTTATGTTCTTTGCTGCAGTCCCTAAAAATTAAAAAGATAGAGCACACTTTTACTGAGCTCTTGCATGTAAGATGTATCAAGATATAAAGGAAAGTCCTTGTATGTACCTACACGGAAGTAAAACACTCGCAAATTCATATACCCTGGTTATTTTTGGAGAATGAATTTGCAAACATTTGTCAGTGAAAGCAGTAGGAAGAGCAGGGGGGGGGAAAAAAAAAAAAAAAAATCTCTCTTTCCAGGAAGCAAAAATAATTAATATTCTTTCTTCTTGCAGACACAGAGAAGCTTTGTTAATGGATTTTTTTTAGTGATTTACTACAACACACTAAAGCAATACTTTATGATCAATGAAGTAAAAAATGAATTTTATCTCATGAAGATGGTCATTCCTCATTAGTTATAAGGAACCTATTTTTAATTTGGAGATTTTTGCTTAATTAGTGTCACATGTCTCAAGACTGTCTTATGTCAACTGTTATAATGACTTGATGTCTATGCACAATACAGAATGGGCCTCTAATAAGAGTCTCAGTTTGAGAAAAATGGTAATGAGCTGTACAAAAGAAGTGTTAATTACTTACAATGTTGCTGGTATTAGGTACTTTAATTGTGTAACACATCAACACTTATGTTATAGATACTTAATATCCAAAGTGTATAAATATCAGTGGAAAAATGCAGGCAGCTGTTCTGTACAGAACAGTAGAGTGGGGCAATAGAATGGCTGGAGACAACACATAATATGATAGCGAATCTCCACAGCCTATTATCTCTACTAGACATTATAAAAATATATTTGAGTATATTTACACAGATCATCTTTTTACATATATGCTGTTCTATCACGTTCCATCTCGGCTCTTCATTAGACAGCAGAAATTCTATTAAAATACAGGAATAGGAGTTGTTATTTGCTGGATTATATCTATAACAAGCTCCGGAAATTTTGATGGAAATCCTTCTACGTCCTGCGTCTTACAAACATTTATGCACCTACATGCAACCTCAGAAATGCCTATGGATTGAAACAATTTACCAAGGTCATGTTGAACTGGAATTCAAAACAAGAAATAGTTCTCAAGTCCCAAATACTGTGAGATTTCACAGGGTCTAATGAGATTTATAACATAACATACAAGTGTTTTAAAAACAAGAAAGGACTAAAACTTATCCCCGACACCTTAACTTCTTATTTTACACTGCAAAAAATGAAGTTTCCATCTCATTTCCAATACATTAAGACTTTTTAGTAGATGATGTTAGTATCAACATGCATGTTTTATTTATGATTTTGGGGTAGAAATTTACCATTAAAATGCATAACTGTGTTCTATAACCACATGGAAATTTAGCTTAGAGGGCCAACATTTTCCAAGTATTTCAGTTTTTTTTTTTTTTTTTTTATATATTAAAAAATGTTATTAAATCTGCATTACTTATTCATTTTAAAGATTATCTTATATGTTTAATTCAGCTTTACTGCAGTGACTTAGAAATACATCTCATGCATTTTTAAACTGAGCTAGGTAGTTTGCAATCATAAAGACATTCATTTTTATTTTGTACACAGACACAAATGTAAATTACATCTAAATAAAACAAATTGTGTGACTTATTTCTTCTTATGCAGTCACGCGCTGAAATAAGAACCGATTTTAATTGTTCTATGTACAAAATTTAACAATATAAAAGACTTAATCAGGTTTGTTGGAGTATACATGGTGTCAAAAAGGTAAAAATTACAGAGCTTCATACTGTATAGACACTGAGGATCCTATTGATTCAATAGTGGCCTTTAACTATAAACTGACTTGGAATGCCTTTAATTTCAAACAAAACAGAATATATATGGTACTGTATATCAAAGTGTAGTATCCAGCTCTCACAAAATATCCATGTCCTTGCTTCCTTAGAAACAATCACAGGTGAACCAAAGCTCACATGGACAAAAAAATTAGCACAGCTGGTAAAAAATCCTGTAGTACTTCTTGGAAATGTTAAATTTGCAGTTCTCAGAGACTTCTAAGAGGCTTTGCAGTATGATAGCTACTACAATCCAGAGAAAAAATTAGTTTCATATGTTTACCATCTACAAAATAATAATATCCTTCCCTCACCATTTTTGTACTCCTGGGGTAATTCTAAAGGGACATTATTTAATAGGATTCAGCCTTAGCTGTATCTTTTTCACAATACAAAACCCAAAGTGGCTTCAGATAACAGCACGGTGGAAGCAGACAAAGAACCCATGTTAGACACAAATGCAGTAAATCTTCGTGAACAAGGCAACACTCTCCAGCCCTTTCAAGCCAGATCTTCCCTCATTATTGGACAGGTACTAATGAAATTCATGGGAAAATTCCAGCTCATTCAGCTCCGTTCCCTTTGAAACAAGATTTTGCTGAACTCAAGGCCAGGTCAGCTCAGCTGCTATTGAACAGAAACACCTAGAGACATGATCCTTATCCACCTGCTCAGCAACTCTCAGAGGCTTCTGCTGGCACACGGGCAAGATTTTAAAGAGTTGAAGTGCTCACGGTTTATCCAAAGTAAGGCTTTAAAATGTCAGCTTCAGTGTAATTCTCTATAATAATGTTGTTTGAAACAAAAATTGGTAGCTCACCACTGAAATAATAGTCCTGCACACTAGAATTTCCAGGAGCCTTTACCTGGCTTGTAATAGAAGGGAGAGAGCAGGGGGCATTAACGTCTGGTCAATTTGAAGAAACAAGAACAATTTCATATAAAATGCAGAGGAAAGACAGATGAAAATAAGTATTATTTGCCTGCTGGTCCCCAAGGAGAGCTACAGAGACTTTTTCTTCCTCATCAGGCAGTAACAAATTTTTTCAGAGTGGAACATTTAAAGTTTTCATTGCTCATAATGTATTTTAAGCTTTCCACCATGTCCTAGAAGAGCTGAACACATCAGAAGACTCAAGAGGAAAGGCAGTTCAGGAGCATAGGGAATTTGGCACAGGCAAAAGGAAGTGTGTGGTAATACCTGAGTGTTAATAGCAACTGAACATTGGAAGATAACAATCCAAAACTTGTTCAGCTTTTCTTTTTTTTACCATATCTGGCAGCATTACGTCTAAAAACAAGAAAGCTTTTAGAGGTAATGATAGAGTTGCAACATGAAAAACCCAAGCAAGACCTGCTATGTGAATAATCACTATAATGAAAGGGCAACTCATGCAATTCTCGCGTGCAACTCGCTTGAGGCTTTCCTACCTGTCAAGGCATGCTGGAAGGAGTACTGGAGAGAGAGAAGAAAGCCACCTACTCCCAAGAACGAACTTAAATGAGGAAAGAGAAGTAGTTAAGCTTAGTAATTTATTTCGACTTCATAACAGTAGGTGGTTGAGCAACCTGATCTAACTGAAGATGTTCTTGCTCACTGCAGAGGGGTTGGACCAGTTGACCTTTAAATGTCCCTTCCAACCTAAACTATCTTATGATTTTATGATCTCCTCTTCAGTAGTGTTCTTCAGCCATGAGATTCATCACTTGTGACTAGGGAAATCACTTCCAACAAAGGGAGATTGAGACAGTGCTTACTAAATAATTCAGCCTGTATTGTTACTTGTCCAAGCCTAGACTAAAGGTGTGTCGTGAAAATGTCTTTAAAAATTATATTCCAAAATGAGAAGACATCTTCTTGTTTTATATGACAATGTATTTCCATGGAATCAAACCATTATTAAAATCCTAGGTTTGCAATCTATGAGAATGAAAAAACAATCAAACTAACTTCCTGTTATGAAATTATGAAATAAAACCAAACCTATTCCACATAAATCTATATGAAATGGTAAAAAATTACAAAGTAAAATGGACACAGAGCACAATTTGTCTCTAACATCTATGTATACTATTTTTAGAAAGCTTTTATGTATCTGTACTAGAAATTTATGGTGATTAATTAGGCAACATTAGTTCGTTGAAGAGAGAAAGGAAGATATGCTTGCATTTTTAACAGTCATAAAAACTGTTTATTGAAAATATTTAATCTGCTTCACAATAGGAGTAGTAAGGAAAAGACTTCCAGTTAATCACAACAGAGTGTACTGAGCTGGACTTATGATAGCTTTTAAGAGCATTTGATCCAATATTGCGCTTTAACTGCCAAGAATCAGGATTTAAAAATGTATTCAGGTGAATAGTTGTAATGTTTTCAAGCATCAAACCCAAGAACATGTCAAAATGGTTGATAAACAAGATGGATATTATGCTGCTTTTATATATAGTATTCCAAGCTTCAGAACATGCTACTCTGTCAAAATAAAAGGGGAGTTTCTGTCTAGAACTTTTTTTACTATCTCATTCTAGCACATTATGACTCAACAGTTACAGCAAAAATCCAATATAGAAAAAAACATTATTTAACACTAGATCTATATTTAGCAAACAATCTAAAGATCTTCTACAGATCTATAAAGAAATCTTTTCAGATTTAGACAGGAAAAGCATACAATCGTCCCTGCCGTTTTACACTGGTTGAAAACAAATTTAAAAAAATACCCAAGCAACCTTTACCAAATGTTGAGTAGAGCAATATTACCCTTCCCATTGATTTACTGTTAGCAATATAGACCGAGGCCATTTGAGTATGCATGAATTTTCTGGTATGAGCTTCGTATTTTCAACTACAATTCTGAGCTTTACATGTATGGCCACAGAATCCTGCCCTTGAAGATCAGCAGTGACACTAATGACATCAGACTGATTGTTGTTATATTACATTTAGAAAAATCAAACCAAAACACAAAACCCAACCAAAACAAACCCCCCAATATTTAAGATGTGGTTACTAAATACTACTAGTGAATCAGCGTTCAGTGTGTCTTGCTGACAGTGAGCAGTACCTAGAAAATGGATAGGCTTACTGCAGCTCAAAGTGCTGCAATTTAAGTATCTTTGGAGTATGAACATGTATTGTTCACTTCAACTAAAAAGTGGAAATTTGGGAAATTTTCCAGGAAAATGACAGTACATAGCAGATATTGTTGGGGTACTAGTTTTTTGTTTGGTTGGTGGTTTTTTTTTTTTTTTTTTTTTTTTTTTTTTTTTTGTGTTTTCTTCTCTGTTTTTTTGAGGTCTAGAATAGTTGAAGCATATATCTGATAACTGTAGAACATGCATGGATGAATTTGAACACTGTCACAATTATTTACACTCTTTATAGACAGATTATAGGACAAGTAGTTAATTTACTTGAATATAATTTCAAGAAATTCCTTTTGTGGTTACTGAAGCTATCTGCTTTGCTCTGGCATTTGGCAAAGCACAAAAATAACTTATTCAGATGAAAGCAGCTGAGAAAGAAAGGACTGTAATATTCATATTTTACCTGAATACATTCCTAAGGACTTTTAGGGCATGTATTTGAAGAGTTCCATTTAGAGACAGCTGCACTGACAATGTTATCCTATTAATCTCAATAGTTTGCCTTTGTGCTGTATATTTCTGGGTTAGGACCTAAAAAGTAACATAATCATGTTCCCTTTCTTAGCTTTCATCCACATTCAACTCCTATTAACCTTAAGCAACTTCCACAAGAACTGGATGGGATTTTAGTTATTGCACTTTCATACTCTTTTAATGTTCAGCTTTTTACACCTCCATGTCTCCTGTTTCCTTCCTAAGTAAAACAATCAATGGTGCTCACAGATATTTTCCTTTAAAAGTATTTCACAAACATTTAATTTTCTGTGTCTTCGTTACCTTCCACACCTTCAAAAGTCCTGGGTCTAGATCCAGAGTATGTAAGGAAGGTGGAGTGAAACTAGCTGAAATTTCTGCAACTAAACAATATTGAGATGGGAAAATCTGCTAAGCTCAATGAGTAACATCCAATTTCTCTTCCCAGTGGCAATACATAGAAACACCGGAGATAGTTCAAAACAAAGGTGTCTGCATAGCCCAGCAAAGCATTGTGGTAGGGATGCTAGCATAGAAACCACAGACAAACTTCAAATTAATTTAAATTTATTTACCTCCATCATTAACTCCAGATAGAATCAACCTGGCCTTTCAATGCTTCAACTATATAAATGTTTTTTTCCAGCCTCAAGGCAAACAGGAAGTTCAATGTTGTTTATTTCCTAGCCAAAGAACTGAATTGCAGGTTAAGAAGGATGAAAATTGCTAGTAGATTGAAGAATTTGTATTGCTTTTTTTTTGTGTTTTACTGGGAAAAAAAGTGGCAGGTACATTACCAGAGCTTTCTTTTTGAGAGCTGTCCATACTCCACAGCAGTAGGCTCTTTGAACGTGCATAATATTTTAATACAAAGCCTGTAGGGATCCAACATTCTGCCAAACTACCCATTTTTGCCTTGTTAGTCTTGCTTAAAAAAGAAAAACATCAGAACTTCTCCCTAGTGAAACCTGCGTTTGTTCTCTAACTGAAAACACAGACCAAAACTGATAATGTTTGTTTTACTGACAATTTGTGGTAGTTGATTTGCCCATTTTGTGTGAGAAATTTTTGATGCCCTTCTAAATCCAAGAAGATCAGTAGCTGGGATGACTTTTCATCCTCACTTTGCTATTTCAGAAACCATGTTTCATTCTTGTGCTATTGAAATTTGTTTCAGTTTTTAGAGAATGTAGAAAATTTCTTTTTTCCCCGATCTTTGACCTACACATCTCAATTATAAAGAGTGTAAGTAAACAATGGAGTTGGAGGGAAGTATTTTAAATCTAACTTTTATTCTTGTCCTTTCTAACAGAAGCTTTTTGCTTTTTCCCGTACTAGAGATGATTAAAAAAGAGAAGCCCACACCATGAAGAACAGTCTCAGCCTCTAGACCTCTTAAATACAACAAATATTTGAAGAGTGATGTTTCCATTTCTCTCTGCTATTGTCCTGTGGATGCTTTTATGGTGAAGAAAAATTCAATATGCTGTTTGGGAGACCTTTCTCCCATCTTTTGTTATCTCTGCCTCCTGGTGGTCTTCATTTTTTGAATTTTTATTAAAAAAAAAAAAAAAAAACAAAAAAACCCTAAAAAAACCCCACCACTTCTAAGTGCTTCTTTAGTCCAGACTCATTTTCCGCTGTTCAGATTCTTTTCCCTGACAGGCACTGGTTTTACCCTGGTGCGTTTACTTTACACATTTAAAGAAAGGTATTGAAGTTGAGATTACAATATAAAAATACTGGCCCCATTTTTCCTTGCAAATACATCACCTACTTTTCTGATCTGTTCTTTGAAAACTTATTCCTCAACTCTGCTTGTTTCAGGTTTGCTTCAAGGTAATTCTCTTTTATCAGAAGAACAGTAACAAGTAAGCCTCCCAGCCTATGAACCCAGTATCCAAATATAATTCAAGGACTTTATTTTACAGTTAAACAGAAGTACTTTTCCTATTTACTTTCAGAAAACAACTCCAGGCAGGGCTCATGTGAATATTAGTTTTAAAAGTTTCTCCCCCTCACACTGCCTACAGAGTAGCTACAGAATCCATCAGTAAGTATAGTTGTCAAAGACAAAATAAAATAAAAAGGTATATCTGCATAGCCAAAGTAACATCAGAAATATAACTCAAGATTAGAGACATTAAGTTAGGTAACAGATGCATTCAGCAAGTGGGGGAAGAAAAAAATAAACAAACCTGAAGATCTAAGTTTTCTGTAATGGTTTTTGTGCACTTCTTAAAGACTTACAATGTTTGCTGAAAAACTTTGATTGAGAGTAAGAAAATAGTTTCTTCAATAATTTAAATGAGTTGAAAAAAGGTCTTCCATATCTCTCTACAAATATATCTATGAGCACATACATAGCTACTTTAGTCACTGACATGGAAGCACCTTTATATGTAGAAAGATAAACAAGAGTTTTTCAGAGCTCTATAAAAGTACCAAAACTGCATCAGTTCCCCCATTGTTTCCCCTTTATACTTACTGGTGTGAAGACACAAACAACTATTACCTGAAAGATTTTCAATCAGAGGTCTAAGTTAAATTCTTTAGTTCCTAGTTAAGCTCTTAGAGAAATCGCCATGGTTTCTAAGCAAAGAAGTCTATCAAGTTAGGTGCCTAAAAAAGCAGAAACCTATTTTTTAGATACTTAAAGTCTGAGACATTCAGAGTTTCAAAAAAAAAAAAAATCCTTTGTTCTCAATGAATTATTTAAAGTTTACATTTTACATCTGCAGAATCAGTTTATCAGACTATTGAAATTCTGTATATCCACTGCCAGGATCTTAACTGATTTAACAAGTGAATTTCAAGACAGGCACAGCATTTTCTTCATCATTCAGCTTTTTTTTCAGAGGCGTTCCATTATTTGATGACTAACTGCTGTACCAAGCATCCTCTTCCCTGTTACACAGTTTAACTTTACGCAGGTTTTGATGAGCGTACATCGAGGTTTGCCTTCTGAGCTTCACCCATTGTGTAGATCTGCCAATTTCACTGCTGCACGGCTATTTCATTGCATGACTTTTAGTTTACAGCAAATCTCTTCCCTTTCTGAACTTGAACTGCAAATTATACAATTAGTGTCCTTTTATATCCGAAGAAAGAAATCTAAATGTTAACTAAATACATTTTTTTCCTCATGATGTGTACTCACAATGGTGTCACAGTCTTAGTCCACCAACCACACGCTATTAAGGTTTTTTTCAGACTTCCTATTTCATCCCACTTCTAAAACTGTTCTTGCCACCAAGATTTCTTTTTTCTGAATGCTTTTGCATCTTTGTTTTCATCAGCTTCAGTTAGTCCATGTACCACAGCAATTCCAAGGAGACTGTACAGTTTACCATCTTTCTCTCATCTTCTCGAGAAGTAGATTTCCCCAAGAGATCTCAGTAAAGGCAAAGAAGATTTTTGTGACAAAATGCAGGCACACTTTTGAAGGACCCTTTCAACATTTACAGAGGTTGATGCCTTATTTAATTTATCTGGTTTTTTTTTTTTTTTCCAGTTGCGAATTTCCCTAGGTTTTCTGTGCCCAGTCTTTGTTGGCTGTTTTGCTACTTCTTGCTTTTTTTTTGTTTTCAAATAGGAATGAAAAAGAAAACAGGTTTTGGTTTTATTTGTGAAAATGGTCCCCAGAATCTACTTAAGATTTCTCAACTGGAGTGGAAATTACATTTGAACTTGAATTTTCCACATCTTTAATGAATACTCTAGCCACTGGATTATTCTGTGCTCTCTATGATCATAACTTCCTCAAAAAGTTAATTAAAACTGATAACGTCGTCCATGCAGTGTATCCATTTCAACGTTCAGCATCTCAAGTTTACACACAAAGTCCCTATATTCCAGCATAACCACTGAACTCTTAACATAAAAATGTAACACTGTCTTGAACCACTTCATATTTTTAGACCATACCCTAAATGTCTGCATTGTCCCTTACTGTAGCTCTTTGTCAATAAGGGTAAGATCTGTAAGCAAAATCATTTTGTTTTGCTTTCTTTTTAATGGGTAAGCTGAGACTTCTTCAGCCTGTAGCTTAAATTGTTCAGCATTTCAGATACCATCTGGTTTGTGCTGGACTTATGCCACAGACAGATAAATACTTACAGAAGGAATTGGTTGTTATTGCCACATTCATCGTTTGGCTCTGTATGTTTTTACACTGCAAGTCTTTCCTGGTTTATAACCATATTTACCTTCATTTGCAGGAAATCATCCTCTTCAAACAGCCTACTTTACAAATTATTTTTTTCTCTCTTTTTAATATAACATGCACATGAACCAAGGAAAACAAACTATTTTCAAAAGGGATCAGAACCTTCCGCTTCCATCATTTATATGAATTACGAGTAGTGTCCTCAGGTAGGCAACTTGTAGAACAAGACCAAGTGAAGCAGAAAGTTTTATTTCAGCCTTGACAGAGAACTCCACCCCTGAGCCCATCATGACATGTTACTGTTATTCAGTGACATGAAAAGCAATTTTCAATGGCGAGAAATTGATTTTATGCCTGCAGTGAACTTGGCAAAACTGCCTCATAGAGAAAGGGATGTTTTTTGTTCTGATTTTTGTTTTTGTTTTTTTTTTTATTATTATTATTGTTTGCTTTCTTTCTTCAAAGTTTTGAAAATGACTTAAACAAAATTTTTTTCTGCTATCTTCCTTGGGGTTTTCGGAAAGGATAGTTCTCCCTATCAGAGACTGTTTGAAAGTTAGATGCACAGTCACATGTAAGTTGGCAACCGAATACCTTAATTCTCATTATTACTTCTGAGAGCTTCCCAGTAGAAAGCTGTAGGTAATTAATCTGCTTACTGCTCCTGTATGCAATTTTGCAGGCACTATGTCTACTGATATGTTTTATTTTAAAGGAACTTGATAGGACCAAAATCCAGTACCGTGGTTGTGTTGGGAACTCAGCACCACCTGAGACATGCCTTGAGCACAGCAAAGTTTGATCATGTTCATCCTGGAACACAACAATGCTCTGCATGTTATAGAAACGGATTATCCTTCTTGATTCTTGTGTGTGTCTCCTATTCAGTCAAGCATGCCGTCCTTCAACCCCGCATCTTTTTTTTCTGGTGGCAATGCTGTAAACCACTAGTTCAAGCTCTCAGATTAAAATTTCTAAAGTCAGACTCCTTGTTTGAAGGCTGTGTTTTCACAGGCAGCTGCATAAATTACAGGAGAAAATCCAAATGCCTATATATTTATTGATACATTGAAGAAACTGAATCTTTTACAAATGCTTTTCTCAATGTTTTATCACTTGTTTTATCACCTAGCTCTCCCTCTGCCTTCTCACACTTTTTATTTCCCTTGTCCTAATGTGATTTACAACTTATCTATGTTCAACAACTGGGAAGACTGCTTGGGTAACTTGACATCTCTTTCCCTACAGTTAGAGATCATTCCATCACCCTTGATCTGAGGGCAGTTGTTGACATAATCAAATGATTGTCAGATCTGACTGTAATCAGTCTTTTGTAGAGCTTCAGTGAGCTTTTGAACAGAGATATAATCTCAAGAGACCAAGTTCCTCACTGCACATGAGGTCACTGACATTTATTCTTTAGGCAAGCATAACCTGTCTTGGTGCTTAATACAAAAGCAACCTTAAAAGAAAAGGCTAAGGAGGGAAAAAAAAACCCCAAACCAACCCAACCTAAAACCTATGTCCTCACCAAACAAAAAAAAATAAATAAAAATAAACTCAAACCACACAAATGCACTCTGTAGATAAGCTGCATTTTATCAGTCTTTTTAGTAATTCAAAATTATCCCTAATTCTCCAAGAGGTATGAAATTTGATTCTTATTGAGTCTGTTACCCTAATTTTATCAAAACTCCACTTCATCCCCTATGAAATGAGCAATCCAAATGTTAACCCTTGCAAACTACAAGGTGGAAGTGGTATGTAGGAAGATAAACAAGTGGGCAGATTGGAAGGCAGGCAGGCAGATAGATGTGATATTTTGCTTATTTGTTACATTATCTGAATTTATATAAGAAGTAACATTATGAAAGCAAGTGAGAGCACAGGGTGAATAGAGAAATATAGCCATCATTGATTTTTCTTTCTGCATTAGATGAGGTGTACAAAAAGCATGTGAAAACACCATTTTACAGTGACAGAGAGAGACTTCCAAAAAGGAAAGAGAAAATGGCAGTAAAGAGATACAAATTAAAGTATGTGTATTCCTTTTAAGAAGGCCACAAACAGCAAGAAGAGGAAGGGTGAAGAACGGTAATTACATTTATAACAGAAAAAAGCTTTGAGAGCACTGGGTTTGATACGTCTTTCAGTGGAGATGCCTTGAATAGCAACAGCTGCTTTTATGTTGCTGACCCTTTAATGAAGTGCTACTAACTCACATTCAGAGAAAACTTTTCTGAAAACTGTTTCTAATTCACTCAGCAAAAGCCACTCCTCAGGTATATCTAACTTTTTTTTTTTTTTAAATATTTTTGTATAAACACACCATGTCTATGTATTTGTTAGTGAGAAAAATCTTCAATCAGAGCAAGCAGGTAATGTAATCAAATGACAAAAGTCACTAGCTGGGAAAAACAGCAACAACAACAAAAAAATTGGATGAAACATCCCAAAGAAAATCCATAGCGGCAGCAAGGAGAAGACACAACAACAAAATACAGTAAAAAAGCCTGCACAAGAATCTGATCCAGGTCTGATGCCAGTATCCAGGGTTTCACAAACCAGATGATGATGTGTTCGTCAATGACATTATTTCTGAGACAGGTAATTATTTCACTGAAGTACAAAAGCAGGAAACTTCCCGTGCAGTTCTCAGTAATATCACTACATTAAGAGCACAAAACTTATATTAGGTGCAACACTGATTATTCATGCCAAAGAAACACTGTCACTTACAAGCTCAGGAGTAATACAGAGAGATGAAATGGATGGCCATCAGAAAGTGAAGTCCAGGTAGGAAATCCTGCATGTGCCACATGCATGATGGCCTGATCAATTATACCATTTATTCAGAACTATTTAAAAGAAGTTTAAACTCACAACTTCCCAATTTTAAACAACATACACAATTACTGGACTAACTGTTCACTATGGAAAACAGAGATGAAATTTGAACACTAGCAGAACCACAAAGCCTTTAAATGTCGCTACTAAGTGTATAGTATGTGCAACTAGCAGGTACTCTACCATAATCTTTATGTAACATAACCCCTCTCTACTAACCTCACACATGAAACCATAGAATCCTAGAATACCAGGTTGGAAGGGATCATCTGATCCAACCTTCCTTGGCAAAAGCATGATCTAGAAAAGACAGCCCATCAACCTGTCCAGCTGAATCTTAAAAGTGTCCAATGTTGGAGAATCCACCAGTTCCTTAGGGAAATAATTTGAATGTTTGCTGTGAAAAGATTCATATTCAGTTGAAATCTCCCAGAAGTAAGCTGCACCCATTACCCCTCATCTTTTCCATGTGACTCCTTGTAAAAAGGGAGTCTCCATCTTCTTTGCAGCCACAAATGACCATCTTCACAGTCACCATTTCCTTCAAATAAAATAAGTTTACTGTACTATGGCACCCTGTAATTCCCCAGAAATGAATAAACTTACAGAAGTCATCAAGAAATATTAATCGAAAAATGCAAAAGCTGTATTTAAATGAAATCTTCAAATGAGGTTTGGATAAAGATTTCAAGATGATTTTCATTCCAGTCCCTGAACTCCAGAAAGAGATGTCAATACTGATATGACCTTCTCATCTTTCTGAAACACATATTTAGTTCCATTTAACAGAACCGATGGGGCTTTAATTTAAAAAACATTACATTAGGGTCTCAAGGGTATGTTGATGGGAAGACAGTATGTAAGTTCCTAAATTCAAGTAATCAAATATATAGGAAAAGCAAAAAATGTATGCAAGATCATGCATAATTGACTACATACTAAGTGCATGCACATGAGCAATTTCTTTATGACATCCGTATTTTTTTTTCTTTTATTTGAAGGTATTAATATTCTCTAAACCTCTAAGCACTCGTGTTCTTTATTCCAGACTTCCAAGTATGATGCTAGGAGGCTAATATAGCTAACACCTATATAATTACATGGAGATTGCATGGCTACAACAGATGATATTTTTTATTTATTTATAGCAACATAAATCAGAGTAAGTTCACAGAAATCAAAGTAATTTACAGGGCTATAAAAGAAATGCAGGTAAAGATGATCTACACCATTAGAATAAAAGTCCATTATGGCTGCTTTTCAAGTAGGAAGAACTGACTGACAATGAGGGGACTATTTATTTCCATTGAATGAAGTATCCAGGAGATACAGAGAACCTTTTACTTTTCTAGGAATGATCATGTTTAGCCATTATTCAAAAACAGATTAAAAATTTATGCAATACACTTGCCATTATAAGTTTCTAACTAGCCATTTGACTGCTTATGTATCTCACAGTGCTGTACAATTAGTTTCTGCATTCCAGAAACATTCCTTCCCTGCTTTGATCTCTCTTCGATCAAGCCACCTAGAAACAGCAGTTCACAGATGTATAGGCATCATTTCTTTTCCACAATTTTATAAATAAAACTACATTCAATTTTTTTTTAATGCATTAAGGAATAAATAAAAGGCCCCATGAATAAAATAAAATAAAATAAATAAAATAGCAAACAAACCCCCAAAACATGAATTTTCTTGCAACTTGGACTGGCAAAAAAAACTTTTTGCAGTATTTGCTTTGGTCTAACTGCTGAAACATAATGACATTTTTCCTTAAACTGAAGATCAAACCAAGGTTACTTGCAGTTCTAATTAAAGCTGCAGCCTCTGAGCACTGACTGGGTGAAGGAAAGATTGTGCTGTTGGATTAATTGTCTTTCAAACTTCCCTCTGCTGTTTGTTGTTCATTCCGTAGTCCCACAACAGGAACAACCTCAGTCCAACACCAACCTTGAAGTTAAGACTGAAGAAAGATGCTCTGCACTACTACTCAGATTAACAAAAAGAGAAGAAATACAAAAAAAATCTCTATCATCCTTGCAACTCTGCTTCCTTCCTCCCAAATTTTCTAAAACATCATATATGATAAATTGGTGAACACCTTCAGTTTTCAGGCATCAGCAAGTTACACAGAAATCAAATATAAACTTTAAGCTCAATTTTTTTTTTTTAAGCACATTTTAAATGCAATTATTTAATGTGACTAAGTAATGAGGTGAGGTTTTTGAATGGTATTTTAAAGTGCATGTTGATTTTAAATCTGTACTGACACATTGGAATTTTTAACCTCCTTTAGTTTAAATTCCTACTACTGGAATCTAAGGAACTTCTCTGCAGACTATCCAGATAGCAATAGATAACTCAAATCCATATTCACACTGACACAAGATTCATCTAAGTCTTTTTCTTAACACAAATTACAGACGCTAAAATTGGAAGCTTTTCCTGACATTGGCAGTTGTCAAAAATACTTACCTAAACAAGAACCTGGGAGACAGTGCTGCATCATAATTTCCATCCGATTTCAAAAACAAGATATTTTTCTGTCCTACAGGCAAATTACTTCAGAAAGCAATAGTGCAAATGTGCCATTGTTTTAGTCTGATAAATGCTGTGCTTTCAACTACGTTTTCCACTCTTGCACTTAAAATACTTTGACCTTAGTCTTTAGCTCCTGCTGCTTTTGCTAATACTCCTTTGCCTACTACCTTACTTATTTTTCAGATATTCCTATTTTGGCACCTTCTTTTAGATTTAATGTTTTTTCCATCTCCATTATTAGTTATCTGCTTTCTCCTTCAAAAAAAAGCAAGAAGATTTTCTCCCCATAGTTCCTGGTTACTCCTTCATGTTTTCCTCTTAGCTCTCAACAGCATTTTTAATCCAAGTCATCGCAGTAGCTCACCCATGCAGCTAAAATGTCAGCACGGAAAATATTTCAAGTATGAGACTATTACTGCCCAATTACAAGGTCTTTTTAAAGATGTTCTGTCTCAAAGAACCTCCATTGCTAGTTTCTTCTGAGCCGACAAAGCAGTGAGTTGGTGACATGCTCCATAGATTGAACATAAGACTGGTAACGTGATGCTGATTAAAATGCTTATTTGTTACACAGGTGCAGGAGATATATGCCATATGGAGTTTCTATTTGATGTGTCCTTTAATTGAATAATATTTTCAAGTAGCTTGAACATAATAAGAGTTACACGGAAAAGTCTTCACAGAACAAGGTAGGCCCATGTATGTAGCTTTGACTTTTATAGATAACCTTTCATTATATGATTCTGAGTGAATAAACTCAAAAAGGGTTCAAAAGCCTTGTCTAAAAGAAATTGCATAAATTTGTTATGTAAGTAGTCACCTCTCATTTTACCGCCTTTTTCCCCTAAGCATGAATCTGAACAACATTTGGTTTCCATAACTCTTTTCAGAAAGAAAAACTTCTGCATCTTTTCAGTGTTTTCAAAAGAAATTATTTGTTCAACAAATGTTATCTTCCCTCCATTTCTAGAAAGGCAGGAATTAAAAATCTATTCAAAGTTCATTACTCTGCAGACTAACAGCTTTAATTGGTCAAATAATTATTTGCTAAGAATATTTCAGCCAATTATCTTGAAGTATGCTGTTGGTGGAGAGGGAGGATTATTTGTCAAGAGGATGCAGCTGTGGAACGCACTCCATGATACCATAAAATAGTCTGACTGTGTCTGGATAGGCTGAAGAACACTTTTTTTAATTATTCTCTTGTGTTAAAAGTATGTGGAAGAACCCCTATGCCAGATCTCCCTTTTATCCAAGCCCCTCAGTAACTTTTGGGTTTAGCAGTTCTTGCAGGATTAGAAGTGCCCTACATGGGAATCTGTCCCTTTTCATGAGAAAGCACTGAAAGTTCCATTAACAGTATACAAGACAACAAAGAAATTCTCAGCTGTCTGTTACAACCAAAATTTAATTTCTTGAGACTAGGATCTGTCTACAGCTGAGAACATAACCTTATCTCTGCAGCTTTGTTTACTTCACCCATTGATTTAGATTCAGAAGATAGAACATATTTCAGTGATAAACTTCTGAACACTATAGACACAGCATTCATCCTCTGTTGCGCAATCTTTTTAAAAGCGATAAAGTTTTTTTATTACAATCACACCTTCAAAATATTACTGATTTCCTGAGATGTGCCCCTCATAGTCAATGTGTCTCACTCGATGACATACACAGAATAGGAAAGTTCAGTTGTAAAGAAAAATAAACAAGTTCTCAACATTGAAAATATTAAGGTCTTGTCAAAGAATAATAGGAGAAAACCAATCAGAACAGTATATGATAATTTAGTAGGACAATTTGCCAATCATTTACTCTACTTTGAGCTTCTGTGGGGAAGTTCTCCTAAATGACAACAATTTGACGGGCAAATTGTAAAGCTGCAAAAGCTCATCTTTGGCATCTCCATTAAAAGGCTTTCAGCAATTCCTTAGCTTGCTGAATGCAGTTTTATTTTGTTTACTTGTTTGGATGTAATTGCATGCAATTTGTAATTGTGCCTTCCCCTACAATTACATATGCCACTTTTCCTAGTGAAAAAATGATGCAGCAACCACCAAAGCATGGTAGTGTATAAAATTTATGTAGTGAAAATGGGTATATTTTCACTATTACCTATGCTTGGAATGCGTACACATACCACGTGAAAGAATGAAGCCCTACTCATTTCTGTTTTGCATTTCAAAGCTGCGACAATTTTTCATTGTAAATCTAAACACACATTAAAATCCTTTTCAACTTATTGATCACAGTGCAATGAATACTTTACTAAACTAAAATCTGTTCCTTGTTTTGAAACGTTTTGTTTTTTTCTTTTTCCAGATAACTATGTAGACTAACAACACTATGACCACCTGAAATAGTGATATTTTACAAACTTCTGTCTGGTATCCAGTCATCCATGAGTGCAGCCTTTCACATGGTATATTTCATTATTTTCTAAAACATGTCTAAAATATACAAGTGTTTCAGTCACCAAATGGATGCTTTTGAAATCCCTTCAGATATGAATTGAAGAAGACACTGTTGATAGAGAAATGGAGACAAGGTATATAACAGAATGGTATAGCAACAGAAACCGATGTCAATGCAGTTCAATGAAATGAAAAATCTAATCCAAAGTTTAACAAGTCCACATCTAAACAACTCAGAATCGAACCCTGGACTGAGTAAGAATATTGAAACCTTGAATGAGAAATTCTGAGCAACTAGAGAGGAAATTCTTGTTGCCCTTCTCCTCGCTGATAGTAAGATGAAGAGAAGACAGTATCTTGAGAGTCCGCTCATGCTGGCTGTTTCTCTCTCATTAAAGCTATGCTTAACCACTGCTTTGTTGGGTTTTTTCCCCTTAGATTCTTTTTCCTTCTAAGAAATCTTAGATCTATCAGCACTGTAGAGTCCACAACCAAGAATTAAGTACTGCAGCCTATCCATCATACAAAATGTGACACTCCCAAAGGATTTTCTGAACGCATGCACATGAAGCAAAGAGGCATGGGGAAAATGGATACGTATTAGAAGACTTAACTGGAAATTAAGTCTGCAACAATACTGAGTTCATAGCCTGTGGAGTAGGCACATATATGATTCTTTCAGAAAGAAAAGGGAACAGAGAGCACTCTGACTGCGAAGCTGAGTGGGATAGCAGGAATACCACCAGTTCTTGTGCCTCGAGCACTAAGTTAATGAGCATCCCTGAAGTTTTAATTATCACTACGTCTTACTTGTGAACTAGATCTGCTGAGCTTAGATGAGTGTTTGTCCTTAATTTCTCTAGCTAAGGTGGGCTTTGGATGCACAGAAAAGCAAAGCCTGGTACACCTTCCTGTTTAAAAAGACAACTGTCCAAAAAGTTCTGAATCTCCACCTTCCAATAGCCACTGAATGAGGGCAGATGGGATCACACAGAGTGAAGCTAATGATGGAATGATGATTAGTTCAGAAAAACGCAACTTTTAGTGCTTCAAACACACACCACCCAAACATTAGGCCCACAGATACAAATTTACTGTCAGAAAGTACAAAAAAGTATGAAAAAAAAAATGAAGAAGTACACTGCACCAGTTTACCAAAGATCTTACTGAGGGTGCCCTCAATTCCCTCATCAAGGTCATCGACAAAGATATTAAACAGAACTGGCCACAGTACTGAGCCCTGGGGGACACCATTTGTGACCAGTTGACAACTGGACTTAACGCCATTCACCACCACTCTTTGGGCCTGGCCATGCAGACAGTTTTATATTCAGTGAAGCATATGCCCATCCAAGCTGTGAAAGCCAGTTTCTTCAGGAGAACGCTGTGTAAGATGGTGGCAAAGGCTTTACTAAAGTCCAGCTAGACACATCCACAGCCTTTCCTTCACCCACTAAGCTGGTGATCATGTTGTAGAAGGAGATCATGTTAGTCAAGCAGGACCTGCCTTTCATAAACCTACACTGACTGGGCTTTATCATCTGATTGTCCTGCATGTACTGTGTGATGGTTCTCAGAATGATCTGCTCCATCAGCTTCCCCAGCACCAAAATCAAACTGACAGTACTGTAGTTTCCTGGATCCTCCTTCCAGCCCTTCTTACAGATGGGTGTTAGGTGGCTAATTTCCAGTCTGCTGAGACCTCCCTGGTCAGCCATGACTGCTGTAAAATGATGGAAAGTGGCTTGGTGAGCCCATGTGTCAGCTCTCTCAGAACTCTTGGGTGAATTCCATCCTATTCCATTGACTTGTGTGCATCTAAGTGGTGTAGTATATCATGGACCATCTAGGGGGTCATTTTGTTCCTGGTCTCTGTCTTCTAGCTCAGAGGACTGGGATCCCAGATTACAACTGATCCTATTACAAAGACTGAGGCAAAGGCAGCATTAAGCACCTCAGCCTTTTCCTCAACCTTAATTACCATGTTCCTCCTGCATCTAATAAAGGATGAAGGCTCTCCCTGACCTTTCTTTTACTGCTAATATATTTATAGAAAGTTTTCTTGTTGTCTTTTACAGCCAAACCCAGATTCATTTTACTTATCAGATATTTAAATGACTGTTATCTACTTCATGATGTACAAAATCTTGTCTTCCACTAATGAAAAACAAAGAAACAGTTATGAAAGCAGCAGAGGAGTCGGGTGATTTTCATCCCAGCAGCAGTGGTGTTCCATGAGAACCCACCACAGGTTTGCACATTGAAGACCACAGGGGATGACAGCACGAAACCACGTTGTAACAGCAGCAAGGAGCATCACTGGCACAGGGCCCCTGGAAAACACACTTGCAGCAGCTACACAAGAAGTTTCACCAGGCAACAAGCACAGCAGAAATACTCTGCCTTGCTTACTCTGTATCATCTTAAATCCTTTTAAGTCATATTTGCTTTTCTTCTTCATTCTGTACTCCTCCTCAAACTGAGTAACTAGTCATCTATGTTCTAAAAAGCAACATCATAACAAAACCAAAAAATCAGATATAAAGCTGCTGTTACAATATATCCAGTTTTTATTCCATGTACTACCAGGTAATCTAGTGAACTTAAAAGCAAAAGAAACTTTTAAATGTTTGAAGAAAAAAAAGTAATGAAATTAATTACCATATGGTGCCCTGACTTTGAGATCAGTATACAGAAGTTCAAGTTATATCCACAATAATCTCAACTAATCACAGACATATCTGCATCAAATCATTGGCATTTGGCATTCTAACCCTATTGGCATCAACGGTGGTGTCTTTGTCAAACCATTCTTGTGTAAATTCAGGTTTTGCAGCTATCTGATACTGTAATCAAGGTAAGATTCTTGTGTCACTTCTCTTCCAAACCAGCAAACCCTTTCTGAGATGAGCTCTTCTCCAAGATATTCTACTGCTGCAGGATTTCCATAATCTATTAAAAATGACTATTGAAAAAAAAAAATTATGTTTGCTGCAGCAATAGCTCATGGTTTAATAAATTAAAGTTTCCTCTGTTTACAGTACAACAGTAGTTGCAAGCATCATGGTGGAAAACAGGGTTGCAAGTACTGTATGCATTTTTCATTTAAACTCAGTAATTCTTTACAAGACTTTTTATGTCAAAATACAAGTGTTAGCATCATTTATATCCTTTTGAGAGATATATTACGTTACATATCAAGAAAACTAATTAGAGCCAAGAACATTGTTTTCTTGTTCCTTCTAAATTGTACACAACCTTCTTATTGGCACAGTGAATTGTCCCTTGTTGAAAATGATGATTCCTTCATAGCTAAACACTTAAATCTTTATTTAACAGTGGAGCAAGCCCTGAAGAAACAATATTCCCATGTGTCAACATAGTATATTTTTGAAAATACAGCCTTCTGCAGAAAGAGATTTCAACTGCAGTTCTTAATGCTTAAAATACAGTGACCTCATTGATTAATTTTCCCCATCTACTTTATACCTATGGAATATATGCAATATAAATACATCTGGCTATAACGAACAAAAAACAATATTTACTTGAGAAACCAAATGCTACGTTGTGAATTGTTGCAACAATTGACTTTCTACACTCACAAATGACAGTAGATCCAACCATGCCACAGCAATGACAACTTACTATGGAAACTAATGTATAAATAGTGGTTTAGAATAATTGAAGTATGAATATACTTCAGCATTACAGCATTTATTAGAGCTACGTAGAAAACAAAAACATCTTGCACAAAGGCATCCACCATCCAAGAACTGACTCCTCAACCCCATGGAACAGAGAGAACGTATCTTCCTGTCAATGAAATCCTTGATGGTTTATCGGACAACACGTCGTCTTTGAGAAGAACAATTATCTGTGTTTTGTATCTCTATCTGGCACCAAACTAAACAAAGAAATCAGAAGCTGTGTAGTCAGCCATTATTTCTTAGGGAGACGAGGGCAAAGCAGACTCGAAGGAAGAGGAGACAATCATTTTAGATACTCTGAATATTAGGAACGGAAAATGTTTCTGAAGTGGATGTACACCTAGATACATCTTCCTGACCTCCTACATCTTCACAGAATGCAGCAATGTAACTAATAATTTTCCCCTCACATGGTAACACGGTGATAAGCAAATGAAAGAAAACCAAAACCAACACACATCAGAATCTTAGTCCCCAAAAAGATCAGATCCTTTGGTCTGCAGAGCACGTCAGTGTATCTGTAAAGGGATCTGTAAAAGGGCTGGAGTTAATTGCTTTGTGAGTCCAATGCACTGTTAATAGAAATTTTGTCTGAATAAATAATGTGGAAATAGGAGTATTAAATAGTTCATGATTTTCTAATTTACCTTAATTTGCACTCATTTGGAATTGCCAGAGCTGAATGTGCTCTGCTTCTCAGCTAAGGAGAGCAGAAAACCTTCCATCACCCTGGAGACACAGGGGAGATGTGGACCAGACCAGACTCCAGCGGGCACAACTGTGGGCACCACTCCTAGGTTTTCCATGGTGGGGCTACACTTGAGAGCACATACTCATGATGACGTGAGCAAGGGGTTCACATAGCTCAGATGCGTAAAACCCTCAGCCTGATGGATTCCCAGGTCCCCATCAGAGGGCTGAGTGGGCACTGGCTGACTTCTCATCTCACAGCTTGTTCTGAGGGAAACCATAAAAGGCAACATCTTGTGGCCTTGGCTTTCATAAAAACACCTTTAGTGGGACTTGATTCTCCTTTATTTTGGGCACCTCTTCTTCCAAATGACAAATGTCTTCCATGCCTGCCTCTTCTCTCCACTTCTCACAACGAAAATATATTTATAATTCAAATCAAAAGGTTCTACATCTATGGAAAGAAGTAATTCAAAATATTTTATAATTCAGGTGGATTTTTGCTTTTGAGAGGGAGCATCCATGCGGTGAACTGTACATCTATATTTTTCTATTTCGACTAATTAAAATCATATTCAGCTCTGAAGAAACGCAATAAAATAAAATATTATAAAATAAAATGTTATAAAATAAAATATAATAAAATATACTAAAATAAAATATTAAATAAAATAATATAAATATAAAATATTATAAAATAAAATATTGTAAAATAAAATAAACCTGAAACCCTACCTCTTTGTTCAACTTTAAAGGCTGGCTGACTGCAAAGGCAGCAGGGAAACCTGAGCCAAAGAAAGAAATGTTCTGTTCATGTAGTGGAACAGCAAAGCTGCAGGGAGTTCTCAGTCTCCTCGACAGCCACCCTTCTCTATTTGAGTGATAACCTCACCTTTTGTTGGCACTGAAATGTGGTCTGCTGCTTAGTCTCCTCATGTCCATCACACACGCTTCACAGTGCCACTGAAGTGACATGTTGGTAAAAAAAAAACCTGCCTCCCCCAAAGCTTCACTCACATTTCTCAAACCTCCCCCAAATTTAGCTAATTGAAGGTAACAAAATAGCAATTTGAGTGCAGAGTTTGCAATTCCTCTGGGTTTAACGTAGCTTGTTTTGTTTTTAGTAACACTGAAACTCAGGATCGGTTGGTTCTGCCCCCATCTCTGTCTTCCTGGCTCACAATGTGAACTTGGGACAAAATGCCATTTTTTTCTAACTTTTGCTTTTCCTTAATATTACTTACACCCTATGATAGTGGTTTTCTAATGCACAATTAATTACACATCTATAACATTTGAACTCCCCCCCCCCCCAAAGTTATATAAGCATTATTTAACCTTGAGTTCATTATCGCTATTAACTCACATAATCAGAAGAACTGAATAATCTTATTCATCCCAAGTCATCATCTACAAATTAATCATTCAGAAGGTTAGAATCAGTATTAATACCTAATCTCAGTCCTTAGCTTTATTGAAGGATTTACATGGGGGAAAAGGGGGGGGGGGGGGTGAAGAAAGAAAAAAAAAGACAAATGACATTTTTTTCAAGAGTAGTGTAGGTTATTAATTGTCCCCCCTCCTCATATCTGCCCAGGAGCAACTCAGGAATACACATTGTCTTTGAGACACTACGTAGCACCATTACAGACAGCTTTGTATTCCAAAAGCTGCCGTTTTAGAACATATTTCAGTAACAGAGAATCACTATTTGACACTAATCTGTAATTTCTCACTGCTGGGAACTTATTTGAGAAAGACAACGTATCAAAACGTCTTTTTCAGCTTAAACCAAGTATGTTTTCTAGCAGTAATAAAAGAGAACATCAAATTTTGCTATTCAAAACACTACGACTCCACTGGTGAAAATAAACTTTGAAAATTGTCTTCTAGACAACAATGGAAAATGTTCTTTAAAGGAAAGTCTAGCAGGACATTCTTCATTTTACTGTCTTCAGGTCTGCACAGTGTCACATTTTAACTGTTAAATATTGAATTTTCCTAATGTTCCCCCCCCATAAGTTGATTATGGAAACTTCATTAAGAGATAGATTGAGATTTTCTAAATGAGTTAAAACTCTGTTTCACTATAGTGGTAAATTTAATCATGAAGGCTAAATTTATAGAGAACAATTCTTTAGAGACAAGTCATTTCCATAATGTGAGTTTAGTAAAAATCCAGATTAAAAAAACTGCTATGGGAACGTTTTCTTTTCCCCTCCCTTCATGAAAATAAATAACCACAGTCATCAAAAATTCCAGATTTGTGGTTAGATTCTTACAGTATCAGCTCAGGCACAGACTTAGTTTTCTAATTAAAAGGAATTATCACTGTGGTCAAAAGGGATTTAAATATTAAAAAAATAAAAATAAAAAAAAAAAAGAAAAGAGAGAAAAGGAAAAAGCAAAAGGAAAGCAAAACTGTTCAGATATTCTCATTCCATACTCCAATTAATCTGCTTTTTAAATTGTCCTTTAATAAGCCTCTGTGCCTGTATTCCAAAATCTCTGGTGGTCCCCATTTTCAGAATTTCCTGTCACCAACAGCAGGCCTGAGCCTAACCCAGATCAGAAATTACAGGGTGGGTCTTCAAGATAAGAGGAGTCTCCATGCCACTCCCTTTCAGCAGTGAAGCATTTTTAGCCCTTGCTATTAGTTTGGTTGACCTGGGCTCTCTCCAGCAAAAATGGACAGCTCTCTGCTTACGAAAATACAAACTCCTCCATCCCTCTTAAGAAAATACATCCCCCCAGAGCAAAATCAACACCATTTTTTTTTTTCCTTTTTAGGACTAATGAAGCTACATGTGAGAGATCATACTCTCATCCCTTGAAGTACTACTAGTAGGTGTAGCATTACAGCAATTAGCATGTTATTATTTACATAATACAGAAGTTGGTATAGACACAAGTAAGGTGGAAATTGCATCAAAACCACACATGTAAGATAGGAGAATTAATAGGATACATACAGAAGTAGTTAAAAGAGTGTTTAAATGCCTTTCAAGTCTATAACAAGACTAATGAAAAGGCAAGAAGCTTCTGGAAAAGAATAATGTAAGCTATGTCTGTATGATAACCTTTTTTGCTAGTGTCCCTTACCTAAATATCTTAAAATAGCTGCATCATCAAAAGAGACAGGGCCATCTTGTGAATTAGACATTCCCCAAAAGATAAAAAGGAGATGGTAGAATTACTTTTTTCTTTTTCCTAATAGGAGATGTAGGTTATTTCAAGGATCAGTGCTCAGATGTGTGATATCAAACATTTAAGTAAATGATGTGGCAAGTTGGAGTGTTTGTACATAAGTTTGACTGAAAAGGCAGGCACAATAGAGAAGGGCTGGTGATAAAATGGTAGATACAGCATATGAGTTGCACATGAGTAAAATCAACCCTACCTATCACAATAATCAGCCCTAGGTAATAAGTTGCCAGGCAAACAAAACATCTGGTGTCATGACAGACAGTTCTCTAAAGGCATCGGCTTAATGCTCAAGTAGCATTCAAAAAGGCCAACAGAAAATCAGTAAGAATATCGCAAAAACATCATTACACCATTGTAGAAATTCATGATGTGTCACGTCTGGAATTTTCCCTGCAATCTTAGCAATTTCACCTCAAGAAGAACTTAGAATAGAACTATAGAAAAGTACAAAAATTAAGATCAATGTACAGAAGTTTATAAATAACAAAAAAAACATTATCATAATAAAAAAGCAAAAGGAAAACAAAAACCACCAAAAACATAAGTAGAGCAAAAGTTTTCCGTCCGATAAAGAAACAAGAACAAGACCAGTGTATATAAAATTGTGAATGATATGAAGTAAAAAAGGAAAAAAAAAATATTATATCATGTATTTTGCGAACACACACACAAAAAAAAATCAGGATAAATTTTAAAAGAAAGTATCTTGTAAAGCCACCATTTAAAACCAGTTCTGCAACACACTGTTGTTGTTCAAGGTGTTCAAAACCAGGTTAGGGCAGAGCCTGTCATTGCCTATCACTTATGATGGCACAGATACAACTTCCAGTAAAGAAGTGTCTTTCTTTTCTCCTCAAGTCATCAGTTAAAACCTGTGAGCTATCCCACAGATGGGGAAATTTCTACTTGTCCTGTATCTTTTCACTTTCCCTAGTG
The DNA here is from genome assembly GCA_025345505.1 of Todiramphus chloris collaris. Taxonomy (NCBI): domain Eukaryota; kingdom Metazoa; phylum Chordata; class Aves; order Coraciiformes; family Alcedinidae; genus Todiramphus; species Todiramphus chloris. Next base: position 37,867,704 of record JANVCC010000022.1, read on the forward strand.
GCCACTTTCCAAAAGATTTTATTGAATTGGTTGGACTCTTTGAATCATCAGCTTAGTTATTTTTATGCTTCTGGACCACGCTTCTGAATCTTTAAGCTTATTTATTATTAGTGCACATCTGAACCAACTGAACTTAGATTTAGCCAATATTTTATTTGATTTTTTTTCACAGAATCACAGAATGTTAGGGGTTGGAAGGGACCTCCGAAGATCATTGAGTCCAACCCTCCTGCCACAGCAGGACAAAAAGTAGAGCAGAGATTATTGATTATTATAAGAGTTATCTTTTATAGCTGAAATAGCTAGGAGGTAAGAATTCCTTATAAAGCTGTTTCCCAATAAACAGCTCTCCTTCCTTTTTTTTTTAATTTACATTTTCATAGTTTTCCATAAAAAAAGTTACTTAAACTTTATTTTACATCATGTGACAGAAGGATTGCGTTCCTCGTCCCAATCTCAGAAATCTGTGCAAAGGTGGGGGTGGAGAGCTCCCTGCACTAGGTCAGTGTTGTGACCACATTTAAACCAGCGTGAACCTACCTCACACAGAACTATTAGCTAACTGAGAGCTGAGATCTGTTGAAAATTTGCTGTACTGCAAAGAGTGAAAGGCAACTTAACGCCAAAGGTCAAGGACTGAAATCAACAGCGAGAGATTCTGCCTGAGCCATTGGGGCAGTATTATCTGGTATTTTTCTCTAAACCAACAATTTAGCCAGCTAAATTGCTAAATTCCTCCCACTCGAGTCACCCACGAGTTCACCAATACACCAGGATTGCAGTCTCATGGCAGTCTGAAATATCTGCACCTGATGCTTTTCCATAAGCCAGGCTTGGCTGTCACCCTGCTGCGTGTCAAGACCAGCACTTGCATCATCCAAGCCTGCTTAGAGAACTTCAACAGGCAAAAACTAGCCCTACTGATGGAAAAACTGAACAGTCGGCAGACAGATGAGCTCCCAACATGGCTCACTGCTCAGATGAACAGATTTTAAGTGACAGCAAAGAAGGAAACAACAGAAACACTGCTGCTAGAGGAACCTTATGCAAATAGTCTGATTCACTCTATTTTGTTATCATCATTATTATTCTTCATTGTAAAACAAAAGCCTATACTTCCATAACATCTCATTTCTGTGGAAAAAAAAAAAGTCCTTACTAAAGAGGAAAAAGTGGGAGTTTGCCTCATCTTTTCAGATGACTCTGCTTCCCTCTCGAAAGATATTTTTCTAAAGAGATTTAAAATGCTTTCAGCCCCATAGATAAAGGTCTCCCAGTAGTACAAGGAGATCCTAATTGATCAGCACTTAGCAACATGTCCAGCTACAGAAAAATAATTGAATTGGTCAATGAGCAATCGTCTCTGTGACTTGTGCAGTGGCATTAAGAGGCCAAAGGAGAACTGAAAGAACAGGCTGTTGTTAAGGTATCACATCAGGTTTTGTACTGTTGGCATTGTTACCAGACTACGTCCTGTCAAGGAACATCCCAGCTGTCAGGCAGCTAAATATAATGCAACAGCTAAATATGATGTAACACGGTTGGTTCTCATGCCTGTCATCTTCAGTACTTTCTGTGGGATGAGATTCAGACTCAGCAATCTGAGTTTCAGCTGTAGAGCTCCATCCTCAAATGGAAGGGATGACTCTTCCATCAAGACTCACGACAAGCTATGGGATACCACAGCTAACAGTACCAACCTAAATCCATCCACTGAATAGTTATTGTGAGATGGAAAGCCACAAACATGGGCAGGCAATTAAACCCTTGCAAGTCTGGGGCAATACACTATTGCAGCACTTTGAGCATTTAAAACCTTACAGTTGTTTTAAATTGAGAAAGATAAAAAGCATCCTGAATGGTTACCCAGCACTGGCAGGTTGAAATGGCTTCTTTCAAATGTATACTTGCACTCCTTTCTGCACCAACAATCCTGTGTCCAGTTTTGGGCCCCTCTCTACAAGAAGGACACTGAGGTGCTGGAGAGGGTACAGAGGTGGGCTGCAAAGCTAATAAAGGGTTTGGAGCATGTCTCTTATGAGAAAAGGCTGAGGGATCTGAGGCTGTTCAGCCTTGAGGAAAGAAGGCTGAGGGGAGACCTTCTTACCCTCTACAGCTACCTGAAGGGAAGTTGTAGGCAGGCAAGAGTTGGTCTGTTCTCCCTGGTGACAAGCGACAGAACAAGAGGCAATGGCCTGAAGTTGACCCAGGGGAGGTTCAGGCTGGATATTAGGAAGCATTTCTTTCCAGAAAGGGTTGTCAGGCATTGGAATGGCTGCCCAGGGGGGTGGTGGAGTCACCATCCCTGGAGGTGTTGAAGAGTCAGATCTTGTGCTTAGGGTCATGGTTTAGTGTTTTTTGATAGGGCTAGGAGTAAGGCGGGACCTGATGATCTTGAAGGTCTCTTCCAGCCAGAACTGTTTTATGGTTCCTTGGGTTCAGAAACTCTACATGTGTGTAATATGGCATTTGGGAGGAGCATCCAGCCCATCGCAGACACTGTCACGGTTCTGTTCTCCCAGCACCTGATTCAGGACACTCAAACACAGTCCTCCTGGCATTTTTCAGCACAATGCTTGCTAACACAGTATTTAGGTAAGTCCTTCTTCCCCTTCCCTTCTTCATCCAAAATATCAAACCGAGATCTCTGCAAAATATTTTGGCTTCTCAAAGCCAACAAGCTCTGCTTGAATATTGCTATTCTCCAGCACCCTGTCACATCAGAGAAACAGATGTTTCTCTGTTTCTCTTCTGACAACGCTGTGCACTGCACAGCAACAAAGCAGCAAACCTAGACGCTCCCCTTTCTTGCACCAACTAGCCTGTCAGTCATGAATACAATGTATTTCATCAAATCCAAACAAAGCATCCAGACACTAGATAGGTTGAGCTAAAAAAAAAAAAAAACAAACCAAAAAACAAAAAAACCCAAGAACACTTCAAAAAGGGATGAAGTTCTTTCAAAAACAATCATCTGCTGAAGCATTACATTTCAATATCTTAGATTGGGAATTTCTTTGCCAGTTCACTAGGCGTGCAGATTTCCTTTCACGTCTGCTCAGAGCTGGGTATACTACATCTAGTGAATTTTAGTCAGCTTCTCCAAAGGGAATTTATGCAATAATTTAATTAAGGCTTCCTTTTGTTCAGCTAGCCAGCCTGGGTCAGGGGATTACAGGGATCCCAGGCCCAGGCAGGATGAATATGTGTTCACATTTAAGCCATATTGATGGGAAATTACACTAAGGGGATGGAAAGAAAGAAAGAAAGAAAAAAAAAATATATATATAGCGACCATATGATATCACCAGGAAACTTCTGTACTTTTTGTTCATCTCTTTTAGTGAGAATGGAAGAAAATTCAAAAATACTTCTGCTTCCAACAAGATATTTGTTCAATACCAGTAAGAGATGGAGTTAATTGAGCCTGAGGCTCGGTTCTGTGGAGGTGCTTGGTGTTCCAGATGTTCGACAGAATCTCCTATTAAGACAACAAATCTGGAAACTCAGAAGGCTGCCTCCAATGCAAGATTTATAGCATTTCTCATACTTCTCATCGTGTCACAAGGAAAAGCTTGCCTTAGATTATTTTCAGCAACTTCCTCTTCACCACAAAACCAGGTCATGTACCAAAAGTACATAGGTCTGTAAAAATTAAATGTATTACTGCTATGTTAAGCATATGGGGATTTAGGAACATTTAACCATATTTGATTCAGTCTTACCTGAAATTGTAGTCTAGGGTTTATTAACGCTCTTGTTTTATTACCTGCCTACTCTCAAGACAATCAAAATTTATCTAGCTTTAGTAATGCTCTCTAAACAATACTATAATTTTAAAAATATATATCAAAAGCTGACTATCTTGAGGGTGTGCACTACACACACGGGCACAAACCTGAACACAGACTTATAACATTATTTAAACATACGAACAGTGAGTGAACTATTTATTTTTATGTGCTTGCAAAGGCAGTGGCAGAGAAGAAAAAGCTATTTTAAGTTTGCTGAAAAGTTAGACCTAGAGCTCTTTAAACTCTACACTGAAACATAATACGAGATAATAATTTGAAATAAAAATTCTTTGAAAATCATTCTCTATTTCATCTCTTCTAGTTGTAAAACTAGATCTAGTTCTATCAGGATATTTACAATAAGCTGAAGTAGAAAATACAGATTTTTTTTTTTTTACTGAAGCATTTAATCATTTTTTGTTTAAGAAATTAATATACTTAGACCACCTTCTCAAGGAAGTCCAACTGTAAAGGCTTCTTTCATTTGCATTATGGAATGCTGACAAAATTACAGTCTTCTCTGTCCTATTTCATTATCCTTTCTCAGTTTTCACCAACGTATGCTTTGTCAGCACTCTTCATTTGTAGCATATCACTCCATTCTCTACCACTGTCCTCTCTTGCTAAAAATAAAATTGGGAATTTGTCTTACATAACTTGAGTATTGGGTTTGTCCTGTCTATCTTCTATTCTCTCTCACCTTCCCATAATCCACTTACTGTCATTTCTGTCTTAAAGCCTCTCAAAATAATATATATACCAGTAAGGTATATACGACTCTTTCTTGACAAATGCTGATTCCTTTATCTTGATAGAGGTTTTCCCTGCTTTTTCAGACAACAGTCACAGAGCCAACATTTACCTGCACTTGAATTTGTACATGGAATTTTTTCATATGTATTCAGCTATCAGCAGTTTCCATTTCACCACTATGAAGACAGAAATGTTACCAAGACAGAGTTGCATATTTACCTATACAACAGCATTCCAATTTTTTTGCTGCCCTCACTGAGCAAAGTTCCAGGTTGCTTAACTTTGGGATGTTTTGTTGGACAACAGCTCAGCTGGCCTCACAAACACACCGGTATCACCGTGATGACAAATTTTTTTCAGTATAAAATGGGAAAGACAGCTGCAGTGAGACAACTCAGTTCTGTAATTAAGACTGAAAAATGGTTTGAATTTTCACTATTCAGAAATTCAGTCAAAATCATACAACTACGGTTTCAACCTTGAGCAATTATTATTTGATTGACAGGGAAGGACCCCTTCCCCTCCAATTATCTATCAAATCGCTGTTCCCCAACCAAAACAAAGTCAGGCCTTAACTTTCACTTCTACAATTTGGACAAATTAAGATCTTTTCACTCCTTACGAGTTTCTATTACAGGGTAAGCACCTAGATTTGTCATCTTTCTTGGAAGGAAGCCTTTTCTGAATATTGCTTAAATTGTCAATACATGCCTTGAACAGTGGACAGAGATAGGAAACTTTCTGACAGCGTTTATAAAAAAAGTTAAATTCAGAGGTACCATTTTTCCATACTCTACCCAATACACATACATGGAGATAAGAAATCATATTTAATTCATTTCCATCAACATAACACCCTGCAAGAGCAATGACTTTCTAGGTAGGATCTTCCTTTCTGAAAGTGTGACTTTATGAAAGGCCATGGGCTTTTTCACATGCACACAAGAAATTCTGGCCACTCTGAATCTGATCTATTACTATTGTCATTAACCACATCCCCAACCCCTGTGTAATCTGAAAACTTTATGAATACTCATTTTATATTTATTATGTGTGATAAAAAGTGTTAAATACCACAGAAAAAAAAAGAGCCTTTAAAATGTATCTGCTTACAGATGCCAAAACTGTTTCAAACAAAATTGTTAAAATATTCCAGTTGCTTATTTTTAATCTACTGCCTTGTGTCGCTGTTCTCCTCAAGGTATCACATGCTACAGATATTTTTTCCAAGGCACATGACTCATGCCAGCATCGTTGTTTATCAGTCAAGCTTGTAATCTCATCAAAACCAATATTAAGGTAGCTTAGTAGCATCTATTTTCCTTCAGACAGAGCTGTTAGGCATTAATCACATTACCTTCCTTAATTTTTTATAAAGCAAACCTTGTATTAACCACTGCTGCAGATCACTATCAGGCTAACAGTCCAGCAATCACCAGGACTGTTGCTTTTATTCTCTTTAAATATTGGCACAAAATTACCCTTCTGTCTGGCATCTGTACCTTTCCCAGATGAGTTATTTCAGTTATTACCAAGATCAGTTCTATACAAACAACAAAAATGCCATTGCCAAAGGAACTTTAATTTGACATTTTTGGTATAAAACTCCAGAATACATTTGCAAGGAGCCTTAGGCATCTAAATCCATAAATGTTAACAGCTTACATCCAATTTCCTAGTGTTTATGGGTACTCAGAGCTCCCCTTACAGATCAGGCACAAAAATGAGGTCTTAAAAAGTTGAAGTTTATGGTCAAGACCCATCAGAGCAAGACTACATTCAGTTCTTTCACTTGTCAGGCTCATCATGTAGATGAACTCTGATTATTTCAGGAAAAAGAGAAAAAAACCCAAAAAACAAGCAAACAAACAAAAAAAGGCCTACTACTGCCTACCCTGCTGACAAAACATTCCCCATGGAAGATCCCGATCCATATCCTCCTCCAGCTGAGAAGACTTTATTCCCTGTTTCACACCTCCTTGGAGGGTTCCCAACTGTTATGCTGTTGAGTATTATGCAACTCCATCTGTTTCTGCTATCACATTTTGTACGGATTTGTGTGTAGTCATGAGCTAAAACAAGGGAAAAAAAGTCAACCTGATTTTGCATTGTGGGTGGAGAAGAGGAAGATCCTGGCTTTTACCACCATTCAGTGCCTTGGTGGCATGATCCAGACATTGAGCTAGTGGTTACGAAGAGGCTTTTAAAGAGCAATGTAGCTACCTGGTTGAAGAACACAGCGTCAGGTTCTGACAAAAATTATTCCAGAGCAGATAATAATAGAAGTTATTAAAAACATTCAGAAGGAAATTGTTCCTAAAATTTCTTAAACTATGTCTGTATAACTATATTTATTTGTATAACTATTTGTGTATTCATATATTCATACACAAACACACATATTTGTATATGTAAATATAAAGACTGCAGTGAAATAAAAATTGACATCCCTAAAGAACATGAATTGCATTGGAAGTTTTGAAACAAATTAAATGTCATTTCCTTTTCCTTCTGCTTCTGGATATTGTACTGCACTGTTACATAGAATAAGCACCCACGTATTTTATTAAAAAAAAATAGATGTCATTACAATATAGATTTAACATACATCTAGATAAATGAACCGAAAATATGAAGCAAAACCAAAATGTTGTAGATGACACAATAAAAAGTATTGACAGTATCAAACAAACAACAACAACAAAAAAACGTAAAACAACAACCCAAAAAAACCAAAAAACAGTAATAACAAAAAGAAAGAGCTTATGTAAACTGAAGCCAGTGATAAAGATGGGAGCTAACAGAAGTTTCACTCTTGAAAGAAGTTCATGCTCTAGTCAAAAATACTGCACAGAAAATTGGTGTAATTGTTTTACTATTCATATCTCTTAAAACATTTCTTTTTCAAAAAAGCTAATTTCTGGGAGGTAAGTCATCCTCCACAAACAATACAGTGTTTCCAAACAATGCAAATGTTTTAACTGGTTTTCCCTAAAATGTAAGTATCAAGTGACATAATTACTATCTTTCTTTTATCAGCTAATTTTTCCAAATACAGAATATCACTTGTTTATGACATTCAGCTATACAGTGCCCAGCAGATTTCCTTTTTCTCTTTATAAAGCTTTTGTAGCAGCAATTCTAGTAAACCAAAAGTACACAACACCCCTAGGAGCAGCTTCCATTCGCTGCCTTTCTAACTTCACCTCTAAAACAACCATATTCAAACATAGTGCTAATTGGTGCCTATTTTTTTATTGACAGTTCATTGAATAAAAGCAGCAAAATAGTATAATAAATAATGCTCTGCACTGACACAAGAACACAGCATCTTCAAAACTTGTACTGGTTTTCCAACTCTGCCTCAGAAAATCACAAAGATACATCAGGTGAGGTCAAAGTCTCCCTGATATGGCTCTCAAAGTAACAGAACTCTGTTCATTTTCTAAGAAATGTGCCGTAGTCTATCAAAAAGGAAAAATTTGCTTTGTTTCCAACCCTTTAATTCACCCTCCCTAGCAATGATAATGAGCTGTTTGCGTTTAGGTGAATATGTGGCACAGAAGCAATTTCAACACGCGTGAATTCTTTTCTACATTAGTGTGCTCTATGCAGTGTTAAAATGCCAAATGTTTATCCATTTCACACACCACTGTAACAAACACACATAAATAATGCATAACAAAAGACCGCAATATCAAGACTGTCCATGGAAACCCCATGTTACCTATTTTTTTTTTTATTCCTTCTTAATTCACAATGAAATGGTACTTGGCTGGAGTATGGCAGCTGGTTTAAATAAAGCCAAAGCCATGTCCTTGAGCAGAAGCAGGTTTCTCACAAGTCAGTGTGGAGATGACTAGGTTATTTTTCAGTGATATCAAACCACAGACAAATATGTACAAAAAGTTTAAGAAACCTCGTCCTTCCTCCAAATCAAAATACCAATTGAAGCCATGTGTAGACCACACCACTCTCCCACAGAAGAGAAAAACAAGAGTTAATAATTTCAGAAGATTAAAACGGGGGTGGGATGACAGACAAAAAAAACCCAAACCCAGAATAAAAAAAATAAAAATAAAAATAAATTAAAAAGGAGTCCTCTATTCAATTGACTTTTAGCCACAAAGAAATCCAGGCAAGGAAAAAGGGAGAAAAAAAGAGAAGAAAACTAATTCCAGAAAGCCTTGGGATCCTCTTACTGAATCCATATAAAACCAAAAAATGGTATACAACATTTCTCACAAATATTGATATAGCTTATGTTAGCCAAATCTACTTATATATCAAAATATATATTATATATATAATTATATACAGAGTCCCACAGCCTTCTAAGAAGAAAGTGCTCTATTATTACAACAGTAGCCTAGAAACTTACGGCTCTTTGTGATCAGTTACAACTGTAACAAGCTTAAGGAATAGACATGGTTAAAGAAAAAACCAAGCTTGAAGAGAGATGAAATATGCTGCAAACCTCTCAAACTGGTTCTTTTTGACAGACCCATTTTGTACACGGTGGGTATCGATGCAGAGCTTACATCGCCAACACTTAGCCGTTACACTACCATGTTCTTCGTGTCTGGATCTGAGCATTTTCATCGAGTCTTGTCAGGAAACTGCCATATTCTATTATGATCCAAAGCAAACAGTTACTTATGGACTCATTATTGCCTGGTTTTAACTAGGAGAATGACTTTTTAACAGATTTTCAGAGCATGAGCTATTAAAAGTAAGCAGTGTGTGCCAGACGCGAGGTTTGGAGTTCCTGCTGGGAATACCAGATCTCTTTGTGCCCTCACCTTCATTTTCAAATGCTGGCTCACATACACTCACATTCTGAAAGCAAGATAATTTTACCATCCCACACGAAGATAACATGCAGGAAATAAAATGTCATTATTTGTTGATTATCTACTTTGATTAACCGAACCCCTACGCTGCGTTAAAAATAGTGAGGCCTGTCTTGTTCAAATTCGGTTTGGATAAAATAACTGCTTTAAATGTTCCTTCACTGACAGTTAAGAAAAAAACCCAGTATCTTCTCTTTCAGAACATACTGCTTTGCCATGAACCTCACAGCCTGTCCCAGGTACTTTATGCACTTTGTGAACAGAGGCACTCAGTTATTCCCCCTTTTCTGGTGACCTGTCCTTGTCATAAACAGAACAGGAGCAAAGCAAATCTGTGGACGGTGCTCTGAGCAGATGAGAAATTCTCTCATTTGCTGTGATTTTTGGAAACATAAATATCTACCTTCTTGAACATTTCTAAGAAAAAAATTTCCCTTTTATCCCTGTTGTGAGAGGGTGCTTCAGGAAACACAATCCCCCTTGCAAATAAGGCAAGCCCCAAAGGACTGCTGTCATTTACACCTCAATCAGCTGCCTTGTTTTTAGGCATATACTCTCACCATGGTCTGAGTATATAAAAGGTTGAATATATGAAACTGTTAAACTAATATTGAGAGTATTCTTTTTTGAATATGCTGACTTGTCTTTCTGGACGATGTGGAGAGAAGGCAGAGATGTAAAAAACATCTCTGGAGGCTCTGCCATTGGAGATAGAGATGGGCAAACCTTACCTTGATCCTCACTACAAACACATCAACAGTGACAAAATTCCATCTGGACATTCCGTTTTCTCAGTCTGTCCACTATTTCTTTGAATATATATTCCATTTTCTTCTTGTCACATAAACCACTAGTGAGCTGTGGGAATTCCAGGTATTTGTATCTACCCAAACTGATTAACTGGTTCTCAGAATTGTTTGGTAGATTCCAGATATTTGTAGCTACCCAAACCGATTAACTGGTTCTCAGAATTGTTTGGTAGAGAACGGTAGAAGTCATACTTTTCAGATCAGACTAAGGACATCTCAAAATAAAGGGGTAGTTCTATGTCTGAAGTAAAATGTATTCTGAGGAACAGTTCCTAAGACTGCAGCAGACCAGATTAAAATTGCTGAAGAGTAGAAATTAAATAGCTAGTTTGGCAACATGGTGTTAAAAACTAAATGGCATTATAGGAAACACGTCACAGCTTGATTTTGGTTTTGTTTGACAAGTCAAGAGAAATGTTTTTTATAAGATGACATTTCTTAAATACTTCTTCCTAAATTAGAAACATGGCTTTATTTTTTTTTTTTTTAATTCAATTTGACTTTGATATAAGTTCTAGATTTCAGAGAATTGAGAGCTAGAAAGGAGAAGGCAAAGAAAAGATAGAGAAGACAAGAAATTAATCTTGAACACTAAGTACACTTCAGTGGAAGAAAAACAGAAATTTAATATGCCTTTTATCTGAATAAGCCCTATATAGAGGAAAAGCCTGCAAATTGAATTCTTTACCTAATAATTACAGTTAATTATATCTAGAAACAAGAAACAAGATTGAGATTAGGTTTCCTGCTTCCGTGTCTCAGACACTTTTTCTCTCAAAGAGACAAAGTCTGAAGAGTCCTACTTGCAGTCTTGGTGGCAGCTCTCCGCGCTGCCGTTTAACCTACAATGGAGCACTAAACAATGCACCAGAAAGTACATAAAAATTTTAGCCAGCAATTAGTGGGGTTTATGAGCTCTCTCAGAATGTTATTCTCTGAATTGATAGAAAAAAAAGAAACAACCTGTTATTTCTTTCATGAGCAGTTGACATTTGTGAACAACAAGGCACCAGACCATCAGGTGGCTAATTTAAGCATTAACAGTCCTTGGCAGGAAAGACAGCCAGACTGCATGCAGGCATTTATGACAGCATTTCTAAATGTAGGTTTTAGTCTGTAATCCTATAAATGAACATTCTTTTGTGCAATATTTTGACAAATCAAGGGAAAAAATGCCAGGAAATATCCAGCAGATAGTATGAGTCACACCTTTCCTAAGCCATTTCGGGCATCTGTTACTATGGGACCATATGGATTAAGCAGCAGATGCAGGTACCTTTTCCAGTCACAAGTGTTCCGAAGAGATGCATATGGGTAGAATAATATTTAAAAAAACCACCCAGACCCCAATTTCATTGTCTGGTAATACTATGTACTTACAACAGCTTTTCTCTTATCACTGTTACAGTAATTGTTATTCACTGTTGCTCTTTACACTCTTGACATCCAAGTGCCAAAATCAAAAATGAACCACTTCACTTTTAAACTTGTGCTTTGGGGTTTTTTTTGTGTGTTTTATTGCTTTGGCTTTTTTTTTTTTTTTCATTTATTTTTTAATTGGGGGTGGGGAGGTGGGGGTATTGTGTGTCCAACACTAAGATTCTCATTCCTCATCTATAATTCAAAATTGTATTATTTTCCTACAGGCTTATTATACTGTTAGAAAATGAATTATCTTAACAGAATAGGCTGGAATGGTATTTATTTTCCCCATATTACAAGGTCACTGAATGATGAATGTGGAAATAGATTTGATACCATGGGCTAATGGATCATTACCTACATTTGCATAAAATAGACTTAAGGATCACCATTCTTTCATTTTATGGCCAAAGATTCAAGAGATAGCACTGCTGAAAAAAGTAATAAAAAAACCTTACACACATTGAATGCTATAAATAACATTTGCTTACCTTATGTACTTCTATATCTGGGTTCCAAAGTGTTGGCAGACCTATAAAGAACCAAAACCTTGGAGGCAGAATAGCCCCTGCTGGTACTACATATGTCCAACTGCATTTCAGAGAAAGATGCCATGACTAAAATACCAGGTTTTTTTAAGACAGATACATGAATCAAGGCAAAAATCTTGGGAAGATTATTCATCTTCCACGTAAAGCTCATAAAATTCAATTAACAAATTACAGAGTATGAATTTAATATTATTACAATTTGTACTCTTAAATCACAGTACTATGTATCAGCTTAAGATTTTTAAAAGTACCTGCCAGTTTTACTTAACTTTCACATTCTGGGGATCAGAAAAATTTCAGGAACAGACTGATAAGACTTTTTTCAAGCTGTTCTCAAGGTATGAATGAACTTGAGGCAATTTCCGAAACCAGAAGAACTAAAACAATAGGGGAAAGTGCCATTTTCAAGCACCTAAAAAGTGTTCCAAAATAGATATAAAAGTCTTAAGTAATATGCCATAAAAGATGCAAAATCCCATACAAGCATATGTAAATCTATACGTTACAGTTTCAAGTCAGCTGGGACAAACTGACTGCAGAAGGTAAATAAGTAACATTAGTGGAATCCATCACAGCATTTTGTGGAATATTTGAGTCTTATAGTAATTTGCCACTGTGTTGGGGGGGGGGGGGGGGGGGGTTATATGCATTTTTTCTCAAATAATTGCTGCTGTTTTGAAAAATATCCATGCATCCTTTTGGTGCTGATACAGGACATGGTGCTGGTTTAGATCTAGCAGAAAAGTTTACACCATCACTTTTCCTTCCTTTCTTCCATCAGTTTTCCTTCCTTCCTTCCGTTTTCATTCCTTCTGTCAGTTTTCCTTTCTTCCTTCTTCTCTTCCTTCCTGAAAGATTTTCCATACAGTGTTTCCTCTTCAACATCCTTATCAGTAAACCATATGCAACGCTCATCACAAAAGCTGTGATATCACCTCCAGTCTTTTCAATGACAGTTGTAAAAGCAAGCAGATTTAAATCAATTACAGCAACCATCAACCTCAAATTCAACCAGATCCTGTGTTTGAGAATATCCACTGGAAAGAGGGTCCAAAAATTTACACAAAGGGCTATCTTCTTTCTCTCGATTGCAATATCTTTTTAACATAATGATAAGCAACAGCAATTGAAATAAAAGTGCTCAAAACCTGAATTTTGCAGCCTGAACAATGTTAGGTCTTAGAACATTTTAAAAAAAAAAAAAAAAAAGTCGAACAACTCAAAACTTAATGCTGCCTGTTTTAACTTCTGTGCTTCTTCCTGTCAAGTGAAATAAAAGTGCAAATCCATAGAACACACGCTATAAAATGTTCTTTCACTGTACATGCCTTGCTGTCCTGCACTGAAGTAACTGGTTTAGTCAGAAATTGATGAAAAATAAAAGATGCGATAGGTAAGTGGAGTTGGAGGCATAACATAAGAGGTGACAAGTGTCCAACTTCTGAATGTGCTCTATTGCAAGCCAGTATACTCTCATATGACCTTTCAAATCCAGATGGGGGAAAAAAAAGGTTCATTTCCTCTTAAAAGTCATCTCCAGGTCTAATATAGAAATAAAGCTTCTCTATATTGACATGTACATATATTACGTCTCAAGTTCATATTTCACTGAAATTCCATTTCTGTATTTTTTCACTAGTAAAATGCATCAAAAAAGAATTGTAATTTGCACACCCTGAAGTTTTCCACCAGTAGACTCCTCCTAGTTGGAGGGGGATGATGCACCAGAGACAACATCTCCTCTGCTCTTGTTCTTAAAAGTCAGAAGAAGCAAGTGAGGATGGTAAAGCTCAGAGGCTGATTTGGCACTGAGGTTTAAGGGTTAGTTTGGCCTCACCTGATTTAAATCCTTTGGAATTTTGTTTCTGAGGAAACCCATCCTTAGGAAACTTTCTACAGTGGTTAGAAAGAGACTAACCAAGTAGCTTCACTCTGAAGGCACAGGTAGGACAAAGAGGGGGGCATAATTGAGAAACCTTTTAAGAATTAGGCTATTTCTGAACATCAGACAGATAATAAAGAGGCTGCAGGAAGAGAACAGAGAGAATCTCTGCAGCTCACGATGCCAGGAGGCACAGAGGACGGGGCAGTAGTGGACAAGCTTTGCTCAACGAGAAGCCTGATAATGCTGGCTGCAGATGGACACAGAAAAGTTCTAGAATACTTGAAATGGTGATTTCTTTCCAGATAACTCTCACAGTACTCAAGACTTCAAGGGAAGTATCTGTCATGTGGTCACTCTCTGCTATTGAGGCTGAGTTTTATAATAAGTGTAACAGGCTGATGAAAATGGCTTTACCTTAGAATTAGGGTGGAGGTTTTTTTTACTTTTGTTTCTATCAAAGGCAGTTCAAGAGCCTAATTCCTATGGTGATTAGAAACTCCCCACCCCCAGAAATAAGAAAATAATAGTATGAAAAGATAATTCAATGTAAGCCTTTGATCAAATCCAATTCCCAGCCTGAAGTGAAGGTTTTGTAAATGTTCTCCAACACTTCATTACAACTATTTCACATATCTTTGACCTTCTTGTTTCTTTCTGGGGTGATTTTCAAGTGTCAGAATAGAAAGAATAGAATAAAGTTGAGTCAAATAGTTCAGTTGGAGGGGGTCTACAACAACCATCAAGCCCAACTGCCTGAAGACTTCAGGGATGACCAAAAGTTAAAGCATACTACTAAGGTCATAGTCCAAATGTCTCTTAAACACTGACATGCACAGGGAAAACCCTCAGCAAATATTTTGTGGAAATAGTTACGTGGAATAACTTAAATTTTTTGACTTTACACATTTCTCTATACAGACGAAAAACTTCAGCCATCTTTTTTGTTCATTTAACAATCTACAATATTTCTTGACAAGACTTTCTCCCTTATTCTACCTCTGTGCCAATACACTACATCTTTAGCCACATGTTCCATTCCAGTCAGAGGCAAAGGTAAGTGTACTGTGATAAGCAAAAAGCTATACATCTTTACACTGATGCATTAAAAGATCTTATTATACCGTTGGGAAAGGCACCATTTACAGTTCATTATCCTAGCAATCTTTCCTTAGTCATAAGTAATCTTTAGCCATCTAGTGTATTTAGGGTAAATCAGCAAAGCACATAACACTGTGCTTACGTTTAAGGATGTGCCCAAGTCCTTCTCTACTCAGTACAGGTCACTGACCCTCATTCAGCAAAGCACTTAGAAAATTCTGCATAAACCTGAAAGCCCACATACACATTTGAGAAACTTCCACACGTATTACCATCGGTTTTGCTTAAAAGCAAGGAAATTGCCTACAAAATACTTAAATCATTGCTATGCTTGTAAAATAGTCTTTCTTCCTGTTCAATGTTATAAAGTCTTCTCTCAGAAGTTAATAGTTTTGCTATATTCAAAGCTATACATATGGGAAAGTGCAGAGAAGATCACAAAGTATGAGATTTTCTGCACTGATGGGAAATGTCGCAATTTTCCTCTATTTCTACAGTCCATTCCACAATGGAATACGGTGAAACATGTAATGGTTAAATGTGTTTGTCACTCCCCCTCTTGACTCTGCAAAACATGAAGCTAAGTAGATAGGTGACTTGTAAGATACATTCTACTTCTTGAGTGTGTGTGTGTATTAGAGAGGTAATTAGTTTGTACTAGAAAAAAATAAGATTTGCTGCCCTCCACCAAAGACAGAGACATTGATGAGATGTAATCCTATTAGTCTTAATTCTCCAAGTACCAGCCTTCAAGAGAAAACACACAGAAGAGGAAAATGCCCCAGACCCAGCTTACAGTTTTCAGTGATCCCCTGTAAATATCAGTATGGTAGTTTCGAGCTTTTGGAATCTGATGAAGGACAGATGTTTCTTGGAAGTCTGTTTGTCAGTTTGGTTGTTTATTTTACATATGTTTTCAAAAAGAAAAGTGTTAAGAAACTGATTGTGTACATGTAAGTTAGATTATGTTTGGCTTGAAGCTATTAAGTTTGCAAGTGTTACTTTAATTCAAAGTACATTTACCAGACTTGTTCTTCCTTCCCCACCCACTTTTTAATAGTTTGGACTGAGGTTGGGTTTTTTTATTATTTCTGAAGCTGTTTCTTGGTAAATGAATAGATCTTAAAAATGAAAAAGGTCTAAGGAATTTGCTTTGAAGAATTATATTGGTAACCTACTAAACACGAATAAAACTAACTTCAAACACAGAACCTTGCATAGGCACTTCTGGGAAGAAAAAACTGTACTTAGTGTCTGAGATAATTGTACAGAAGCCCTGGAGAATTATGCATTTGCAAATCAGACAGCGTTTGAATGCCATTTTTGTGAAGACTGGTTTCAGTTGTCACGTACAGGCTCTCTGACATTAACAGCAAATGACTCCTGATAGTGTGTTTTGAATCAGAAGCAAGAACGTGGTTACAGTATTTTGATCTTATGCCAAATATTCTTGTAATGGCCACAGGGGTGAACAGTAACTATTCTCCAATGAATTTATTTTTTGTATATAGGTGTCAATGTCAGAGGAGCCAAAGATTAATCTTTCCCTTTGGTTGCTACAGAAGTGCATGGATTGGAGAGATGAGTTCTTTTAAGTGCCAACCCAGACTCACAGGTTTTGTCTTACTGTTCGTATTATGCTGCTATGAAGCCAAAATAAGATCTCAGCTTTACTGGATGTTGAAGTGCTGCATTGCTATTCCACTTCTGTCCATTCTGTCCAGCAGCTACAGTGACCTAATACAATCAAGTTTTTTTGTTTTTTTGGGTTTTTTTTTTTAATATTGAACAAACATGACATTGAGTAGAAGGCAGATATTTAAGGAAGCTATATCAAATGATTCCATCATAAAATGTTTTTTGTTCTTTCTCTTTACCTTGTTTCATATTATGCTTAAACCAAATAGATCCAGCCTTTGCTAACCAACCACAAGAAGCTAAAAGTCTTCACCCTGTTTATCTAGTAGAGCTGTCTTTATGAGTTAAAGGTTGCTACCTTGGAATATGGAAAATATCATACTAAATTTATTCTACTCTTGGTTAGAGGTATCTTAGATGTGAGACTGTTACAAATCACAATGATCTGAATCGTAATTAAACCCAATATTTAAGGTGTTGTGCAATAATGTATGACTAATGATGACTCTACTACAACTAGAGAGAAAGCAGACTGTAGCTTTTAAGTTCTTTCTCTCTCTGTAATTGGAACATATCCTTTCCCTTGATGCCCTGGCAGAGGTGTATCCACTTTGACACTGTGGTTTGAGTCAATACTCTGTATGAAAGCTAGACAGAAAGGAGTTGACCTACAAAGCCTGTTCTGCTGTTCTCTTTCTGACATTTATTTTCCTTGATAGGTGTTTTGACCACAACTTCAGCAAATTAACATACCCAGAGCTGAGAAAAGAAAAACTGTGAATGACAACTGACTGGTTTATGGATTAAGCTTAGTTTTATACTCTTTCTCATCATTCTGGCAGGCCTCGCCATCATGCTGTGGTGAGCAGAGGTCAGATGCCAACTGGTAAAACCATAATGCAGGGCAGGAGATGTACAGCTTATGCAGGAGAAAAGGGATGGCTCGTCTTTGAGCTGCCAGTTAACAACTTCTGAAGAGAACAACAACCAAGGTCCCTAAAAAAACTTGAGCGAGAGTAAAAGGAATCTTTAAATATCTTCTAAGGTGATGTTAAAGAGAATTATATACAAGGCTCTGCTCTTGGATCAGCTCATACCCCAAAGCTACATCACTTCTATTTCATGCCAAATAAAAGCTGTATGAATCACATAATAAAATGTTATGGCTGCTGGCACAATTAATTAGAGATAGAGGGGAGCACAACTTTCACCTCAAACAGAAATGTCATATTAGAAGCAGAAAAACTGTTAAAATATTGTGACCATCTCTAACTGATTCAGTACAGAAATTAAGAGGTGCCAAGAAAATATTAATTTACAGGAATTAAGGAGAGTATGTATCACTGTAGCATTCCCACTACATGGGAACGTTTGGAAAACACCTTCTGGAGATCATATAGTGATGATGGTGGATCAGCACTTCAGATGGCAGGTCTTTTAATTTCTCCACTCTTACTTACAGCAAAAAGAAATGTAGCAGTATCTTTGTGGGCCAATTAAGTCCATACATACTTTCACAGAAACTTTTCATTGTGGTGGGCCTCTGAAGCACCATCTTTATGTAATTTGAGCATATGAAGTCCATTCACTACAGGCTATGCTGACCTGCACTGCACAAAAAGCCAGGAAAACCCCTAATAATACAAGGAAGCAACAGTTTTGAAACAATGGCAATAAATGTAACATTAAAAATATTTCTAGCACTGGTAATACCATACGTGTCTATTAAGTACACCTACAGTTCCAGTTAAATATACAGAGTGTGTGCTTAACATGGATGAAAACACGCACAGCTCTTGCTGTAAGTTCTGCTTCTATGAGGTCATATGGATGGTTGGTTTCAGAAAAATGGCAGAACACAAAAGAAAGAATGGGTCACTGAAAAAAAAGAAAGAAGTGTTTAAATATCCTTTCCATTCCCCAACACGGGTCACTGCTATCAAGAGAGACATGGATATAGGAGCCAATTTTGGCAAATGAGGAGTACCCTGTGCGTGTCCCACTCATTCTAAACACAATAAACAGGGGCCCAAAGCAATGCATCATTGTGTGACTTCACAGATGACAGCCACGATGTCGGTGGTTGCACTGATGCCTGATCATGTCAATTAGCACAAACACTCTTTTAAAAATACTTATATACACAATGCAATTCAGTAGAGCTCAGGGATCCAGTTTTGACAAACGCAGGTAATGATTACACAAGGGTTCATTTGTCATCTCCCTGCATGTGTCAATTCTAGCTGCTAAAAATGTCCATTAGGAAGACCTAGAGATTACATGGATAAATGAATCAAATGCAATTACTAAACATGTCTTCAAAGTTTGTTTCATTTTGGTCTTTTTAAGTTTTCTCTAAAGACAGAGTTGTCTCTTTGCTGTGGAATCCAGGAAACTTTCTTCAAAACAAGCTGTTAGTAAATAAGACTTTTCTTAGTCTTGTGTTTTGATGTTATGGTTTGTATGGTTTGTTAGGCAAGAGTTACACTTGATTGACTCAATGCAAATTGCAACGCTACATGGATATACACAGTGACACACTTCTGTCTCCACCAAACCTTATTAACAACAATGATTGACAAGAAGCTCTGTGTCTTAAAAATGAAACTTAACAAGGATTTCTTCTGTGATGTTTATCCACAGGGAATGAGGGGAAAAAAAAAACCTCTATCCCTAGCTAGAATTTTAAGAGGAACCAGGGTTCCCCTAGGTATACATCCTTCTATGTTTATGAACAGATGTAGGAAGGAAGCATAGTTTATGGTATACTAGTTTTAAATTGACTCATTTGTGATTTCATTAAAATGCAGAATAAATTTGATGTCCCCTGGCAATATTTCCCCAGAATTCTTTAGGTTAAGAATTTCTATTTCTCTAAAAAGAAAGATTTTCTGAAGGCTTGCTGATTTTATATATCATTAAAACTGCTGTTGACAGAGGAAAAGAGAAAAGAACAAAATGTGTTCCTCAATATTCTTCATTACTTATTAAAACAGCATCTATTTCATGAACCAGAGAAGCCTAGTCAGAAAGTTAAAGCCTCTACTTGCTAAGTATCTATGCAAAATCCACACTGCGTAAATGTCTTTGCATACATTACACTTTCAACTTGTCTGCCTTTTGCTTCCTTTTCTATTAAACGTATTTATTCTGGATTAGATTCGCCTGATTTTTAATGCAATCAAAGCTGGAGGAGAAAGCTGTTGGTATGAAGTTATATAGAACAAGAAACTACAATATTGTTCCCTTCATGTCAGGAGTCTGTAAGATATGAATAGGATAACAGCAACAGTCCTTGAAAAGGTGATTTCATTAAGATGATGGAGATGCTGATAGCTGTGATCACCATGGAACTATCTTTACTATCCATGACCTTAAAATACTGACTGGTAAACTGAGGGCACCTATCAGATATATATAGCTATGGCAGTATGGAAATTAATAAACTTATTTAGGGTGTGAGATTGTACCCCTCTTTTCCTTAAAGCTCAAAGACTAGAGATTTAGGTCAAATGTGACAATAAATAATAACAAAGCCCAATAAATCTCCTGCAGAGGTACCTTAGAATATTTTCTGACAGAGTTTAACATACTTTATTCTATGTAAAATTTAACCTTACAAACTACTTTGATGATGAACATAAACTCTGATGATCAATTAAAAAACATTCATTTACTTTTGTTAAATATTCCTTAGGCCCAGACATTTTATTTTTTTTATCTTTCACGAAATTTCTAACAATGCCATTCAGGTGCATTAGTGACCTTATAAACTATCCTCAATTTTTGAGTTAATGCTTCTAAACATGCCACGCACACGATGCATCCGAAATGCCAAGATGAAAAATCATTTAGAAATTTTGTCAAGGGAGATTTAGTCACAAACAATTATACTGAGGTTTTACACGGGCAGTACAGGATAACCCCAGACCGCTGCTTCAGGTGATCAAGGGATATTATGCTCTGCAAAATATCCTTTTTTCAGTTACAACCACAGTAATTACTGTAATTACTGTGGCCAAGGTAGTGACAAGAACATACTCTTGATGGAGTAACCAAGTCTCACAGCTGAAGGTATGTTTTTCTTCAGCTGCAAGCTTGCACTGGGTTCCCTTTATTATCTAACTGTACCCAACTGTTGAATGCACAGATTTGAGTAGGAAGTGTGAACTCTGTTAAATTCCAATATCTTAGACATTTAGTTCAGCAGCAGTTCTTACCAAATGTAAGAATTGCTGCTTAAGCAGAAGACATTTTATATATACATATATATAAAATCTGAAAATGTTTTCTGGTCAGTAAAGCCATAGGGCAAATAATGCAACGCAGTATTTATTCTACTATATTTATGGTGGAAATATAATAGAAATGTAGGGAGAAAAAAAAAGTTCCTTTATTTTTCTATAATGTTTCCACCTTACACATCCATCACTGCAGTTATTATTCTGCGAACAAAGAATGAAATGTAGTTCTGAAAGTTCAATTAAAGCTTTTGGCTTTGTGACAGAACCAGTTCACATCTGTTTACTTCAAATAATCTCCCTGCTCCTTCAGTAGCTCACGTGTTTGAATAACAGCAGCCACATCATAATTTATGTAACAGATTATTTCATGAAAACTCGTTCAGAGAGAGATTAGAGATTTTCAAATGAACGCCAATTTTCTTGGTCTAATATACTACTACTAAAAGTAAAATAATCTTCGTGCAGCATTTTTCTGGTAGTGCAGGGCAATTATAAACTGGCTATGCGAGATTCCTGACATTTGGATTGCTGCAAACTATTCAGTGAGGACAGAAGAAACAAAGACTGAGGGAGAAGAAAGGTCAGGAAACTGATTCAGAGTTCACTCCCCAATTAATTTAATCCACCACTGGGAGTCTTGAACTTTTCTAAAAATTGGAATTGAGGAGGAAACATGTAGCATGACCTAAGTATCTGTGATTGGCCTAAATTAGACTGCAAGAGCTATGGGGAAAACCAGAGAAATACTTTTCTCTCCAGCATAATACAGGAAAGAAGTAATGTAAGGAAGGCTGCATTTCCCAAGAGGCCACCAGAAGGTAAGTGTTGCAACAGAGGTTTTTATTAATGCTGTCTTAACTGCTTATCTTCTGAAAAGCCATTTCTCTTTGAAAGAGATGAACAGTTCATTGCAAAAGTTCGCTAGCAAGGTAAGCATATGGACCCACTGGGAACCTGCTGTTGGAAATAGAAGGCAACATCGCTAAGTAATAAGCCCTATTTACCACATTAGGGTTTTTTGTTCAATTTGGTTTTGTGTTGAAAAACTGTGAGGAGGAAAAAGCCTGTCTCCAAAAGCCATAATTTACAAATAGCCTTGTGCTCTACCCAGGAGGGGAAAAACACAACAACAACAAAAAAAAAAAAAACAAAAACAACACACAACACAACAAAAAACCAAAAAACACACCACCCAAAAAAAACAAATAAAAGCCCACCAAAAAAATCAAAACAAAAAAAAACCCAAAGCAAAACAAAAAGAAACCCACACAAACCTATTCTACTCAATTAGGTTAGAACTGTTCCGAGAACAATACAAATGGAGTAGAAAAATACTATGGGGTACAGATCGGTGCAGGGAAGGGAATATCAATCCTCTGATATCAGCTTCCAATTTCAGCTCAAGTACATAATATTTCTTCCCATTAATAAGCACATATCTTCACTAACCTGTCTACTTACCTTAACAAATTGAGTCCTGCAGATGGATGTTATACCTGGTATTTCAAGAGTATATAAGACTAAAGTTGGCCAAACACATCTTCTGGAGCATAGCTACAGATCTCAGTTTCTTTCCATGATTGCAAACATTGAAAATCTCGTGCAATTAACTTTTTGTAGATTGTGCATTGCTCACTTCCAGATCACAGAGGACTAATTAAACATTTGTTGCTTTTGGAAGGTCTCAGCTCTGACTAGTTACAGAAAACTAAATATCAATAGGCAGGAGGCTGCCTATCTAATAAGCAGATTAATGCATATGAATTTTGATGAAGAATCGAGTTCTGCCAAGTGACTTTCCCTGGGATGACACATAAGAGACTATTTCTCACCATTCCTTTGTCTGCACTGGATCTCACACCTCTGCTACTGAAGCAGGAAACAACTACTTCATCTAGCTCAGATCATGAGAAAGGAGCAAAAGCAAAGCTTTAGAGGAGGGGATACAAGGGACAACCTGTTTGGCCACAAGCTTTTGTGCTGCTCCTAAACACAGAGGGGAAAAAAAAGGATCATGGGGTTGGCCAATTCTTTTCAATCCAGAGAGGGCATCTGTTCAGTGCTAGGGGAACATTGCACGTGCAATCATTTGCACGGGTGTACAGAACATGTTCTGTGCACAAAGCAAAGAACCTTTAAAGAAAGTTGATGCTAAGATGTAAGGAAAGATCTAGTAAATATACATGCATTTTTAGAGGTGTATACCTTGGACAAGTATGGATATGAAGAATAAAGATACTGGTGTATTTCATGGGCAGGAGCAAGAAGTGTTTGTAGACTCTCAACAACATTTTAACTGCAGTTTGAATGAAGAAGGTCATAGGTTACTTTGGAAAGAGGTGGAGGGATAAAGGAATTTTGGAAATACTTCCTTTTTTGAGTCTTTAGAGCATCTCAGGGAAAGGCTGTGCCATTATGCACAATACTCCGGCAAACAACATATTTTCCCTTAATCTCTCTTTCTCTTAAATACCATATATATTCTGTAGACTGACATATCCTAGTAGTTAGTTTAGTTCAGGTGACTGACACTGAAATTTCTGCCAATATATGTAAAGCTTAGCAGAATATAAACTACTGAAAATAGGGTTTGAGCTGAGTAGGATACAAACAACCTCAGCTGTAACCCCCGCTGCAAGTTCTTCCAGTAACAGATATGAAGCTGATTGTTTCCCCATAACTCTCCAAAGATATTACATTAGATACTTTGAAGTCAAATCCATAGAAGTAGTAGTCTCCTACCAAAAGATGAACCTGTCTGTGACTGAACTTATCTGCTGATTTACTACATCTTATGTACTAGAGCAGACATCTCTTCAAGAGAGCTCACAGGAGCTGCGGCAGGCAGACTTCTGACATTTCTAATATTTACTTAGAGGAGTAACAGGAAAATTGGTCTGTCTGAACAGTATTCAATCCAAAAAGCAATCTACATAACAAAACAAAGAACATCATTGAATGAACTTTTAAAACAGAAAGGGCACTTGCAAACAAATTATTCAGCAGCATGTCTATTTTAATTATAATTATATACACAAAACATACACTGTGGGCATGGAAATGGATGGCAATTCTCTCTTACTCTCCATCCTTGACCTAATTTCAAAACATTAGATAGTCTGTCAGGAAACCATTTTGAAGGATGATGAACATTTCACTTCATGACTTATATAATATTATTTTTTTCAATATTTCATCTGCCTGACCTATGCCTTCTTAGTTGGAATGTTCTTTATTAGCCTTCACATAACAAGACTGAGTGCCAAAACGGCAAGCACTCTAAACGCTCAGGATAGCTCTCTTTTTAAAATGGTAAGTATAATTGAATACTACTTGCCTGAGGTGATTAGAGTTGCAATATGTCTTATATATCCCAGCTGATTGGGTAATATACTTAATGGAACATACCTGAAAAGATGAACTGCTTATCTGGTCTTAGCATATGTCTCCAGGAAAGATAAGACACTTGACTTTTTTTTTCCCCTTTCTTCCCAACTGATAGTTCTTGATAATTCACTTGTTTGTTCATTTGCATATATAAAGTGTATTACGTACACCCACCCATCAAAAGGCAGAGAGCAGCAGTAAGCAGAGAGTAGCTCTCTTAACATCTCTGAGACCCCCTCAGATCCTTCACCAGCAGGTCTCCACAGACAAAGCAGCAGATCAGATGACCTTCCGCACATCCTGTCCTCTGTAAAAGCACTGCAGCAGGAAAACCCACTGCCAAGTGAGGTCAAATCAGCCTTGCAAAGGGCCTGGTCTGATCTGTAAGCCCTTAACCCAGTGATTAACTATCCTGGCATAAAGTAAAATGTAGAGATCTCTCCCTCACTCCACAGACCACGACTACTTGTCAGCCATTGGCAGAAATACATGCACACTCCAACTAAGATATTTTTGTTAATTATCAATAATACCTAGAGCTCATATTTACAAGAAACTGCTTCACAGGCATAAACAGAAAAGTAGAACTTTTCCTACCCCTGTCTTTGGGGTGGTAATTATAATTTCTTTCCTCTTTTCAATTGGGTATAATGACATTCAAATGGGAGGGTCACTTGTTTCTGTCACAAGCCATTCTTGTGCCTTAGCCAATAACTGCATCCATAACTGAATTTCTCAGCTACTGGCAGTAGTAGTTGTTACTTAAAAGCTCATGCATGATACACACTTTTCCAAAGATGTCTGCACAGAAAGCCTTGCTATGTACTTACGCTGCTTTAAGATGTGTTCTGCAGGTAATACGACAGTATTTTATTTGGTGGTATATCTCACACCTTTCCCAAACACATCACAAATCAGGTGATGAAGGGAAACTGTCCATTTTGTCCTTGAATGAGACTTTACTCCAGAGGAGGGAAGGAGAGTAAGGAAAACAGTAACCTATTCTGTGCCCTCCACACGGAGTATAAGCAAGCAACCACTGCTGCCATTTGAGTGACTGCCCACACACTCATTTCCATTGTAGGCCATTATAAGCAGCACCCAAAAATGAGCAACTGGAGGCTGGTCCTCAGCAACTACTTAAATGAGGACAGCAGGATTACTGTAACTAACACTTTAAGCCAGAATCACACAGCCATGGAGTTGGACACATGGACAAGGGTAGCTCCTCGAGGGAATAACAGTAGGGCAAGAGGGTCCATCACAGGACAAAACACCCAACAAACCAGCATCTTACTGCCTATGGCCAGAGAACAAAAAGCAGGTAAAAGCAATTGAGATACCCAGCAATTCTTCCCCCCCCCAAAATCCCTCCTTTGCTGTTGCTTAGCTGTCTCAGGAAGAACACTGACAAAGAGTACCAGGCATAAGCATTTTGTTTTATGATCCTTCTTTTCAAGCAGACCCTTTTCTTTAACTAACAGATATGAGAGCTATTGTTCCGTGAAAGGATGCAGTCAGCCTCCTCTAAGCTACCAAAGTCATTTCTTTGGGAACAACACGTAAGGTGGATATGGTCCTGGGTAAGCCAGACTTTGTTTTGAGAGGGGGATTCTAGTCCAAGGAATCAGAGGGGGGTCCAGCTCTGAATAAAACGTTCTGTCTGGTAGATTTATGTGGAAGCTCGTGGAGCTGCAGAATAAAGGTTGTGTCCTGTTTGGCTCTGAAAGGTAGGCAGGTGGGTACTTATTATTCGCATGGCTTTCTCCCAGGTGATAAAGGCAGAATTTGTGGTGAACAGAGGTAGGAAAGTTGCTAATACACTACATACCATTTCTGAAGCCATTCAACAAAGTCACGGTCAAAGTCAAGAAACCAGTTATATGAAAAAAGGGTCTACAAAACTTAAAAAAATCCTGGAGATTCCTTGGTGCATTTTCCTGCAATACACTTAAGTCCTAAATTACCTAAGCCTCTAAGGATCAGAGAGCTGGACAGAATTCCCCTTGAGGGTCAGGGTTCTACAGAAGGGTCTACTTTGGGAGGGCAAAAAGCTCCCGAATAAGATGCTGACAAAGGATAGAAAAAAAAATTGTGTTTTGGCAAACTCCTTTTTACCTAAATTAATGAAGAAAGGGAACAGACACTTTTTACTGCCAAAAACCTTGCTAGCCAGTAGCTCACAAAGAAATGACTTAATAGATTTAATAGGCAAATCATTTCCTGTATTAAGTTAGCAATAACTATAAATATAGTTTTGACAGCTGAAGTTCCATCGTCTTGGTAGCTGGTTCCCTATTTAAAGGTCAGTTTTAAGAGCTCCACTTTAAGAACTCACAGGGTCACCATTAGCATCGTAGAAACAGTTCATGGCTCATGGACATTACATCACTTAAAATTTCTGACATCGCTTAAAAACGAAAAAAGGTAGACCAAAAATGGAGTGGTATAAACTTCTCTGCAGCCCTTTGTCAGTTACTGAGGGCTGAAGACTCAATGTAGTAAAGAATTGGAGTAAAACATTGCAATTCCACATGAACTTCAACTCTATTCCCATCAGGTTTGGTGAGAATGGTGTAGGAATTGGATTTCTGCCACACAAAAACATTTCCATACTGAAGACATTCCTATGTGATTAGGGAATACACTCCTGATACTTGAAATACTCTCCCTTTTAAACATTTCAAAATACTTCCTTTCCATCTGCTGCAATCTATTAAGTGCTGTGAACGAAACTGTTGTGATAAGCAGACTACAAGATCTAAAATCTAGTGTCTTCTGAATTTGAATACTCTCTTAGAGCAGGATAGAACCTATGAGAAAAACTTCCTGTGCTCCTTTTCTTACTCTGTTGTTTTTTGGGGGGTTTTCCTTTACATTTTAACAGTATTCCTTAAATAATTCTAGTAAAAGAATTAGTGAATTTTACAGTGTACATCTATATTTACCTTTCAATAAAGCGAACCTGCAGGTGCAGTGCTTTGAAGAGAGTAATCATTCCAGCTTGGACAAAATGACAGAATTTTATCAGCATCAATGAAAAACAAAACCAAAAATAATGGTGGAAAGAAAGAAACACTCTCACCCATGTGGCCATACCTTAAATCAAATAACTGTGTCACTAATGATGGGACAGTAAAAAAGAGAAGAAACAGTATTTGGTGGAAGGGGACATCTATCCTACTATGAGAGACCTCATTTGGATAGACATTTGAGGAATTATTCCAGGCATTCTGAAAATGGGGAGTCTAATTGAACTTTCCTGGAAGAATGCTCTTAAAAATACAATTTTTCTTTTTTAATTTATTTACTTTTTACTGTCTATTAACAGTACAAAAAACCTGAAGAACCGATGCATTGATTCACATAAACATCTCAGAGTCCAACAGAAGGTACTAAGTAATGTAACATTAATTGCATTTCAGAAAATGAAAATGTTCCACATTAATACAGAGCACTGATACTCCTAAACATTTAATACTAGCATAAAACAGATACCACCACAATAATCCATTTTAAAACCTACAACCAAATCTCACCGTGTGACTGAAGTCTCTCTTCCATCTAACTACAAAGCCTAATTGAAACATAAATTTTAAATGAAACATCCATATGGCACAATAAATAATAAAATAATTATAAAGTTGTTTAAAATAATTTTGATCTGTGTGTTTGTTTAGAATGGTCAGCTGCACACACAGCACAAGTCAATGCTTGCCAATAAAGGAGTCAGAATATAAAGTGCAATAC
The DNA here is from genome assembly GCA_025345505.1 of Todiramphus chloris collaris. Lineage (NCBI taxonomy): Eukaryota > Metazoa > Chordata > Aves > Coraciiformes > Alcedinidae > Todiramphus > Todiramphus chloris. Next base: position 37,895,888 of record JANVCC010000022.1, read on the forward strand.
CCATCAATGCTTTCAGTCTTGACATGCATATATTTCCCTGAGACTAAAATAAATAGCTGATTTATTTTTTCATTCCTTTGTTTTCCACAATAAATCCTCAAAAAATGTCTTAAGGATAACAGTTCAAGGTCCAGCTTCTCTCACAATCAACTTTATCTTTCAAAACAGTTGAAACAAATTAGGACAAAGTGATTATCTTGATATTTACTGTGGTTTGGGAACATGCTGTTACCAAGAATTCCAATTAATTATGTCCCTCTGAAGTTTCCATGCCATGCTGTGGTACAAGCAACCCATATGTTCTAAATAAGTGTATTTTTATAAAGGAGAAATATGCTAAGCTGGGAGAAAAATAAATTACACCTGGAAAGGTGAGAGCAAAAGGAAAATAAACATAAAAAACAAAAAAAAAAAGCTTCTGTTCCATTGGCCGTGAAGCATGTTACCTGTTTGGCTTCACATCTTTCAGAGACCAGAGATGAACATTTAGATTTCTGTTCTGATTGTTAAGAGAAAGATTAGCAAGACTTAGGACTTGCAATTTTCATTTTCATCTAGATTCTCCCTTCCAGGTTAAAACACAGTGAGATCATGTGGATCCATGAGTCTTGACAGAGCTTTTCAAGTAAATTAAACTAATTCGGATGAGCTTACTTGATTAACAAAATCCCAAAGCCTCAAAATATTTCATTTTGATGGACAGAAAAAAGAACATAAAAAGCTGTGCAAGAGAAGAAATCTGAGCATGTTATATTGAGCTGACAAGAAGCTTTCCATTACCACCCTTCATAAATGTGCTCAGGATATAACATCCATGTTTGCCTATATGTGAATATATTGCCCCTTGCTAATTCAGCAGCACAAAACAGTGATAAAACACTTTCCAAAGAGTTGCCAGCAATTCATTTTTCAGTGGTTCACCTTTCATTACACTGTAGAATATAAGGATTTTTTTTTTAAACTCTTAGCATTGACCGAAGAAAACAGACAAGAAAGTTTACTAAAGACCAGAGGGTTGGATTTACTGAAGACTTCAGAAAAAAGAGCAGTAGGCCAGCCCTTGAAATCTCATATCTATATTAGGGTGTGCTACCTGGCAGCTCCCATATACTGATAGTGAATAAAAAATATAAGTTATCTTAATGACAATATTTTTAAATCAGTTTTGAAGTACTATATGTAATTACTTAATCTGAAACTCTAAAGATGGAAACTGAATAATATATATGCTAACACATAGCATATTGCAAGATCTTCCATCAGTTCAGCACACACATTCATCACTGACATTCATATATAATTTATGAAACATTCCCGTGCATTATGAGATTAAAAGAAACAAACAAAAAAGTGTTTCTGCTTTTGTTTTTAAACCACTACAATGAGAAATATTGAAGGACTCGAGAAACTGCAGAGGTGAAATCACAAAACACCACAGTCATAGAGCATGACTCCAGAAACCTTCTCATCGCTTGGCAGCTTCGCACAGACATCAAAGCCTCACAGAAACACAAAGGTGAGGAAAATGATAGGAAGCTACATAAAGTCACAGCAGTTTATACAGCAATGGCTACAGGACCTCCAGTAAAATACAGGAGTATTCACCTTTGCCCTTTAATGAGGCAAGTGGTTAAGGCTTCAGTCCTTTTGGAAGACCTTCCCTTTAATGGTAAGCACTCACATTCTTGCAGAAGTGCTATAATCATGATGTTGGTTTAGTTTGCTTGCCAGACTTCAAAATATTTGTACCTCTTTCTCACTTACCACCTGATCGAAAAAAAAAAAAAAAATCTATCTTATTTTGGCACATGACAAACATCGAACACATCCACATTAACTAAATATTTTCCAAAGGATAACTCTTATGGTAAAAGTATCAACCATAATTTCTAGTAACAGAGTTGTAAAGGGGAAGGTAAAGATAGGATATCTTCAAGACATTCACAGGTAAGGTTCCCATAGTCTGAAAACAGAAAATTTGAAGTTTTTGACTTTTCAAGGAAGCTTAATTTAGGTCTGCTGTATTTTCAGCTGTAGGAGTTACTAAACTTGCTCTTTGTCTTGTTTATTAATAAAGCACAAGAATAAGAATAAACACCATGAGCATATTTACAGAAGTGTGGTTAGTAGAATAAAGTCACCCTTCCTTGCAAAATTTCACCCTTCTGTTTAATAATTACAGCTCAAAAAACCAAGGTCTCACATGATTATACGGAACACAGCATTTCAAGAATCAGCACCACATCAGCCCCCATAGACGGCTCCAGGCAGAGCATGAAGCATCTACTGTTAAAGGAAGGAGGAAAGGTAAATCACAGAATTGTCAGGGTTGGAAGGGACATTAAAGATCATCCAGTTCCAACCCCCTGCCATGGGCAGGGACACCTCCCACTAGAGCAGGTTGCTCAGAGCCCCATCCAGCCTGGGCTTAAACACTTCCAAGGATGGGGTTTCCACCACCTCTCTGGGCAACCTGTGCCAGTGTCTCACCACCCTCCTGGGGAAGAAATTCTTCCTCATGTCTAACCTGAATTGACCTATCTCTAGTTTTCATCCATTCCCTCTAGTCCTGTCACTGCCCGACAGCCTAAAAAGTTCCACCCCAGCTTTCTTGTAGCCCCCTTCAGATACTGGAAGGCCACAATAAGGTCTCCCTGGAGCCTTCTCTTTTCCAGATTGAAGAACCCCAGCTCTCTCAGTCTACTGCTACACATGCTGAAGTCTCTCTCAGTCTACTGCAACACACGCTAAAGATGTACCCGCTGCTTTGGTTTTGCGTGCCTACAGAGAGGTGCAATCTGTGCTTACTCGAACATGCACAACAGTGATTTCTGTTCGCCCTCCTTTTCTTTGGAAGAAAGGCACCAGAATAAGAGAAGGTGGATGAATGGTCCCCCGTTTCACCAAAACACCTCTAAATATTTCATATCAACCTGCTGAAAGGACAGACTGCACACCCCTTGAGAACCAACAAGCAACAACCCTGAGAAAGGGTGCAGCTCTTAGTGAAACAAGCTTTTTTACATAAGCCTTTTGGATTATGGGCATTTTGGGACAACTCTTTCTTTTGCCTTTATGTTTGCCTGCTAAGTACCTATCTGACCTCCCATTTCTGTAAAAAACACCTGCATATAAACCTCATCAGTAAACAGTCTCACACACTGCTGTTATTTCTGCTTTGAATTTTACACAGCAAATTACTAATGTAAGATGTAAGCTGTTTTTGCAGTAATGCGATTTTAGCCTGTCTGATGAGGGTTTTTTTTTCCTTGATTAATGGAAAATTACTGCAAATATTCAATGTCTTTTAGTAGTCTACTTCTACGCATTAACAACAAGATAATTACACGTAATTTATTTTAACAAAATTGAAAGCTTTCACATGTACAACTTTCAGCCCAAAACTGATTTGCATTTATTCCAGTAAGACTACTGATCATGGAAAGGTGCCAGTCCTTTTCTGATTGCCAGCTTACTCCTGGAGTTTTGCAAGGATTTTATTTTTTTTAGTTTTTGTAGTCCTCTTATTCAGCTTCTACACTGGAGCAACATCTCAAGCCTTTTGAAATGAAGCCCAATATCATCAAAATCAATGCAAGTCATCTCCGGTTTAATGAGGCAGCCCGTATCTGGCAGTCAACAAATACCCTTGGTACATGCTGAATGGGGGTGGAGGGGCTTCTAAGTTGCTCAAACTTGCTGTGCTGATTTGCAAATGAGCTGGCATTGGCCACAGAAGTGACTACTTCAGCTTCCTGTAAGACCTCCTGTAAAAAGATGTAGACTGGAATAAAGCCATACTCTGGTTTTCCACCTCTTGAAAGTTTCTTTCACGTCCACCGGTCAGCGTGAAGACGCAACCTTGCCATTAATTTTCTGCACAGCAGATGCCCATTGATTTCAGGTGAATGGATAAAGCAGGCTGCTGGAAAACACAGGGCTCACTGCTGAGCTTCTGCCCCCCTGGGAGGCAGCCAGCAATTTAAGCACACACACCCTTATGTCCCACAATATTTTAATTGACTTGCTGAGGCTGTCACCACCCTCCCTGTCAAAGACAGACATCAAGGAAACCAGTCCTATAAATAACGTGATTAATAAAAGTTCATTCTGAGGATAGACTTGGCAGAAAATCATTTTTTAAAGCCCCCGGCTATTTTTATTTTTGCCATGTCACCAGAGGACTCACATATTTCTGTCCTGAGTTACCTAGACAGGAACACACACAGGCTGGCATACCTCATACTCAGCGTATCTTATTTGTTAAGGCTTACTGTGGAGCACAAGTGCTGATTTGCTGACCTGCTGTGGTTCAAGAGCAGAACAGAATTTTTCCAGTCAAACCAAAGCACTGGCTATGGCAAAGCTACAGGATGTCTGGTCTGAAGTTTTCCAGTTCAGCCAGAAAAGATATTAATCACAAAAGTAAACACGTTTGGGAAAACACAGACATAATGTCTGTACTTCTGCCAAAGGAGAACATGGGGAAAAAAAATAATAAAATCTGCCTTCAAACATCTTTCTGCTGGGTAATGTCAAATTGTACTATATAATTTTTAGGAAGCAAACCAAATAATCAAAACCAAAACCAAGAGTCAGAAATAGCTGAAATGCAGTAGATTCAGAACCAATCAATGAAATTCTCTGCTGCAAAATATAATTGAAACAGGCTGCTCAGTAAAATATACTATTAAGTTTATAAAATGCACTATTAAGTTTAGACATCTATATGAATCCGTAAAAGATTTCACAGTTGTCATCAACAAAGGTGGTAAGCTTTACTGATTACAGAAGGGTTTTTTTATATTGTTCTGTTAATAACTTTTGTTATTTGTACACATTTGGAGAAGCAAAATAGCTGATACTTCATCACAGCCCTTGCAGTGACCTTCAACTGTCAATTAGAAAATCTTTTATTTCATCGAGAAACAGTTGTCAAGACCCCACTCTTTGCAAGTCTGCAGTTCACAAAGGCTGAATTCTGGGGTCAGTCACTGCCCTTTTCACAGATTTTCGGTGCAATGAGTATTTTAGTTGTCTCCAAATGCAACAATTGCTTGCAATTCTCACGCACCGCTATGCAAGTGTGATGACTCAATATTGTGTGCTCATGCCATCACCACTTCTGCTTATGGATCTTCTCAATGCAATACCAAGTTTGACCTTACTAATCAATCCTGATTGATGCTATCGAGTCAACTGGAAAGGACAGACACAAGCTCCCAAGGGAAGTCTAAGCCTTACTAACCAGATCATTTGTGAAAAAATATCCTAAAGAAAAACAGTGGAAACATCTTGTTTGGAAGCCTTAAAACACAACTTAGCAAGATCCACTGTGAATATATCACCTGGAACATTATTGCCCTGGAGGGAAGATTAACTTCTCTGTCTTCTCTCCAGTGAGTCTAAGCTTATTTGCTGTGTATTGAGCTTTTTGTCATATGGTATTCAAAGCAACTTTGAGGCAAATCACTTATTGCTAATTGCTGGCTGTTCACTGTGGTAGGAACACGTACACATCCGTTTTCAGGGCACTTTCTCTTTACTTCATTTGTAATTTAAATTGACTCAAGTGAATAGGAACATCCCACTTTAGTTCAGTGACATGCTCTTAATTATTTTTGTAGTTGTAAGGGCTATGCAAATCAACGTTATTAAGACCTATTTCATAAGTCACACAAGATAGTATCGCAGGCTAGTCCCCTTTTAAATTGGTGTTTTATTTTCTTAGCATTAAAGAAGACTTTATATTGAAACCACAGTTCAATCCATTCATAAATGGCAAGCTACCTAGAAAGTTTTCTAAGTGAATTAACTAGACTTTGGGAAAACCCACAGATTCAGAGAGTGGAAAAGTTGATTTTTCAGGTGCAGGAAGGCCATTCTTTTTTGCTAAAGCAGAATTTAACTGCACAAATTTGATTAACACACAAGTTGTTAATCTCACAAGGCACACTTCTGAGTCACCCCCACTCATCAAGTTAAGGAAGCAGAAGTTGACTGAAAAAAAGAAGAAGAAAACCCTCCACTGATAAAATTAAGTATTTATTCCATGTAGAAAACCTGTTATCACTTGATTGACTATTAGGAGTTGACTTAATCCATTGTGGTTCTATGGACCAAAGGAAAAGTTAGATATATTCTTCCCCTTATTCTCAAGAACCAATTGTTTACACACTACTTTTACACTAATACACCCACAGTCTCAAGGAAGCCAGTCAGCACTTAAGAGTATTCATACAATCTGTAGAAAAAACATTTTGGGAAAGAGAGCAAGACAGAGATTGTGCGAAGGCCATAGATTAAAAACTGTAAGTAAAAAGGGAAAGAGAGGAAAAATGTACCACTGTGTATTTTAAGAAATAATAATACTAAAAAAATCTGCACATCAATAATGGAAAACTACAAGAAGTAAAGCGCGAACCATGTGGAGAGAACAAGACAAGCAAAGGAAGAGCTCTGGGAGACAGGGACTGTGGCTGCAGTGAGCCACCAAGATCTGTCCTAACCCCTCACCCTGGTCCACGCTCTCACTGGAGAGGATTTATCTGTGAGCCTGAAGAGCTTCAGAGGAATGGTTTAATGTATTTATTTTTTGTCAAGATGTGATTGAAAATTAAGTTCTGGTTTCCTGACTAACTAGAGACTGAAATAAGGAGCTGATGTATATTAGGATTTGCTTTCCCATTTTGTTGCCTTGTTGCGACATTATTTCCCTCATTCTGTTACAATTTAAATGTAAATCTATTTGGGGTGTTTTCATGCTAGTAACTCTACAATTTAGCATTGCAACACAGAGAGTCCATTTTAAGCTCTAAGTGCTCCCAAAAGGTATCTGTCATATTGCCACATTTTATTACGCTAAAACATCAGTGAGAGAAGGGAGAGGATGAACGTTCTCACATTATGATGCTTTACGTCCAGGTTATTTCCCTGGTTGTGCAGAAAACTGCACAGCTGTGCTATTTTGGATAAGCTTTCAATTATATTGATATAAATGCTCATAAAGAAAAAAGTAATTTTTTCTTTTAGGGCCATTAATACTGAAGTGTAAGGAATTTGATTGAAGCTACAACGCTAGTACAAAAACCCAAGTTATTTAAATAGATTTCTTCAACATTGCTTTCAGCTCTCACAAATCTCCACGACAACATACCTAACTTCATAATTTTCCAGCGGTGTATTTTAGAGATAGCTGATATATGGAAGGCAGGGCAGTTGCTTTAAAGGGGTCAGGTAATTCCCCATTGGCCAAGAACTCCTATCATCACATCCAGCTTTTTATTAGCTATTTTAAAATATCATCAGCCATCAGGGTCAGCAGATAATGTGCAGAATATCCATTTCATTGACAAGATGTGCAGGGTGATTTCAACAATATCTCCTTTGACTAAAGTCTTAATGCTTCTTTGGCTGGGGACAGCTTCCCTGCTCCATGCAGCATCACTGCAATAGCTGGCTGATCCAAAATAACAGTAATAATTATGTGATCAGCAACGTCATTGTGACAGAACATGCCAGATGCAGCTTTTGTTATTTAACACCAGGTATTAACACGTAAATAGTAAAGCATTACTGTCCCACTTGATCCGAACACAAAGTTCTTGGGAATAAAAAGACTCGGGGTAGTAATTTAGCGTTAACAGAAAGATGAGTTCTGACATTTCTTCCTATAACTGAAAACTCAGCTGATAACACCTTTTTTTCCACAATGTATTCTTAATGTGGACCAATGTTCCTGTACTCAATACACAATGAGAAAGCAAGTTCATAATGCTTTTGAGAGCACTGAACATAATCCCCAAATTGGTAGATAGTAGGCTGGTAGTGAAGGAAATCTTGGGATATTTAAGCATCTACCAAAAAAATAAATGTTTAGAACAGGAAAACAATTCAGTGTATAGCCTTATGACTTCTCTATATGGTACATTTGTTCTATATACAAGTTACAATCCCCTAAAGCCAAGTATATCTTGTAATATAAAATGTCAGTGATCACATGCTGTGCTAAATTGGGGGGGGTGAGCAAGACCTGCAGCATTGCTACTGCAAACTAGTTCAGTTGGTACATTCTTTAATATCTATAGGATGGCAGATAAACTGATATTTTTCTCCCAGAAAAATATTGCTGATAAGATTATTATTTAAACAAATTTGGTATTCTCAAATCTTTCCCTCCAACCCAGAATTTCATGCCTTCAAGAAATTCTCAGTAAAACAAAGAGATTTCTGCAGCCCCCCTAGTCCATGTCTCACATGCTCATGGGTTGAGTTTCCAGCTCACTTTTGTTTCAGTTGGATTTAGGTGTTTCGGTCCTCACGCAGCTCTGAGCAATATCTTCCCATTTGTATGTGCCTGACCTAATTTGCTTCCACTTTTTTTCTAAACCTCAGAGGTAAGATATAAATGTCAATACAAATTAAACTGTGGCCAATGCAAATCTCTTTAGTCTTCTATTTAAAAGCAAACAAAAAGGAAGAAAAGAAAGAAACAAAGACAGAAGCAGGCTGCAATTGCTTATGACTTCAGTTTGAAAATAACCGTTCAACTTAAATTAATATTATCTTGAGTTTAAATAGCTGTATTGCATTCCACTAATTGGTAAATGTGAAAATGATCATTAATGGTCTAACGTGCACAACTGACAGTTCCCCATTCCTTGAAATTTCTACTTGTGTCTTGTTAATACTCAGTCCAGCTTCTCATTTAATGTCTATAGCAATACTTTTTAAATTCCACAAATCTGTGGAAGAGGTTTGTTAAACAGAAAGTTTACAGTAATAGTAGATTCAGATCCTTTAATTTTATTAATAGTTCTTTATTTAAAAATAAACCCCTAGATTTTCTTCGGAGCTAAAAGAGCAATCTATGATATTTTCCAAAGTATCAGTGTAGCATTTCAGCCTTCTCACTGTTTGAATGAAATATGAAGTGAGAACAATTAAGCATAAACAGAAGCCACAGAGTTTATGACCTCTTAATCTTGAGCCACAGAAAGCCTATCCACATCCCTTTTACCACAGCAGTCCATCACTCCAATTTATATACTCATGGGATGTATTTAATGTACATTGAGACAGGAGAGGGTTTTTTTTTTTTTGCAACACTTCTTCAAATTTTTGTTCCACTTGTAAAAAACCTTTGCAAAACAGACAGACCATGACAGTGTGAAATTTGGGACTATATTTTCTTCCTGCATTCTCCCTCTTCCACTTAGATCTGCTGCATTACCTCCCACCACACATTTGTACCCATGATAGAAACCAGACACATCCAGTCTTCAGCATTTATTTCTAATGCTTTTTAAGTGCTCCTTGTAGTAACTTTTTTTTTCTTTTTTTCCCTTCAAGAATCTAATCACACTTCAGCAAACGTATTTCACTTCACTTCTAAGTGAGGGATATATTATAGGGGTTTTATCTTTATAAAGTTCTATAAAAGCCACAAGCAAGATTGCTCTCTGCCTTTTCAATCAGTGCTGATAAATAAGGAGGTATAAAACAACTGCTTTCTGCTTTATAGCTTTCAGTCTCTGAATTTCCTAATGAAGGAAAATGAAATGGCCATGCTGGCAAAGGGCATGACCTTCATTTGAGACTCCCCCTCATCTCGAGTATGAGGTGAAACCACTTTTACATCGGCCCAGTGGTGCACACCCTGCTCAGAGGTACAGAAATCCTAACTCTGCACTCCAGAAAGCTCCTAATCCCTCCCAGATTTCCCCCCGGCCTCTTCCCAGCTACCTCTCTACGTGGGATTGTTTTTGTAACTAGTTGTATTTTAACAATAACCGCTGCTGCGTAGCCAGAATCCCACACAGCTAAATGCCAGGGCTCCTCTTAGTTCCGGATTTACTCATGACTCCAATTTTTAATTCTTGGCATTGGAGAAGGAGGAAAGAAATGAAAGGGATGAAAAGATGCTCTTAGAGGCAGATTTTTCAAAAAAAAAAACCATAAATAATGTTCATTGCTGAGAAAACATTAAAGAAATTACATTCTACTGCAAACTGCTAGCAGTGGCTTGAAACAAATTCTGCTAATTGTTCTTCTCAGAAAAAACCCTGCGGTTGAGATAACTAATCAACTGGGAATATTGTAATCTGGCAAAGAAAGCTGTCAATTGAAGGAGGAATTTTTAGCATGGCTTATGAGCCAGAATTAGGACAGCTACAAATGTTTCACAGTATTTGGTAATACTTGAGGAAAGGCTAAATTTTAAGTAGGTTAGAAGAAAATAAAATATATATCAACTTAAACCTATCGCAAATAAAACAAGACCATTGGGGAATAATAATATAGAAATAAAATAGATTTTGAGCACTATATAGGCACACATACAGTATACCTATATTTAGTGCTAAAAAAAAAAGAGAATTCCAATGTTCTATTATTCTCAGTTTCACTGGAGATACCACATAACCCCTTTGTGGCTCAGTGTATCATCTGAAAAAGCAAGGATAATAAGTGTTTATAAAACTTTCAAGTATGCTGGGAGATTTCAGCATCTAGAAATCCTCAGAAACCTAGAGAAAATAGCAACTGGTTGGCAATTAAACCAAACTGCTCAAGAAACTGCACCTTCCCTGATGTCACCTTCCACTTAAATCTTCTAATAAATTCCCTACTACTACTTTCTTATCTCAGGTCCCAGCTTCTGTGTTCTGTCCTGTGTCCCATTAGAAACAGACTGGTTCAAACTGGTCACAGATTTAGTGATTTTTCTGCTCTGTTATAGAGCAAGAAAACAGAAAACAATGTTCACCTTGATAATGAAAACTCAGAATAATCTCATCTGTGAGTGGAACATGTGTCGCTGTACTTAGTTATGCTGAAGCCAACCTTACCCTTGCTTGTGAACTAAGACACCACGGTCTCCAACTGGGGCCAAAACTAACTTTTTGCCTCAAAACAAAACCCACCACCATCTACACAAAGCCAAAGAAGCACTGAAACTGTACAGGCTGACACAAGCAGAGTCAGCAGCTGTTCTAGAATTTATAAACACCTTGCAATACAATCCTAAGTCCAGAAAAGAAAATAGACATAAGTGTCAAAGAAATTTCACCGTTCCTCTCAGACTCTAATGTGAGGTAACATTTGCAATTACCCTCATGATACTAGCAATTCAGAGTCCCTGGAAATGCAGTCTAGAATACCAAGATTAAAAACCCTGCAAAAGAAGTCACTGAAGAGGATGAAACCATTTTCACATAAAGAATACACACACACAAGAAAAAAAAAAAAAAGGCGATGAACAGTTGAATAAATAGAAAAAAATAATACAGAAAAGTGTTAGCAAAACTTCAGCTAGCTACCTCAGTTCTCAAATGACACTCTCTATACAAAAGTATCATCCTCAAAACAACACTTGTACCTTATGATTTATCCTTTTTATATAATACACAACTATGTATTGTATATTTGTCATCATAGAACAATAAAGAAAAAAGTGGCCTTGAACCACACTCAGCCCTTGCTAACACAGCACTGAAGAAGTACAGAACGTGTCCCAGCCTAAAGACCTGAAAGAGACAAAATTCAAACAGAAATGAAGTATCTTTGACTGGACTAGTTAGTATAATTTGAAGGGAAACATCCCAACAAACAAATCTTGAGCTTTGTCAGATAGCTTGTACGTCCAATGCTGGCTTGTATTTTCCAGCTATATCAATCAAACGAGAGACGTTGCCTATGCCTACAGAACCTGACAGTTTACAGCCTTCTAACAGTAGAGTTAGTGAAGATGATGTTAGATAGTGACAGCGTCACTTCATTTTACTTCCTGGGAAGAGAAAAAAAAACAAACCAAAACAAAAAAGACTAAAAATATCTTTGTATATCCATGCATATTGAAGGAGTTCCACAGACTTCTGGTTATTTGGTGGGATATATATTATGTATTTGTACTCAAGGCTAGTAAGATCATCAGGGGAATAACCACTAACGATTAAGAGTCAGAAAACAAAATTTACAACACTGAATGGCACTCAGTCTGAAGTGATCTGGCTCATTTAGGAAAGATCACATACCAATTAACTAGCATAATTCAAGTGTTTATGTAAATGTGCAGTTCTGTTTCTTAGAAGGTAATTAATAAATTTCATGTGATTAACAACTGGTGCATTTGCCTGTGTACATGTTATAGGACCTCTCTTTTTAAATAAAATAATTAGAATAAGATCTATAGCAAACCCAAAAGACTAATGAAGCAAATCTATAGCTTCTAAATTAAAGAAAAGAAAAAAAATGGATAATAGATGAGAAAGACAACAAATGCATGAAGTAAAAGATTTCCACTGGTACAGGCAAGGAAGACTTTTACTTCAATTTACTTTACTTCAATTTAAAAAGCAGTAACATAGATCCATAAACCCAAAAATTACTCAGACTGGAGCTCGCACATTGCCAAGCAGCACTCATGTAATAGGAAAATGCAGATTAGAGAAGGAGTATGAAGGTCATGTTCTAACTGAAGACTAATTGATCCAGGTCCACTGGAATCAATGAACTCTTTACCACTCACTTCAGTGATGGCAAACTGCAAAACGCATCCATTGTACCTTCTGCTCTCTGGGCACACACCAAACCTCACAGCAGTGGCTTCTTACAGCTGAAGCAATGAGTGACAGCAGTGGTAGAAAGCCAAGATAACCCACTTATCATGTATCACACTACGTAGTCCTATGTGCTTGGTGGTTTAACTTAGTAAAAAGCACAGAACTGTGAGCTGCAAGCTTCCTGTCAAATCTGGATATGGCACTCACGTTGGAGTTTTAAATGAAGAACCTACAGAATACATATATCTAAAAAACCCCAAATATATGTGCTACCATTAAAGAAAGAGAAAATGAGGTAATAGAGTAAATAAGGAATGATTCATTGGTCTGATACATTAAAAAAAAAATCTAACGTCATCTTTGATGCAAGATAGGCCATAAGAAAAAAGTGCCTTTTAAATTATATCTTTTTATTCCGCACCTCCTGTACATTGGCACACTTTTTACAGACTTATTTTAGCATTGCTCATAAAGAAACTATTAGCCACTTCTAGCCCTAGCACCACAACTGTCACACTTCCCCCCCCCCCCCCAAGTATAATTACTACATGCTCCATCTCTTGCTCCTCCTTTTACAACTGTTGATTTGACTGTGACTCCAAGTCAGTTCTTTTCTGAAAGCACGGTTGCCACTGAAATGAAGTCACAATGTACATTTGAGTTGCTTTTGTTGCCTCTCTCAGCAAGTCCACTTTATTCTCTTACTCCAGTCCTGGTGACAATTTGTGGTGCAAGTGGAGGTGTACTGAGCCACCACCCCAGGACCACCAGCCACTACACTTCTAAAGAAGAATGCCTCCAACTTCCAAACTCCGAAGGGTACAAACTGAGCACAGATTTTTAGGAACCTCCCAGTGACAATAAAGTTCAGTTAAAGCTGCATTGGACAAGAAACATATTTCACATTGCATACAGTGACACTGAAAGCCCTTTGGTTGGTGCAGGAGTGTTCTATGTCTATTAGTGCCCTATCTACCAGCGAGGATTATTGGATTGTTACTGTTTTGTTTCTGATTTTCTGTCCCTGCAAAAAGAAGTTGCAAGAAAGACTATTTCGGATCCAAACTCAGAGCAGGAGAAAAAGGGCAATTTCAAAAGAAAAAACAAACAAACAAAACCAAAAAAACCCCAGCACTGCACAATAGCCATCCCAAGCTGAAGCTGAACCATTCCCACCCATACAGAGCATCCAGCCTCTTCCCAAAAGTGCAATCATTCACAGAGATGCCACCAGAAACTCTGCTGGTAAACTAACATCAAATGGATCACCATGGAGAGAGACCTGTCAATCCATCTCACGTGTGGAATGGAACAGCTGTGGTCTCAGTGCTGTGCCCACCATGGCAAGTCCACACACACCGCTGGGAGCTGGTGCCCCTGCAGAAATCACAGATCTTTCTCCAGTCACACTCCCATCTCTTTCACTGCCAGGATAAAGGAAATGTAAACCAGTTTGTGGTCCCTTCCCACAGTGTGGGCATGGAGATTAAGAGCGTCAGAGCCTGCTCTTTCACAGCACACAGCTCAGTGCTACCAGGATGAGGACAGCATCCTGCTGCCCATCTCCTTCTCCGTCTGTTGCTCTGGTCTCAGGGTTCTCTCTTCCTCCAAGAGAAAGAGGAACTGTCAATCTTTAGGTCTTCTACTGAACCGGTTAACTTGCAAGCACCATTGGTAAGTTAAAACCAAAAAAAATTACTCCCACTTCAATCTAAATTTGCTCATGGAGTGGTTTGTGGGGCATTAGAATGACTTATATGAGAAAAATAACTAGAGCATGCACGGCAAGCGTGCTGACAAGAAGAGGAGGGAAAGGATGAAGCAGTAACACAGGTCAGGAGGCACAGGCTCCAATACCCCATACTACATTCCCACACAAACTAATGTGCTATTGCTAACAGAACTCCAGCATAAAGCAGAATATTTCCCTTTATTTCATTAGGTATCAGCAATAGCACTCAGTTTTTCCATGGAAACATGGAACCCACACCTCAGAACCATAACCAAAGGTTAAAGGGAGTCCATATAGAGGCATTTAGGTGGTAAATACAAAAGTAACTCCAATCAATTGCTTAAGGCAGATCCTGCATATCTTATTCATTTAACCACTATATCAAATTAAAAAGTTTTTCTAGTTTAGAGAACTAGAACATGTATTCTAAGTATTTTTGACAGAAACATCTTAATTCCATCAGAGTTGGCAGGTTTGGATCTCAGTATATATATGCAAGATGAACACTTCTGCATCTACGTTTCTGGTCAGCTCTGTATAGCACAGTCCTTGGAATCTTGGGTTTGCACAGAAAAGGCTGCAGTGTCCCATGTCCTCATGAAAAAGAACTGGTTGAACAACAGTAAGAAACTTTGGAAGGAGATTAATAACATAAATAAATAAAATTAAAAGGGGGAAAAAAACAAAAAAAGGAAAAAAGTAACCAATCTCAGGCTCAATTAAGTAGAGGCATTTCCAACAAACTTTTAAAATTAACATGTTCCTAAGTGATTTCAAAATACCTTTTTCAGGCTACCAAGAGAAAATCAGAAGAGGCAACATTTCAAGCCATGGATTAGTGTGTAGACAGAGTCCCACTGTTGCCTCTCCAAGAGCACCATCATTTCTGGAGGGACCAGGGTGTGCAAATTTATGTGCTCTGATTCCCAAAGCAGAGCCAGATGTTGCAGATTTGTCATTAAAATCACATGGAGAGGCACTGTTTGCAAAAGAATTTCATCCCATAAGCTCAGGACTGATGCTTGAACACAAGCCCAGTGTGCCAACTGGCACCAGGTTGGAAAGGCTCTTGAGCAACAGGATGGCACATTGCTGGCTAAACGCAGAACACTCCATTCCCCTGTCCCCACCCTCGGAGCAAAGGGGCAAACATAAGCTTTTTCTGGAAACAGGACAATCCCTCTTGAATTTGTTACATGAGGCTGGCTGCTCCCAATGTGTTGTGTACCAAATCTCTACTTGAAAGCAGCCTCAGCCTTCCTGCTGCTATTCTGCAGCTTCCCCTGCTTTTCTCTGCCTTTTAGCAGCCAGCATTTTCAAGTCACCTTAAAGCTTTCCCAGGCCTCTAGGAACAACAGCTAAGAGAGAACAGGCAGTGGAACCTGCTATACTTTATCTCCACTCTGTCTTCACTTGAGAGTAAGCTTTTTCCACTTCACACACCAGGTAGACTGTCAAAACTTGTTTCTGCAGGAGCTTCGAATTTCTTTTCCACACCAGTGTCTATGTTCAGGTCCCATTGGTTAAAGGAAATTATTATGTGCCCTTTCTGTTCTGGTGGATAACTTAAAAACTACTTTTGTTTTCTTCTTCACAGCCTTCCAGCAACATTAATACATAAATAGGACCCTTTATTTTGGAAAAGCTACCATCTTGAATAAAGTCACTAGACTTCATTGGTTTTCAACAAACTATAGCACCTACTCCCAGGTAGGATCATCTCTTTTTTTTCAGTCTATGTCCTTTCCTTTTTACTAAGTGATAACTCTAAGTGATACGAGTATAACAGCTACTAAGAGTCTAGTTATGCCACAGATGAAGCATTCAAACTCTGACTCTAAAAACAAAAGACCTTAGTTGCATTGGAATAGTAAGTTTTTCCTGAATCTAGTACAATTCCCACAGAAACAGCTCTCCTGAAAAGTACATAGTTGAATACACTTCTACCTGACAAATTTTTGAAAGCAATACTGTAAAAGCAATTTCTTTATAAACCACATTCCCATTCTGTTAACCCTCATGTAGTTGAAAAAAAAAAAATTGTAACATAATTATTAATTTTAACAGAGAGATTTTACTACACAGAGCTATGGTATTAAGAAGCGTAGTGTGACTCCTAGTATTTTTTTCATTTAGTAGGTTCAATTCCTTTTCAAAGATTTAATCACTGCGACACAGACACTATATTACAGGAGACAGATACACTAAAAGGATACACAAAGGGAAAAGCCAGAGGTTGACAATACTACAATTAAGCTTGCAGATTTACAAGCTATCTTTTTTTATTCCCACATTACAACAAGAAAAATCTGCTTTTTACCAACCTACCAAGAATTCTTCTTTTCCCCCCCACACCCAGATTGTATCACTCACAGGCATTAGAAGATCAGAAATTCAGCTTTCAGTCTCAGAGGCTGCAAGTAGGGCAGCTGCTGGGAAATGGTGACCATCATATATCACCCCCAGCAGAGATGTTGCCTGGGGCTGCAGCAGCACCACAGCTTCCATGGGACTCTGCCTCACTGTCTCAAGCAGTGGCTCGGCTGCCCAAGCCTGTCTTGGGAAAGTGAATTTCTAATCTCCCTTTGATCCATTCCCATACTCTTACCCTGGCAGGGTAGGCTGAAGGAGAAGGTAAGATGAAGAGCTAACCTTAGTTTAAGTTAAAAGATGCTAAGATGTGTCACAGCCCAAAAGAAGAACAGCAGAAAGTGAACCAAGGTGCTGAAGCGGGTGAAAGGCCATTTGTGATTAATCAGAACTTGTATTTTTCATCTCTCCATAACTTTAATTAAAACACAAAAAAAGCAGATATGAAATAAGTCCTTTACTTTGTCAGGATTAAGATGAAAGCACACCACTGCTTTCACTCCCCATTCAGTGCCCTAACACCACACCTCCATGATAGCCTGCCTTTCAAAGGTTGTCCCAGAGCACATCTGAAGGGTCAAATCACATATCTCCCTATACTCCCATCCACTGCTCGATGCAGCACCTCTGAGCAAAGCACAGCAAGCAACCTCATTCTGCTGGCTGGCACTGCTCCACTGTACATACATTCATTGGGTCAGCATCAAGACAGCATTTTGAATAAAAAAATAATAAAATAATAACATTCAAGAAGCACACAGTCAGGATAGTCAGCTAATGATGACAGCCTCGTCTGCAGTCCCAACCCAAAGACTGCCAAATACCTACTCTGCAGCTGCCACCAGTATTTCCTATACCATGAGGGTGGTGAGACACCAGCACAGGTTGCCCAGAGAGGTGGCAGAAGCCCCATCCTTGGAAGTTTTTAAGCCCAGGCTGGATGGGGCTGTGAGCAACCTGCTCTAGTGGGAGGTGTCCCTGCCCATGGCAGGGGGGTTGGAACTGGATGAGCTTTAAGGTCCCTTCCAACCCTGACAATTCTATGATTTTAAGTTAAAACTCTGGCAGGAGGAACAGCAAATAGCCATTCTTTGGAGGTAACACTTTCCCTACCATGTCCCTTTTAGAACCAGAGAGATAAGGAACCTATTAACACAGCACAAGAAAGAGAGATTCCTAAAAATGTGAAGGTGAAGTTTCAGAATGCAAACCTGTTAAACCACTTAGATCCTCTGACCCATTATGGCCAAGTGCTGCAAGCAAAACCGCTTCTCCCGTTTCAATCTGCGATTACTTCTGCAGCCAGCAGACCAGTTTGTGAGCAAAAGCAATTTTTGCAATAACTTTCTTTTCAATTACAGTAGCCTTTGCATTTCTTCCATACGAGAAGAATGAGGGCAGTGATGATACAGAAGGATTGCTTCTGCGAATCTGAGGTTTCTGCATTGTACTCTGAACACTGACACCTGGAAGATCAGCATAAAAATGCAGGAAAAATACCATCCCTCAAGGGAATTTAGATTGCCAATTACTGATATGCTAGCAACATTCTTTATGTACAGAGAGGAATAAAGAAAGAAAGGATCCAGGCAATTTCAGCAGGATACATACAGACAAAATTAAATAATGCTGTGGGAGTAATCCTCTATAAAAGACATACTTTGGGGCATTTTATTTCTCTCCATTTAGCTAAACAAATGGATTTACTAACAGAAAATCATACTTATGCTTAAGTTTAACTAATGCTTTTTTTTTTTTAATTGCTTAAAGAGTCTAATTATGCCAGAGATACCTATAAAATCAAATACACTATAACTACAAAAAAAACCCACCACCTTAGAATACTGTGTTAGAAAGTTCTGCAGACATATGAGCTACATTTTGAAAGCTAAACCCATGAAAATAGGGTAGGAAATGCTGCTTTTAATTCCTCTGAAAAGTGCTATATGTGTAGTTACTCTACTGAAAACCTGTGTTGGGGAATAAAAAAAAAAATTAAAAAAGAAAATCCAAAAGCACAAGACTGTACTTTTTTAAAATGAAAAAAAAACAACACTGAGAAAACAGGGTAGTTTATCAAACACACTCATAATTAGTTTTCATTTTCCCTTAAGAATATCCCATAACATCACATGGGTTCAGGATACTGACCATACACACATTTTTAGGTTTTTTAGGGTTTCTGGCAGCCTCCCATTTCCAATGTGAAGCAGCATATGCTTCTGAGTATATTGCCAGGATAGAAATTAGGAGAAATAGTTCTCTTTTGATAACTGAAAGGTGTTTCAGACTATATATATATATATATGAAAAAAAAAAAAAGAATAAAAATCACAGCCTGGAGTTAACACCCGATAGAATGTGATGCACAAGTTCAAGGGGGACAGGCCCCCAGAAACTCCAAAAACCTGAGAAGTGTCATCCTGCCATATCAAAGCTATTCTCTCTTTTTACTTTTAAGTAACATTGAGTATTTTTCTGCATTATACATTAAAAAAAGGATAAACAATAAAAAGCAGACTATGGAGGGTTTTTTAACCAACAGAAATTATTTAGTTTGTCTGTTTGCATCAGAGAAAAACAAAAATAATATTTACAGTGCTCTTGTGATACATTTTTTTTTAATTTAATGTATTTCTGAAATCACAAGAACGTTAAATCAACAGTGATGGAGAAGTTTATGGCACATTTCAAAACCACAGAGGAGTTTTAATTTCTGAACTCATGTTTCAGTTACTGGTGGTTACATAAAATCCAATTTGCCAATTCTAAGAGCAGTAACAATTATTTCTTAAAGAAGGTTTTCTTCTTTGTCCCCTATGATTTCAATGTTTCTCCTCCTTGGAACGGTGTAACCAGGAGCGAGAATCTATTTAATTGGAATGTTAATTTAATTGGAATGGTTACATTTTATATGTTACATAAGCCAGAGCAAGATATTTGAGTTCTCTGCAACATTTTTTTTCCCCCAAGACCTTGAAAAGTTGGAGTTTTCCACTACATAAAGTTGTGATAAGCCACCTGACTTCTATAAAGGATTCTGTGTTGAGGTTTTTTTTTGTAAGCCTAGATAATTTTGGAAGACAAATACTAATAATATAAGAAAGTTACTGTACCACAGCATGCTAAACCATGAGCATAGTCTTTCAGAGCATCAAGAAAAAGATCAAACAACCCAAATCCTTCAAATGCTCAGCATTTGTAAATATTTGCACTCTAAGTATCATCACAAGTGCATAGAGTTAAATGCGCATTTACTTTGTGGTTTGTTTTTGAATCTTAATCCATTTGACATCATCTTGATTACAACAAAATTGCTACCAAGTTTTATATGCAAATGTTACTAAAAAGTCACAGCAATATGAAGGGTCAGCTACAGTAACTCTAAAAATTACTACACGTAAGAATCTATATATATATATATTGTTAAATTATTCTAATAGGACAACTGAAAATGCATTGACCTTAAAATCCAAATTTTCTGACTCCTTCCCAGTGCTCCCTTTTCACATACAGAATTCATTTGGCCACTTTACATAAAGATGCTCCGGACTCACTTCTTATAAAGATGCTGCAATTTGCTGTTCTTCTCTATATAGTTAGGGCTTCTGTGGGGGAATCTTCCTCCAATTTATTGCTCCCTAAAAGCTGGTCTTTTTTTCCCCCTTTTTAAAAAATATTATAAGTATTATAAAACCTCTGCCAATTATGGTAAAGAACCTTATATTATTTTCCTAACTATTTTGCTTCAATTGTCATCAACAATTTGTAGCCTCATTCCATTGCTATTAATTAGTTATAATTGCAACTTAAAAATCTCTATGTAAAACTGGTTTCCTTTAGATACCAGAGCTGCCAGCTAACTAATGGTTATCCACAGCATTTCCCACAAAAAAAAAAAAAAAAAAAAAAACACAAACAGATTTTTGTTTCCTCAAATACTGCACATCTTGCTTGTGCTTTTTCCTTTTAATAAAGAGCAATTATCTTGGTAGAGAGAAGGCATATTTGGTAAGAAACAGACTTAAAAGGCTTGGAAATACTAGTTTTCTGAATTCACAGCCCTAATGTAATGCTGGACTGAAGATTTTCACTCTTTCAACTCCCTCCCAAAGCCAGGTTCCTTTTTTACTCTTTTCTAGTCTCTGAAGTATCCTCCCATTTCAGCATGCTGTTCTTTTTATACATCCCTTTTATTTCTCAGAGGA
Organism: Todiramphus chloris collaris; assembly: GCA_025345505.1. Classification (NCBI taxonomy): domain Eukaryota; kingdom Metazoa; phylum Chordata; class Aves; order Coraciiformes; family Alcedinidae; genus Todiramphus; species Todiramphus chloris. Next base: position 37,916,758 of record JANVCC010000022.1, read on the forward strand.
GAAAAAAAAAGAAAATGAAGGGGGGAAAAAAAAAAATAGCTATGCAGCTGTGGAATTTCAACAGCTACTAAGCACATGAAAGAAAAGAAATAGCAAGCTACAAGCCAAAAGTTAAAAACTTTTAGTATTTGGCTCCGCAGCAGCTCAGGACCAACTCTTGTCACTGGTGCTTGGAAGAGCAGGAATTTGTCAGCGCTGTTGGCGACGACGGGGAGCCTGAAGCTGCCCATTCCCCTCGAGATGTTCCACGGCCGCAGGGAGCTCGCCGACATGAAATCTTGGCAAGAGCTACAGAGCCAGCTCATGAGTCCCATCCAAGCTACACAATTGCTCATTTGCCTCCCTTGTCTGAGCTCAATATCCCTCCCCAGTGAAGTATTCCTCTTCTCCACAGGAATGCTGAGAACTTTCTCTGTTCAAAGGCAGTGATCGACACGAAGGTCAGCTTCTTGACTAACGCACCCTTCTTCTTGAAATGAAACTTAGTCTTCACTTGCTCTGACTTTTCACGGGATAGACAGGGACTTTATACATTATTTAATAGGAATTTTTGAAAGAAACGGTAACTCCCCAAGGCTCTTCCAAAAAGTGCATGAGATTAAGGAAGCAGGAGACTAAAGCTGGAAGTGCTAAAAGTGCCTTTCACAAAAAACGGCAGGCTTTACATCTGGCTGCTCTGTTGTTCAGAGAAACAAAATGTGATGCATTTTCTGTTCTGTTACATACCCTTTGAGTGCAGTTTGCTGCATAATTAAGAGATTCAAAAGCACCGTGTCACTGGTTTCAACAGAATTTAGTTCTAAATCATTCTTGGCCAAAATACCTATTATACCTAATAAAAACATTCTGCCTTCTATTCTACAACATATTGTAAACGATGAGTAGCTATAATTGGCAGTGGAACGCCAAGACATGAGTTAAAACTAATTCTTGGTTAACATGGCACTGTAGCTGTAGATGATGTATCACTGCACATGTCATAGTAACTACTGTTGCAAAAATTCTGTACTGATCAATTTAAAATAACCTTGTAAAGTTTAATTGCTATCTAACATGAGTAATGAATTGAACAACTGTCTGATCCTCATAAATGTGTCTTTTATCATAAATCAGTATTCCACATACAATAATTACCTTATTAATGCTAAATGAAATGCTTATTGAATGTTTCTAGCTTGCACTGGAACGGGTTGAAATGACCAGGTAGATGTAATAATTACCTGACAATTTAAAATAAATACATAAATAAATTTTACATGTTAAATAAAGGCACTATACAGAAGATGATTTTTAATAGCAAAGGCACAGTGTCCTAAGTTCTGTGTAACAGTTTCTGAGTTTTATAAATAATGAAAAAAAAAAAAAAAAAGAGTAGTAGCCTCCAATAGAGGTACAGACTCTATGCTTCATTTGGTTTTAGTTCTGTCTTATAAGATAAATCATGGAGAACATGTTGCCAATTCACTAACTTAACACACCCCAGACTTGCCAAGTATGCTGTGATAAATAGCTTTAACTACCTTCTGCTCATCTTTATATTACAGGACATAACAAAGGGATTTGTAGATTAAATCTCCAACTTAATTTGTGCTACTTTATGGAAGAAAGCTGAAAATGGCACTTAAGAGGATTAGTGTGAAAAATACAACTAAAAAGGTACACAAACAGCAAAACTCTATTTTACATTGAGAATATCTAAAGAAAAAGCCTTTAAAGAAAGCTCAGTGTTATGATCATTGAGCAATGTGATAAATAACTACAAGCTTCTTGCTTTCTTTCTGAAATATGCTTTTATAGATTCTGTCTGCTTGAGAAACACACATGTACGTACACAACTGGAACACGGAGGGAAGAAGTCCTTTGCTGTCAGATGTAAGAGAAAACTAAGATAAATATGCAACTGTACCAATAAGCCAACTCAATATGCTCTGTACAACGTTGCTCTAACACTCCTAATCCTCAGACAAACACAAAGAGTCCCACGGTCAGATTAAAGGGACACCACCAAAGCTTCCTCTTCCCTTTCTGTTCCCAAACCCAAATCCGTCACGTGCTTTTATGTAGGTTTCAAAAGGAGAACTCATCTTCACATTTTTCTCTTTTGGCACGTATCTCACATCTTCCTGAATCAACTTGGCCACCATAAATACTGTAACCGTTTCTTTCAGTAGTTTCATGCTGCCGTGAAAGAAATGCACACAACTCTTCTTTGCTACCTTGTAAATAAAAAGCCTTCCTAAAAAGCTTAGGCAAGCTTGAGTCTGCCTCCTGGTTCATTAGCAATTCATTAGCACCAGTAATAACCACTATCATTAAATCATAATCATTAAGCATTAACATTAAATGCTCCTTATCCTCATTCACCACATCATGCTAATCAATCATACATCATGAAATTAAAATATATATGTTTTCAAATCTTTTGATATATTTTTACACAATCTATCACAACATGAGGTGACCTCAGTGAGGCACATTTACCCGACAGAGTTTGCTTCTCACCTGGTAGAAACTGAAACTGTTTTCCAACCATTTCATTAAAGTAGTGGCACTTAGCTGACAGTTTTAACAACCTCATATCCCCAAAACTGCCATATGAATTGGAGTACATAATGATTACAAGAGAGAAAGAAATACGTTGACTGAAATGTAGCGAATAACGTTCACTACATTGTGACTGAATTGCTAATATGATCAATAGTTTAATTATCATATCATTTGTTATCACCATGACAGAAGCCTGGCAGTCACTGTGAAGGCATTATCTAACAAACTGCTGATCCAGAATCAACACAGATTTCAAACCCACAGAAAAAAACCCACCAACATGTTTATCTAAACCTATAAACAAATATAGATGGGATAGACACCTGCCAAATATAAAGTCACCGTAGGCTCTCCTCTTGCCCAGCATTTCTGACATTCAACATACTTTGTTCTTAACCTATATGTTTAGAACGTTTTTAATACTGGTTTATAGGCTGTCTGATAAGGAGAATATTACTGTAATCTTTTAATTTGAAGCGTGAAATAAAAAAACACTTACTGGAAAAAATATTGGCCACCTGTTTCACTAATTCTGTTTGTTGCAGTTTCAAGGGAAGAAAAAAAAAAAAGAATAAACCTGCATAAGCCTATCTTAAAGAATATAGGAGCAAGGTACATTTGTACAAGGCCCTGGTGCAAGGAATGGAACTGGTGCCCATTTGTTTAGCCAAGTGCACATTTGACTGCTGCTTCCCTGGCTTGCTTCATAGACTTCAGGGACCTCCTGATAGTTACCATACCCAGGCTATGGGTATGGGCAATCAAGTATTATCTTTTTTTAAATCTCCACTTATTGAATTTGTTCAAACTATTAAGTGTTTGTGACTTACTTGCAAAATAACCGGTCACCAAGAGATACAGCCAAAGCTATTAGTCTGCTGATTGAAGCTCAAAGTGTTTTCCCCCCAGCAGTAGCTCAACTTCTCTAACTCCCCCACACAGCAACATCCCAGCTTTCACACCATGGTTTCTTGTCAGTCTTCTATTAGAATGATGCTAACACACCACTCAAAGCATCTTCTGCTTCTCTACCCACAGTGCTTGCTATGTACTTCACTTCTGGGATCACTGTAAACCTTCTTCCACCTACCACCACTGTTTTTTGTATCTATGCACCTGTGGTTGTGTGTGTATGTATATCTATATATCTACCTCTCTATATGTGCGTGTTGATCTTTACCTGAATTATCACCTTTAAAATAAGTGGAAATGCTCTAGCTTTTAGCTACACCTACCAAGTGATACCCATGATATCTACTAACAGACAGAACTCCACAAGGGTTATATCCAGCTATGCGTTTTCAATATCAGATTATTTTCATATATGTAAATCATCTACAATAGATATTTATCAAATGCTGATAGGCTAATAAACTGATTGCACCACTACTCACTGCAGAAGCTGATGACATTCTGTATTTCACCTTATTGATTAAAAACAAAAGAAGAAAAAAAAAATTTTTCCCTCCAGTATTAAACACACAGTCCCAGAAATAACAAAGTATCACATATTTAATCTTAAAAACTTCCTTTCTGTATGTATCTACATCCTCTATATGCCTCTACTTTTTAAACCCAAGAAAAGGTTATTTTATTGCACCTATTTACATTTCTTATTTTCTACTCGTGTTAGAACATGCTTCACAGACTGAAGCTGAAAATACTTATTAAAGATGAGGCTAAAGCATTTTTTTCTTCTTTCATTATTCCTGGAACTTTGAGCGGCCTTAGCATGTGAGAATTTGTATATTTAAAATTTCTGGGAAAAGTGTGAAAGCAGTTATGTTATGCCAAAGCTAATATTGCAATATACTGGTTGCATATTTATGTCCACACCTAACCAACCTTTCTTCAGATCCTTCATGCTTGAGTGATTAAAGAATAACGTTTGTAAGCTTTTTTTTTCTTTTTTTAATGACATGGCTGAAATAGAGCCCATTACAAGCTATACTGTCTCTTCAAATATGGGGTGAAAATTCTGTTCAAACAGCAGAAAAGTTTCCAGTTGACTCATATTAGGAAAACTGAAAGCTATGAAACTCAAGAGCTAATGAACATGAAAAAAAAAAAAGTGAGCTGTATTTCTCCTGTGTTACAAAGTACAAAAAGAATGTAGAAACTTGGAAGGTAATGGAAGGAACTATGCAAAGGAACAGTAGAAGGATTCAAGGTAATGCAAGACTAAAAGGAGGAACACCACTCACCTTGAGTGAGCTAGCCCTTAAATAATAAATAAAACAAAAAGAAAGGTCAAAACCTAAGGGCTGTAATTCACAGGCATGAACAGCACTGATTCACAGGTTGGAGATAAAACAATGTTAAATCAAGCTATGCTCAGTGTAAGGTAAAGCACTCCCATCCTTACACCTTAGGATGTAACCAAAGAATACAGTTACCCTTCATCTCAAGGGAACCTCCACTTGAGCAGAGGTCCACGCAGCACTAGCACCAACTCCTCCACGGCTGGAATCAGGTTGTAGCACTCAAAGCATCACCCTGGGGTGAGAAGTTGCTAGGGGTATGAAGAGGCACCCTGGTAATCAAGCTAAATCCACAAAGGCAGACAGCAGAGCCTGTCTGGAATTTATCAAAAAAAAAGGAAAGAAAAAAAAAGGGGGGGGGATGAAAGAACTGAAACTATGTCACAAGTGTTTGTAGAGTGTAGAAAAGATCACGAAATCACCTCCTCAGAAGACAAATTCTTCACAGCAGTAACAAGTGATATTACAGCACAAAATGAATTGACTATTAGCCTTCAGCAAATGGGGTATTTATTGTTTTTAAATTGTACGTTAGTGCTCAAGCAACGATGGTATTTATACTGCACATCAAACTGCAAGAATAAGAAAGCAGGAAGCTAAAATCTGAGGACTTGGATTAGTGATCTTGTATGCCCTGAGGGAGTATGAGATCTAAATAGATGCACACAAAGTAAATAAGATACAATGATACAGGGAGAATAATGTCAATTGAGTCAGCAAAAGGGCAAAGCTACTGTTCAGAAACGGCCGCTGGATCTCAGACTCCAGTCTCAGAAGACAGTTTGGAAACTGAAGGGATTTAATTAAGAGAGGAAACAATCCTGAAACACCTCCAGGACAAGCACTGACCGGTCCTTTTAGAGTACCATGGCCAGAAAGCAGCATATATGCCTCCACATATACCACTCAAAACAAGTTGGCATACACCAGAATGTCATACCATCATTTAATATTTTTGTCTGTAGAAGTTATCCTCAGAGAGTAATCGGAAACATCAACATATTAGTATTAAAAAAAAAAAAATCTGTTTTCTTGCTGCAGCTTTTAAATTGTAGATTATTAATGAAGACAAAATGCTTATCCAAACAGAAAGGCAATTTTGACCTTATCCCATTAGTGTAAAAACAAAATGTGTTGTTTTGATATTTACAAGATGCCAGAATTAGCTGCACTTCACAATCAGCCCCATACCATCCCTGCAAAAAACAGCCTTGCTAAAGTCTCTCTGGAGGAAGAGAGAATAAGAAAAGTAAAGGGGAAAAAAAAAAAAAAAACCAGTAGAGGATTTAGAAAACAAACTTCAAAAACACCAAATCGAGCACTTGAACTCTGTGGACAAGGGATTTACGAAGCCCAAACTGGAAGCAGACTCCGCACACATGTAGAATCTTTTCCAGCACCAGCTGAAAAGCAGCCAGGGACTGCCAGAGCTGCTGCAGAGGCTGCAATCCAGGTGGCAACAGAGGGTGCCATGTAGATTAGGGAGAAATCATTAGTCTGCACAAGCCACACTCCTCCATACACTATTACATTCGTCTGGCAAAACATGAGACAGAGGACCATTATTTTGAGATGGTTTGGCCACGTACAACTGCTGTTACACAGTTTATTAGTGAGCCACGCTGAGTACTCTGAGCTTAGGCACTGAGTAAAGCAGACGTGCAAAAGAGACTGGGTTTGACTCCTGTCCAAGCAGTCGATAACAACAAGTAGTGGCAACACAGTAAGGACTGCAGTGGTATTGCTGTGCCCTGGGTGGCTCGAGTTGGCCCTAAGAGCTACCAGAAAATAAAACAAGCTACGCTACTTCCAAGCTTTTTATTTCATTAAACATCTCCCAGTAAGACCCCACTGTAAGAGTCTGTACAGCCTTCAAGGATTTCTAACTTCTTTAATTTTATTCATTCCTTATTTCAACAACAAAGACCCTGCACGCCTTCAGAGGAGTATTAATGATGCAGAAGACCCAAACCTGAACCCTGTGAAAGCCATTACAGCTTGAGGAGACTCGCTGGGTTGATGCCAGCTCAGTTTATTATATTGCCTTTGTTTGTTTCCCTGAAAACACGATGCTACAGTGAACCAGGGGATGTTAATGCATTTCCATGCTATGCTGCATTTGTTTTTATTGCCAGAACTCCGTATTTAATACAGCTGATACCTTCTACGAGGCTAAGACATCTTAATGAGCTCAGCACAACCACGCACAGAGGCCTGCACCAAAGATCACTGCCTCGTGAGCAGTTTACTGGGGCGGGCATGAATCACTGTCCAAATATTACTGCTAGCTGCAGACTAACTAATGCAGTTTTAACAAGCTAAAAACAACTTCCTAAAACAAAGCTGTCATTACAAATAAGCAACGGTGAAGCGGGCACAGAGCAAAACACGCTTACCAAGGGCATCACACGGTGGTAGGAATAACTTTGGTACTTGGCATGTTTCTGTGCTGATAGTGGTAGGGGTTTTTGCGTATATATTCTTTATTCTGGCAATTTCAGTTGTTAAGAGGAACTTTACTGTCAACTTGATGCGTGTATTTGGTATAGGACAATATCCCTTCCACGTCCCAGTACCACTAATAAGCCTGTGCCTGAGGAGTCCCTGCCTACCCCTGTAAGGTACACTCTTACTTGGATTGTAGCTCAGAGGGGTGATACCAGGACCCCAAGATCCAGTAAGTTCTAGGCATATGCCACTGACTGAAAAATACCAGAAAACCCTGAAGTTCTAGACATGCACAAACTAGAATATTACAACACTCAAGCCAAAATGGAAAAGGACCTGACAGAAGTCAACTATCTCAGACCCTATAAATAGCGATGCAAAATGAGACCCTTTGAGCTCTCCTAGATCGAGTGGGCTGCATGCAGCATCTCGCCTGAGCTGAGAAGCCTCTCAGGAACCCCTGCCAACAAAATCAACACAAGACTTGGGTGACACAACCCCCTTGAGACTCACCTCCCACCCATGGAGAAATGCTGAAGCATTGCATTTACTCTAAACATGAAGGGGGAAATTTTGACTACAGGCTTGTCTCTTTTACCCACCTCTCTGGATGTTTGTTTGTATGCTTTTCTGAGTGTGAGCACCTACATATTTCACTGGCCAAGTGTTTCTATGTCTGTAAGTTTTGTATTTATGCATATACACATGCTTTTGTTGGAGATATCTTGTAGTAAATTACTGTGAATCTTGTCAGCCTCAAATCCGTAATTAAGTTGCTGTTTTACTAAGTAGTTATAGTAAGTTCTGCTAAAATCAGCCTTTGATTTATCTCATTTTATTAACAAACCCTAAATAGATGACAAATCAAACTGTGCCAAGCAGTCATCCACGACAGTCCAGCACTGCACCAGAGTAGCACAAGATTTGCTTGTGGGCTTGAACCCAATCTGTGCACTGGCACAGCTCCTTACGTTCTATATACAATTAAAAGAAGGATTGTTATAGAAACATACACACATTTCTGACAAGGTTCTTTTGCACTGCTCTGAGAATAAAGAGAAATCTTTAAATTCATACATAAGCAAAAGCACAACTGATGTGGTATTACTCTGAACAGACAGGAAAAATGAACCAGGTCTCAGTCACAAAACAGAGCTCCCCAGGAGAGACAGCCACATAGAAGCACCTTAAATCCAACAGGTCCTTCTTCTTTGAGTAACTTTGTACATTAATTTTCCAAGCACTAGATGTTTTTTTTTAGGGAGTTACCAACCCCTTCTAATGAGAGTCATACATGCAAGGTGGCCAAATATGGATTAAAAAAAAGTAGTTTTGAGATAACTATGGGTGCTGCATCCCTGCTTTTTCTACACAATTGAATCCTCAGTTGAAGTTTTATACATCTCTTAGCATTCTTCTTCACAATGGAAAAGGAACATTCCGCTTGACTGTGTGTGAAGTTTTCAGCTATTTACTGTCATACAAAAATCAGACTGAATAAAGTAAAATTCACTTAAAGAATCTCACAACATTTTTTGTTATGATTTCAAAATTGTACATCTGCTTGTAACTAAAATGTGGCCACGAGTACAGCCGAGTCATGGGAAAACCAGAATAAACTTACCATGATTTATGAGCTTATAATTTACCACCAAAAAGCAACTGAGCTGTTTGCATGACTGCAATATTCTCTGCCTTCCTAGGTTTGGATTGTACCTAATTAGAACAAAGTATTTCCATTACTTTGAAAACTAATGCCTTTTAAAAGAATTTGTACACTGCAGATAGGACCACATGATAAAGCTGCTTGACTACAAAAAAGGGAGCTGAAAAGCGCTCAATGATACTCAGTGACTAAGTGCCTGGCAGCTCAGGCAGGGGCAGGTGAATGGGGAGTGTGAGAGAGCACGTGTCATCGTTTGGCAGCAGCCATTCGTAATCTGAGGTGAGGTGTAAAGGTTACACCATTTGTATTGACCTGTGGAAGCTGCTGAAGGACTTGGGAGCTGATTAGATCCTGTTGCCCCTCCATCTACAGCCTCCCATCATGAGGCCAAGAGCTCCTCAGCCATTTGTCCCACACAGCCTCCTGAGGCTTTTCGAATGGGCACCTTCAGGAGATCACTGCCCCAGCATTATCTGTGCTTCCTACATTACTAAGCTGTTGCTGCATTATGGATGCTGGCTGTATAACTACTGTGTGCTCTCATCTGTCTGGGTACTATTCCTGACAGCGGCAAGCCAAAAAACAAAGAGACCAGGTCTTAAAGGTCAAGGAATATTATATGTGTCATTTCAACCTATCATCAGCTCAAAAAAAATAAAAAGGAAAAAAAGAGCCAACCACAAAGCCTCTTTTTCTTAGCTTAGTCCAAGTTAACCTTGCTCTAGCTTAAGAAACATTTATCTATTTCACATTTTTCCACTACTTCTAGGGAAATACAAATGAATGTTAAATAAAACACTTAAATCCATATACATACTTGAATCAGGTATCACCATACTTTATAGAAACAGTAAATTAGCCAGGTCCCTTCCTCCAGCATCCTTTTTTTTTTTTGTGGTAGACTAAAAACAGTGCTACAAAATGGCTTCTTTTAACATTCTTGCTTATCCCTACCATTATTATGAATAATGCTTATGAACCATGAAAGGGATGCTTGGAGGGCAGCCCTAAACCCAAGCCCAGCGCAAGGATTGTGCTCTCCCCTTCACAAGCAAAAAAGGACTTTATGAATGGTCTTTGTACTGAACTTCTGCACAAGTCTGCATTCTACCTTGTTTATATATGAATTCATTCTCCCTCTGAGCAGTCTCCCATTTTTCCTGCTTTGGTCACTTGTCCCTGATAAACCAAGTTGAAAACTGCAGGAGAAATTCTCATTCATCTAAAAAAGAATAAAAGTATCAGTGGGAGTTTTCCAGTTTGGAACTCAATATTCAGGAGTGTAGAAAGCGTATTGCATAATATTTTCTGTCAACAATACCAGATGCATTTCTAATAGAAATAATTTGTGGGATATTTATTTATTGACAGTTCAAATGACCAAACATTGTTCTATCTTGATGTTTTGTATAATTTGCTATCTGAGCAAAGGTTAAGGACCACACCTGACTCCTTTATAAAGCTGTCAGTGGTATTTCCTCATAGGTTAGAATCCTGGGGTTCAATATGAAACTTCAGCTGAATTTTTATGGCACAACTGTAACCAAACAGTAGCAAAAGGCTCTGGTTTAGGTCAGTACAAAAAGCTTGCAGAAAGGGCAAAAAAAAGCACATAGCTAAATCTATATGAAAATACAAACTGATGATAAATTAAACTCAAAATACATCATTTAATCCTACCAGGTATCTTCCTAAATTTCAGCTCCAACCACTAAAAAACACTTACCATGAATGGAGAATTTTCTTCTGTCAGGAAGATGACAGTTTTGGGCAGGTAATTCACAACAGCCTGTTCCTGTGGACCAGGAAGCACAGCTAGAGAGTGTAACTGCAAGGACTAAACTGGGTAGAGAAGGAACCGTTGTCAACCTAAACTGTTTCAAAGCCAATTCTGTTTCCTAGGCTGGAGACAGTCCTTTGCCCATGTAGAGCACATTTAAAGACCAGGGTTCTTGACATGGTAGATTAGGTCATTCTTCCATGCATTTTGCCTGCTGTGTAATTCCACAACTAACAATCTTTGTGGCAGTTCCAGATAAAACCATCCTTAATGGCTTTTAAAGACAGCATTTTTTTCCCCCTGAAATTAAAACCTTTTCAGGTTTGGTTTTTTTTTTTAATCACAAGAAAATTTCCTGCTGCCAATACCGGTAACATTAATTATTTAACCAAAATAAATGCACCTGTTAATGTGTTTACTTAAGCATACAAAGCTCTTTATTTGATGTTATTTGTATTTAAGATTTCCTGTTTTCCCTGAAGTATTTATTATCCGAGGCATGATTCTTTTAATCTTAGATATACTCTGGGAGAGAAGTATGATTTTATATCAGCATTTCTTAGCTGCTTTTATCATGAATATATATATATCTATATATAACAAGCCATGCTAATGAGCTGTCTAGTATTCATATGTTAGACTTCTCATTTTCTATGGAAATTCCAAGAATACTAGTTTTAGGTGCATGGTAATGACGGGATTCAAAGCAAATAAGGAGGAGGAAATCTGCAAGTGGAAGTGAATGAGAAACAGATTAGTACATTGTCAATGTGCTTTACATTGGTATAAAATTATTAAGCATGTAATTAAGTAGGATCAATTGCACTGTTTGTTTTTGGGGGAATGTTTTAGCTATTTTAGATGTTTCATCTTTAAGAATTTAATTTCACACTTTAATGATCTTCTTGTACTTTCCTCCTCCTGCTATGCAGTCATATAGTCAGCACACGCATGAAATCATCTACATATCAAGAAGTGACTAGGGTGGAAGGCCAGGCCAAAGTCACTGCAGAGGAAGCCAAGAACAAGACAAATTAAATAATTTTGTAAATACAAAAATAGTTCAGTTCAGCTGACCTCATTCATCAGACGCATTCAAATCCCCAGGATTGTTAGCAGGAAAGAAATTATACAGTTACTTGCTGCAACTACAGCTTTGACCTGGCTAACCTCAGAGATATCTCCACTGCAGCCAAAGTGAAATGAGGTTTGGCATTATAGGAGCCTAATGAGTAAAACCATCAGCCTTCAGTACATTTACATCTACATGCAGGTCACAGGAATAAATAAAAAAAAAAACAAACTGAAAATCCATGTTTGGGTAAGGTGGAGAGAAACAGAGAGAGAAAAGACTACTCTCTGCCTTGGATAGACAACTTTCTACTGATAAACTTCCTGCTTCCTTACTAAACGAAGACCCAATTGTGAAAATAAGGCTCCTATTAAACTGAATTGTCTCATTTTGAACAGGGAACTACAAATCAACGAAACAAAGCATTTGTTATTATGGAAAACATCTGCATAGGTTCCCTTATTAATATTATATGCTGGACAAAACACACACTGTCCCTGCGGTCCCATCTCACCACATGTTCTACACAGGACTTCCCAGGGACTGAAAGAAGAGCAATGGCCACCAGCAACACTGGATTAAAGGGGTGAGGAAGTTAGAGACAAATTCCTTGAAAGGCAAGACAACAACAGCTGTTATTTATTCTACTGAAAATATACTCAGAGAAGATAGATCTCAGTAACATTAAAGTAACTTTATTATTGTACTGAACAGGTATCATACTATGTAACTTCTCTCTATTATTTGTAATATCCATTATTTGTACCTGGTTTTTTACTTGAACTTTCTATTGGCTTTAGTTTACCTAATTACTTCTTGCTGTAAGAAGCTAGAAAAACAAATACTGCAGCAAATTAGAGATCTACCTTAGACATTGTTAAGTAGCTCCAAAAATTACTCCAGTAATAAATAACCTGGTACAGAAGTAGAGAAGAAGTCCGAATGGGATAGAAAATGCCATCTCAATATTCTCTATAGCCGGAGTGTAAAGGCAGTGAGAAAAGCTCTTCGTAGCCTTGGTAAACTTCTGAATGCTTAAGTAGTGAAGCACAGAGAAGAAACACTTCAGAGGTAATTTCATTACAAGATGAAAAGAAGGGAAAAGGAGGAAGAGAGGAAAAAAAAATAACACACAACAAAAACCTATTTTTTTTTTCACCTAGATTGTTTCAATACTGAGATAATTAAAAATAAGTTTGCCACAACTTTACTTTGAAGTAACTCATGTAACTGAAAAAAACACCATTAACAGCTTTACCTTCTAAGAAGCTGTGCCTTGAATGAAGTTATAAATGTCAGATGGTAAAACTGAATTCAGCAATCTCCATGAGGAAATATATACAGAAACTTGGGCCCAATCCTATAAACAGTTGTTCTCATGAGCGGAATTAACTTGAAATTATTTCTTATTGAGTATATCCAAGTTTCACATATAATTTAAGACCTATTTCTGAGGGCACACTCACAGTCCTATAAAATAGATGCACCAGGATGCTAATGCATCTTTGAATAACGGAAGATCAAGGCATTAAGCAATGCAGACTTCAAAAGACATCATTTGGCACACTTAAAGTTTCACCCAGAAGTAGTGGGGCATGAGTATACTACTAAAACACGGAGTTTCCAGATTTGATCCATACATCCATAACTTAGCATAAGGAACTAAATCCTGAAGGATACTTCTTGAAGTGAAATCTTTTCCATCATTTCCTTTTCTGCTTTATTAAAAGGATAAGGTGGAGCTTAGTGGAATCCAGACTGCTGGCTCCAGAGACTTACACTCCTTTGTCATAGTTACGTATTATACTTTGGGAGCAGGGTCTTTGTCTTGCATTATTTCTTTGTCCACAGCAAAGTCCCCTCTTTGCTGACTAAAGCTACTGTGCATTTTATTATTAATAACACGTTTAAAATATTTTTTTTAAAATCACAGATCTATTTTCTAAAACAGCATTCTTACTTTTCTTCCAGAAAGCCATCTGCCTGCTAACGAGAGTTGTTTTCATCAGTGATTTTGACAAAAAAAATGGTTATTACACTTGAGCACTTTTTAAGTGACAAATAAAGAATATCATCCAGCCCACTATTTAAATACATTACATTTCTCCCAGTACAGGATCTCCAGGCCAGATGTATATTATAATTACAAACATTTATAATGAGTCTCAGTGCAATTGAGGCCTGAGGTGAAGTGGCTTCACCTCAGATAAAAATCTTTCAACAAGAAATTTCATACATAAGATTGCTGTAATTTATAAATCCCTGCATTATCAAAAATTACCTTTTTATACCAGCAATACCAAAAAGCCCTTTGATGATGCCATATACTTACTGGTTTGTTTTGTTTTTTTTTTTCTCTAAATGTGATTTAAAGTGTTATCAGCGCCTAATCAATAGACAGTGCTGTTATACCTTAATTTCTCTACCTCCCTTTTAGCAAACCTATTCCTGGTAAGGAGTGCAATGACAGCCTAAAAATCACTCACACTCATCATGAAATTTGGCTGAATTATCCTGATAAAGGTGCATTCCTCATTTCCCAAAATACTTCCTTTTTGTGCTGCTGACTACTGAAGAGAAGTAGCATAGCAAGGCAGCAAGAGACAAAGGACTGTTAATAGAATGGAAAAAAGCAAGAGAGAAAATGAAGGAATTAGAACTAGGACATCAGTGAAAAGAGAAGGATGAGATCCACAAGAGAGGAAAGCGAATTGGTTTAGGATGATGACAGAGGGAAAATAAAGTACACAGTGGATGAAAAATAGTTTTCACAGTAGTTTTAGTAGCTTTGTCAGCAGAACTATGAAAAAATAGTAAGAAAAGTGGGAATATAATGAAGAAAGGAATAGTGAGGATTAGGGGTAAATAAAACAAATAAATGTGTTTAAACTGCAGAGGCAGAGTAAAAGGGATAACTGACGTACCAAAGGTCCTGAGAGAATTGCAAGGACATAAATACGAAAGGAAAGAGGAGGAAAGGAAAAAAAGTAATAAAACAGTTATGAAAAAGAATGCAAATTAAATGGATTACAAAAGAAAAAACCAACCAAACAAAATCCAATGTGCATGGAAATAGGGACAAAAACACTGGAGGAAAAAAGTTCACATCTAACTAAGTAAAGAGCTTTTAAAAACCACAAGTAAAAAAAAAAAAACACACTGCAACCTCACATCTCTCCCCTCTGCCACTTGCCTCACGATAAATCACTGCCCCACTTTTTCCAGCAGACAGAGAATTCTTCTCCCAGTGTATCCTAGAGACTCACTGGTGCAGTTTTTTTCAAGCACAGCATTAATGTTTAGCTCTTCCTGTGCTGACAGTGCAGGAGACATCCCTCCTGTGAAACCAGAGAGGACTGCACCTGTACCAACAAGACAGCCTACACCCAAACTGTGCTTAACACAAACATGGGTTCTATTGGTGGCCAAATACTGTAGAGAAAGTCAATGCTGGGAAAAAAAAATAAAATAAATAAAAATCATTCACTTAGGTTTAACAGCCAGCACAACCTCATGAAAGAGGAATTTCGCCAAGTCTCTCCATCTCTTCTTGCCATTTGCAACTTTCTTTGGGGTGTAATTTATAGCTTAGCTAGGAAAATAAAACGGCATTCGGTTAAAAATTTGAAAACAAAGTCATGGCCAAAGTATGAATTACTTTTATAGGTTTTTTCAAAAGATTGATCATTTCATTTTCTTGTCTTGTGAGTATATATCCCATTAGATCTGCTTCTGTGTAGGAAGTGTAATTTTAGCAAGCAATTAATCCATAAATGAGCTGTTTCAGAGTTTTAGGCATTGAGTATCACCCTTCAAAGGCTCAGTTCTGGCCTTGTATTATACCTCCATGTTTCCACAGACCTTAAAAGAGGCTCATTTTGTCAGCAATCATTTAATTGAATTCCCCATGAACCACTTTTGGAAAACCATGCACAAGATAATCAGCCATAGATATAGGAGAAAGAAAAAAAAAAAAAAAAGAGGAGCATTTCTAATGACCGTGCACTGAGAAATACAGTGACCTTTAAGTCCTTCAATACTGAACTTGTTGTTGCATACTTTATTCCAAAAGAAAATATGCAGCCAGAGAGCTACAGAACTTATACTTATTTGAACCTAGACCTCTTACCAAGGATGCGGAGTTTGTGTGATAGCAACACTAACTCCCCCTGTAGTTCTCATCTTTTACACAGGCAGGAGATTCTGAGGTTTCAACACCACAACCCCACCTCTAAGTTCATAAATAAACATCTAGAAATAATTGCCCTATGTAGAAAAGCAAATAATTACTAGTAAGCCAGAAACAAGCCAGCTATACAAAAACCTGGTGGCCTATACTGCAAGTTAACATGACTATTTGTATTGGTTAGTTGTAAATAATTGTTTAACACATTAACTTTGGAATGATGATCAAATTGTCTTGCAAAGTCTTCAACTACCTTTTAAGGCAATTATTTCTGGCTGAAACGGGATTGGGTGTATGGACTACGTAAAGGGAAATGTTAAAGAACATTCAAGACTAGAAGCCAGAGTAGAAATGAACACAGAAGAGAAAACGAACTGTAAAACAAGGAAAAAAAAAAAAAAAAAGAGTTGTTAAATGCTTTTGATCTTTAAATTACTGTAGAAAAATTAGCAGAAGTGAGTAGTTCTAGTCCCTGCCAAATTCCAATGCTTAGCTGACTGTAGCATGTCACTTTCAAAACAATCATTCAAGAGAAAATATTTTTTTTTATTCACAAAACTAACACTGCAGCCCCCTACAAAATGAACGCTGCTGGATGCCAAAGACCTATTGCTAATGCTTTACAGATAAGGCAGCAGAGCCTGACAAGTCACCAGCCTGACAAGACTCGCTATACTTCTAATACCAGTTGTATAGACTTACACCTTGCTCTTGCAATAGCCTGGTGTTCAGTACAGTGTAAATTTTAGTTACTACAGCATTACCTGGTTGACGGGGTATATGATACATACAATAGGTGTTCAGTCTACCATAGCATTCCTCAAGCACTTTGTTATCTGTCCTTTCAAACATTCGCTGTTGTGGAAAGAGATCTTCCTACCTTCTTCTAGGAGTTACCATGGACACACAGAGCCACCCCTAAAAACAAAACAAAATCCAACCAACCCCAATTTTTTTTTTTTTAATAATAAATTAAAAGGAGGCATAAGCTTAGCAATTCTGTACTTCAGATGGCAGAATACAATGGAACTCCAAGCAAAAGGAACACTACCTCCCTTCTGCTGGGACTCATCAGCCAGTGATCGACACTATCACCATTCAGTGTTCCACCAACACATTTGCTTGGCGTTCATTTGCTGCACATGTCAGTCCTGTCCATGGGCTGTATAGACACATGTACTACTGGGATCAGATAGAGATACTCCTGTGGTGGGCTGACTGTGGCCAGTTGCCAAACGCCCATCCAGCCACTCACTTGCTCCCTTCTCCTCAACTGCATGTGGGAGAAAATAAGATGGAAGAGCTCATATGTTGAGATTAAAGAGAAGATAACTCAGTGTCACGGGCAAAACACACCCAACTCGGGGGAGATTAATGTAACTGAGAACCAGATTGCAGCCTCTGCTAGGAAAACCTGCTACAGCACGGGCTTCTTTCCATAGGCCACAGTTACTTCAGGAAGTTTCCACCTGCTCGTCCATGGTGTTCCATGGACTGCAGGGCAGTCTCTGCCCTGGCACTCGCAGCCCCTCTGCTGCTGACGCGGCCGCCTCCTCCTCTGACCTCAGTGTTCCCAGGGCCGTTTCCTTCCTCGCTCCTACTGGCATTTTGCCTTTTCTAAAATACGTTTCCCGGAGGCATCACCAACATCAAAGAGAGGCCCAGCTCTGCCCTGGAGACATTGTGGAACCAGTTGTGCCCAGCATGGCGCAGCCCCAGCCTCTCCTCCAGAGGCCTCCACAGCCCTGGCTGCCAATACCCACACCCAAGCCAAGTCCAAATACCACAACGCTAACAGCAAGTTCCACACCAACTTTAACCACACCAAGTATTCAAAGTCACGCAAAATGAATGACCTAGTTTTATTCAGGGAAAGATAACACACGTATTTCAGTAATTTGACACTGTGCTTATGTCTCAGAAGTAGTATTACTGTCTGTGGGGAAATAAAAAGGAATTGTCTCTGAATGTTCTCTAGAGCTTCAATACCATTGCTTATACACTGCTTGTGACAAAGTAGGGGAAAAACATAAAGGTTATTCCCTGGCCCAAGACAAGTGCTTCCCTGTACCCAAAGATGAGGCAGTTCAGAGGGAAAAGGAGCAAAATGAGTGGTGAGAAATGAAGAAACATCCCCACACTAGGAACCACCTCAGGAAGACAACTGGGCCTCATCACCACTGCTCCCAAATGGCCCAGCGCAACAACTTCAACTCTTCCAGACCAGCTGCAATGCAAGATTTGTCTCAATGGGGTACTTCTCTGTAACCTTTCCAAAAGCTTAGAGGGTATGAGCACCATCGACATTCATCCTTTCCAGACTGTTTCCTCTAATACTCAGTTAACTACCAGAACATCAGCAATCCCAACACACCAGCAAAATGACCTTTCCTGAAGGGGCTGAGTACGGCAGTTTTCCCAAACGATGAAGGGAAGAGAAAGAGGTCAGAAGCTTAAGCCCACATAGCTGTCACAAAGGCGTTCACCACAGGGAAAGGGATAGACAACAGCAAACTATCTAAAGGGATCAAGCAGAGCAGACTTTAGAGGCTATATGCCAGAAAATAAGATGGCAAAACCAACAGCCATAATAAATACATCGTTATATACTTCATATATCTTTTCTTTGCCAGTGGTTACCAAACACAGTAACTTTGACAGGGAAAACAGTGGCAAGGGGAAAAAAAGAAACAAAAAAGAGAAAAAAAAAAAAAGGGAGGAAAATCCTCCATGGGAAGGGTGTTTGCTTTCAGGTCTGTAAAAAATATATTAGGAAAGTTAATTCTACTTCAAAACATCCATCTTGTTCTGTCACCAGCACTTACTTTCACCAGCTAACATAAAAGCACAGCAATATTGTATTGCCGCATTAAGCATTTAACTTAATGTTATGTAAACGAGCAGAAGTTTCACAATAGTTGTTGATATTTGTCATTTTGTTGTGGTTCATTTCCCACAAGAGCTTCAGCAGTTAAGTGTTACCCTACTGATATGAAAGATCCTGATTCAGAGAGAAAAAGTGACTACACAGTCATCACCTTAAGGCAGTTTAAAACGACCAGTAACACGGACAGGTAAGTCGATGAAGAATTTATGTAAGCAGATATTTTATTTACTGGATTCTTTGTTCAATAGTAACAGAATCACAGAACAATAGGGGTTGGAAAGGACCTCAAAAGATCACCTAGTCCAACCCCCCTGCCAGAGCAGGGCCACCTAGAGCAGCTCACACAGGAACACGTCCAGGCAGATTTTCAATGTCTCCAGAGAAGGAGATTCTACAGCCTCTCTGGGCAGCCTGTTCCGGGGCTCTGTCACCCTCACTGTGAAAAAGTTGTTCCTTATGTTTACGCGAAACCTCCTATGCTCCAGCTCATACCCATTACCCCTTGTCCTATCACTGGATGTCACTGAGAAGAGTCTGGCTCCTCCTCCCAACACTCACCCTTTACATGTTTATAGACATTAATGAGGTCACCCCTCAGTCTCCTTTTCTCCAGGCTAAACAGAACCAGCTCATAAGAACTCTCCTTATAAGGGAGATGCTCCACTCCCTTAATCATCTTAGTGGCTCTGCACTGGACTCTCTCCAGTAGCTCCCTGTCTTTCTTGAACTGGGTTGCCCAGAACTGGACACAGTACTCCAGGTGGGGTCTCACCAGCACAGAGTAGAGGGGGAAAAGAACCTCCCTCGACCTGGTGGCCGCACTATTCTTAATGCATTCCAGGATGCCCCTGGCCTTCTTGGCCACAAGGGCACATTGTTGGCTCATGGCCATCCTCTTGTCCACCATGACTCCCAGATCCTTTTCCCCAGAGATGCTTTCCGACAGATCAGTCCCCAACCTGTGCTGATACATGGGGTTGTTTTTTCCACAGATGCAGTACTTTACACTTGCCCGTATTGAACTTCATTAGATTTCTCCCTGCCCAGCTCCCCAGCCTGTCCAGGTCACACTGGACGGCAGCACAGCCTTCTGGCGTGTCAGCCACTCCTACCAGTTTTGTATCATCAAACTTGCTCAGGGTACACTCTATCCCTTTGTCCAGGTCATTGATGAATATACAGAACAGGACTGACCCCTGGGGAAAACCACTACCCACAGGCCTTCCGCTAGACTCTGCTCCACTGACCACAACTCTCTCAAGGGCTCTGACCTTCAACCAATTTCCAATCCTTCTCACCACACAACCATCCAAGCTGCACTTTTTAAGGTTGGCTGTGAGGATACAGCATGCAGCAAAACTATAAAGAGTGAAAACACAAGAAAACATTTTTCCCTCGTGTTGAGTGTTTTATTCATTTAGCTTCAATATCATCATAGTAGCTCATCTTCAATGTATGCAAGCTATTTATTGATCTGGGATTTTCCAAAGCTACTTAAGAGTGGTTTGGGAACCTGGCTTCTATTGAATTTCAATGAATCTATTCATAAAAGAATTAGGAGCTTTAGAAAATTTTGTCTTTATTGCTTCATACCACAGGAGCAACATGGCATCCAATTATCTTATCCATTGCTGGTAAAAAAACTACCATTGAGGTACCAAATTAACAAGTTTTAAGCTTATGAAACTAGTCTCACATAATTAACATCCAGAAAATGAAAGAAGCTACTGTAGCAATCAAACTGAGACTCAGCCTTTTAAACAAAGTATTTCTGTTTGTTGCCTTTCTTTTGCTCCTCCAACTTCAGTTTGATCATTATTACAGAAGATGACATTCCCTTGACATCCCAGAGAAATATTATCATCAGAGATAATTTCAACACATTATGATAAGCCTACATCTACTCAAACTTCTAGAGACAGAGATCACTCAATTTTGACTATTTGTTAATGGAAACTGGGGTTCGTTCAATTCAGCATCAGTCAGGTACAAATAAATTGTGTATGTGACATATATTCAAAAGAGTAATTTGGATTCCATTTGAAAAAAAGCTTGACTACAAGGATAACAAAGAAAGTTCAGCATGGACAATGCGAGGGGCAGAACTGCAGTCTGGTGGTACAGTGTGAAATGCATTCAGAGTTTTGATGCTGCTAAAATAACCGAGCGTCAAGCACTTTCATGTCTTGGTTGTAAGAGATTTCATATTGTATTGTGGTTTCTTTCCCCGCTCTCGTAAAATATTCATGATATTCAAGCAACACTTAGGGTCATAGATGGTTCTAATGGGCAACTGTGCCTTAGCAAAGCACCGCCGCCGGCAACGTTCCACAGAACGATATGAAAAGAGTGCAGGGTATACTTGTGCCAGACCTCATGTCTCTCATCACAGAGGAGGTATCAGGCAGTGTTATAGCACCTTCCTCTACTTTACGGCTAAGAAACAATAAACCAGCCCTTGCTGGAAGTGCTGCTGCATGGAGCATTACAAAACACAAACACAATCAATGTGTACAGTTCCAGAAAGAAGCTACAGAAAATAAGCAATTTCTTTTCTTGCTCCTTTGCTTCACCTTGCCTTAGCACAATGCATTCTGACAGAGAGGAGTTTGTGAACTGAGATTAGAAAACAATATGCAAGACAGACAAATTCTGAAGCTGACAACACAAACACAAAAAAACCCCAACCAAACCTCCTTAAGTACTGGATGGAGTCATTTGCCAATATACCTTTTAGATCTCAACACCGATGGCAGAAGTTTGATGAGGAAACCAGGTAATCGTACATCAAATTTGATGTATAGACTTCTGAAGCCATTGCTATACTTTGGACAACCATATGGCTTATGGAGAGAGGAGTATGTTATTTAGAGATACAACTGTAGAAGGCAACACACATTGGCACCTCATGTGAAAATGTTGTAAATGGCATTTGAAATACAATTAGTGAACTTCCCTACTTAAGCCCCTATACAAGTTGCTGAGAAAAAATGCTTAAAGCTTAAAGCCAATACTAGTGGAAAGAATGGTAAAATAAGGAAAAAAAAAATCACAAGAACATAAAATCTTATAAGAAAAACAGTATTAAATAGGTGTTTTCAACCCCGAGTGCCTAAAGCAGGCAGTAGTGAACAGACCCTAGGCGATAACAAAAGATTGTCACTAGTTTTGTTTTAATTCTATGCATTTTAACAGTACCTTTGGCTTTCATAATTGTCCCATGAAAACAGTTCAATAGATGAGCTTACAGATAGCAATTTTATTTTTTATTTTCTCTTTACAGTAAGGAAATCCTCTAAATATTTGCATCAACCTCCTGACCAACAGCTCTCTGTAAAAGTCAAACATGTCTGGCCAGATTCTGGGCTGTCTAATAGAGTTCTATTGATTTCAAGTGAGCTTGCTGGTTTAGCCTACTGAAGAACCTAGCATCAGCCGATTACATTAGGTAAATTGATTTTTGAATCCTGACTATTTGCAAAAACCTTAGGAACAACCTAGGGAGACTTACCACCCAAGAAAGGGTAGAAATCACTTGGTCAAGAGTTATTAATATAATTTTATCCCCCCCCCAGATCAATTTCCTCACAAATGACTCAGGAATAGAAAAGCAACAAGAATTTGTCCACTAAATTATTCATTAACAAGTTACTGAGCCAGGTTCTTTAGCACTATAAAAAGCAGCTGTTTCACTGAGAGCAGAAAGAATTACAGCTGCTAAGAAACAGAGGAGAACACAGGTATAAGGTGCCATAGGAATTGAATTCTGGTTTTACAAAGCTACTTGTGAGACCATTTAAATGGAAGATGGGAAGTAGAAGTGGAACAGACTGGTGATGGAAGTTGTCCGTCAGCTCAGAAGAACATGATCAGTGACAAGAAACCTCGTTCACACTCATTGAAAGCCAGGGCAAGATGCACCTGCCTAAAGTCTTGTCCCAACCTTCGCCTACTCAGAACTTCTTCTGCCAAAGCAGAATTCAGTTATAACTAGGAATGCCACCTTTTTCCTCCTTTCTGTCCAACCCTAGTTCTTTATTACTAGTGCTAATGAAGGGACTAGATTGTATAACTTTTGGGTGGATTCCTGATGCAATTAGTTAATACAGTCATATCATTTGTACTGCCTAATAAACAGATTTTGCAATAGAACCTGAATGTTAACACACCACTAAGAGAGGCTACAAAGATATTTAGGTCCTAGAATTTTCTACAAATAGATGGTTGAGCAATGAGACTAATAAGACTTTTCATATTGTCACTGTGGGAAAAGCTGTAGCATGAGAACTTCTCTCCTTTTATACACCTTGAAATCCCCACAGGAGAGAAGTTAAGAACTTCCACTTGCAGGAAAAGCTTTGATCAATGATTGCATGTTATTAGAACCCAGAAAACCCTATTACTAGGCACAAATCCACAGAAAATCAATCAACCTCCATTTGTTTATGGCTATAGGAACAACTAGCAATATCTGTCAGGCTGCACCAAACAATTCATCATACGTAAGTCAGCAAAGAGCTGACAAATAGAGGCCGCATTCATCTATAAACAAACAGACACATGACTCAGTGCATTAGAACTGGAAGGTGCTGCATCCCTGGCATTAACACCACAGAGTCCTCAAATATTTCATAAGAATATTTGCAAGAGTTTGTAATTCCTTACAGACACCATGATGCAAAGTATCAGCAGGAAAATTCAGGAACATTACATTCATCTCTAATGAGAAACAACTTACGTGATGAAGAAATAGTCCATTTGACAGCAAATTAAGCTGACCAGACAAGCACAGAACTATCAAGACAAAAATATATAATTGTGAACAAATATGCAAGGAAGTTTCCCCCAGCATCCCAGTGCTACTGCTTTGTTCTCACACAGAGCCCTGGGCTGAGTTGAACTTGAAGGGTGAGACAGGGCACCAGACCCAACACAACTACCCATCTCAGCCCATACAGCCAAGCTTTGCTCAGGCACCTCATTAACCAGCAGCTCAAAGGGCTATGTAAGCTGTGTGTACATAAGGATGCAAACATTTTCCTGCACTACAACCAGAAAAGCAACAATGCTAACTCCTACCTTTGACTTAAGGCAATTTAAGTAATTCATCCTACAGAAATCCTACTTCCCATTGTTAGCATTTGCAAAGGGAAAGGTGTTTCCCAGACCAAGCTGGCTGATGTCAGGACAAGTTCATACTTGCCCCCCCTCCCCTGCCCCGAATCCTCATTTCTTCAAGCCATCAATAAACTTCAAAGATTGTTTTTAATATGCTGTGACTTCAAATAGCATTACTAAACACAGATCTTATGGTCCTGTACAATAAAACCTGCAAAGTTCTCAAGAGGAAAATATCTAGGCATCCAGCAAGCTGCTGGATCTGGAACTAGGTGCTAAATATCAGAAGGCAAATTAAAACCTGAGTGTGTGACAAGTTTTGTGCTCTTAGTGTGATATTCACTAGTTAAAAAAAAGAAAAAAACACCTTTTAACTGCATATACTAACACTGTGCTTGAAAATATATAACAGAAGATGGTAATGAAACATCAGTGCAGCTATAAAAATCTTAACTGTACCTGATGCTTCCAACTCCAGTACTTTGTTTTTGACAGTTCGGAAGTGTTTCAAAGGCAGTTAATCACAGCACCCTCACCACAGCCCCGGAGGCAATTTTCCTATCTGTTCCAGAGAACAGACTCTGGAGATGGAAGGTTGCAATCATCAGTGCCATGTTTGCCCAGACAGAAATGGTTTCCAGACATCTTGAATTTCTGTCCCTCATTATAAAGATTAGACTCCTTAATACTGTCTGATGGGTCATATTTTTTGTTCTTTTAGAGGTAACACATGTTTCTAGCCTTCCCGATTGTCAGTGTTGCTTTGATACAAAATACATGGTTCATCTCTTACATTAAGTGATTATCCTAAGGATAAAATCAGGAAATTCCCTCATTTTCCTCAGAACTTGGGAAATAAGGAAACATTAAGATTTAATATCAGCTCATCAGTAGTCTACAAGGCTGATAAAAGTCTGTAAGGTTGCTACTCTGGTCTTCAGAAGCTCTTAGCCACATGGAAGAAAAACAAGGTCTTTTATTCTAATTAAACATGTTTTATTAAAGCCTTCCCTCATTCTCCTTTCTTAGCATCCTTCCCCCTCATAGTTGTTACATCTTCTTTCATTCCTCCCTTTGATGCTTGCGTGCGCTTCATACTTCTATTGAAAACATTTTGCACTATTCATTTCCCCTGGATGTACTTAGAGGAATACATCTTTCCTGCGTCTGACTTTGCCTCTGCCCTCTACAGCTCATGTACAGCTCAGTGAGAGCACAGAAAACATCTGCTCTGGAGATAGCGTTCATTACGAAGTGACACATGAACAAAACACCTTCCATCTCTTCCATTTCTTTTGTCTCTCACCTACACAGCGAATGTAACCTGTTGCCCTTGATATAAAGACTTACTCAGGATTTATAAAAAAATATATATTTAATCCATCCTTTCAATTTTGTAATTACTGCTACTATAAATGTTACCATTAAAAGAATGATAAAAGTTTGGCTGCTTTACTTACATGTTTCTAAAGACTCGTCTGAACCATCAGGACAATCGGGCTCTCCATCACACAGCCAGTGCTGGGAGACACAAGTCACGTAATCATGACACAGAAACTCTCCTACGTCACATAACTGATGTTCTTCTGAAAATGAGAATGGTTTAGAATGCAATGATTAAAAACAAAGGAAAATAAAGTGGCACAATGAAAATGAAAAGTGAAAACAAAGTGATTCTGAAATCAGAGGAAAAATAGAAGCAATGTCAAGTAATAATGTAATGGCATCTAATGCCCCTACTTAGGCTGTAGAGCCCTAACATCCAGATTCAGCACTTCAGTGGGAGCATCCCACAACTGTTTCAACCAGACATGAACAGCATCAGAATTTCTTAGAATTCCGTTTCATAGATTATGCCCTTTCCCTCTATTTCATCATGAAGTAAGTTTGTTTACTAGATAACAATTAACAAGCTTCAATTTCATTCAGTAGGGAGGAAACCCTGTTCTTCTCACCTGCCCCAGAAAAAGCTTCTAAATTGTTGTTTCAAGTAATCAAATTTTCAAGAATGTATTTTTGTAAGCAAAGGTCTTTTTATACAAACATATCTAAGTTTTTACTATTCCTTTAGGTATATATTTTAATGATCAAATCCTCTCTCAATTTTACAGAAAAAATACCTTATATTTCATGTCTCAAATGTGCAAACAAAGGATTTAGTTATTTTACTATTATACCATAAATATATGAAATTTATATTATTTTATTTAAGTCAAAACTGAAGCACCTTGAAAACAATGGCCTTAAAAAGAGGGCAGTTTTGGAAACCTAGTACACCCAAACTATCTGCTGGATTCAACCACCGATGTCTGACGTCCTTGAGATTTTCAGTTAATTAACTCAAGACTATTCCATCATCAATTTATGTAAAACTATTCTAGCATTAATTAAAGCTCACAAAACCTCCTTCCCTCCACAAGGTTACATTGCAGATTGCTGGGAAAAGGTTTCTTGGCTATTCTGACAATGATACTAGTGAGAAATAACTTCACTGGAGTCGACACTGTTACAAAGGTATAAGAACAGATATAAATAAGGAGAGAATCAATTCCACTTGTAGATCTATCCATTGGTTTAGTGAATACCAAAGCCAGCTGGTCCTGTTATTTTTTCCTTATCACTATTGGCATGTTGTAAGTCAGTGCACTCTACACCACTGGGGTCAACGCCTGCCGAACTGAGTTGCTCTCTTGACAGACCTTTGTCACCGCAGCTTGTGCTTAAGTGTTTCCACTTTTCAGGAAGCCCTGAGATACTCATTTCATAATCTGGTATGTCAACTGGCAAGAAGCATGTTCCTCAGAACATCTCACTGGCCTTCTGAAGAAAACATCTATTTTGCAGATGCTATATATATATATATTCTGCTGTCTGATCACTGCAAGATGAGCTTCTAAACATGCTGACTCTGAGCTTCAAAGGAAAAAAAAAATAAGGTGCAGGTTTTGGGGACATTTATGTATTATTTCTCTAAAAAAAATAACCATGAGAAACACTTCCTTAAAATTCATCATTTCAGATATGCACACCTCATTTTCCAGGTCAGTCTCTAAAGCTATTGAGAGCTACAGTGTCAAACGAGCCAAAGTTGCAGCTACTCAATAGATAAGTTTCATATGGCTGAAACCATCTACATCACATCTTCTATAACTCAGCAAATATCAAAGCGTTTTTGTTATATTTTAATTCACTGCCTTTACTTCTACAGCAAACAGTGCCCAGTTGTTCAAGTTGTTTTATCTACTCTGAAAAAAAAGATGAGCGAGCGTATAATTAAAAGTGTAAGCTGACGTGCGCGTGGAAGTGGGTTTGCTTAAATCTTTCAGGGAGATGATTAGAAGTCCTGCCTTGTGATAGTGCTTCTTGAAAAACTATCTTGGAAATCAGAAAGAGGGAGGGAGTTTGGCAAGATTCAGCCTATATCAAAGACATCCAGTAATGAGAGCAACATTTGTATGAAGAACTGTTTCATATTTGTTTTTACAACATTCTTGAAATCCACAATAATTCTTGTTTCTTTAAGGAAGCCTTGTACTACAATGTGAATTTTCATTTCCTGCATGGAATCATTCAGATTGGAAAAGACCCTTGGGATTGAATCCATTAACCCTACACTACCAAGTTCACCCCTAAACCCTGTCCCCCAACACCACATCTAAACGACCCTTAAACACATCCAGGGATGGCCACTCAACCATCTCCCTGGGTATCCTATTCCAGTTAGCATGTTACATAACTATTTGTAACAAACCTGGGAATATTAAAACTAGCAAAAAACCTGGTGTTCTCTACCATATGCATTTATTTATACCCCGCAAGAGCAATTATTTCTCAGAGCAAAATATAGTTGAAAAGGCTGACATTGTGAATGAAGACTCCCAGGATCAATTAATTTCAAATTAGATTTTAATAAATGTTTATATTTATAGATTTCTGAACTGACAGCTAAGTATAAAAAAAGTTAATGAATAAATATAAAATTGTAGAAGTTGTGAAAACACTTAGTAAGTTTACACAAGTGACTGGTTCTACATGAACCTACACAATTACCTACATGCACAATATCTATGGCACGTAAAAAAATATGTATTTTATTCCCAATGTCCTAACTGACAATAATTGGTCAAAATGAGAAATCAATGTTGTCATTTATGCCAAAATGCAGTTATCCCAAGTCTAATTATATACTGCAGCAAAGAGAGCCCAGCATTAAGAAAAATCACTCTTGAAGCTCATGAAGAATTTCAGTCTAGTTATTTAAATTTGTAAACAAACCTTACAGTGATACTATTGAAATCACTGTGAAATGTGCAGAACTGCTCTTCTGTAGCTTTTTGGTGTGATGTCTCTATTAAACCCTGTCCATATGTCCCTGCAGTTGTCACCAAAGACACCTCAGCAACAAGGGTAAAAAGCGGTAAGAAAGAAACAGATTCCTGTTTTACGTATTCTTTAATATCACACCCTTGGAAATGTAACATTTAAAGCAGAGTGAAAGACTACCAGTAAAACCGGACTACCTTAATTTAAGGACCTTTCTCCTCTGCAACATCCCCTTGTGTTTTATACTTTTATCTGTCAGAAAATCTCTTTTAACCGCTCGATGTCAACTTCCAGTCAAAACCTATCCAAACACTGCTACTGCCAGCTGGAATCAGAATGTTTTAAGTTGGAAAAGACATTTAAGATCATCAAATCTAATCATTAACTCAAGATTGCCAAGTCCACCTACTAAACAAATAGTAATCTGATGGAAACCTCTGAACATCATCATAAATGGCCAAGTAAATGGCATTCAAACAAGGAGCTAGATGGCACAAGGAACTATCCTATCACTGTACTCAAGGGTAATGAGTCTGACACAAAAACTGGTCAAATGCTGATGGGAAATAAGATATCAAGCTTAATATTTTATTTTTAGGTTTTTGGTTTTTGTTGCTTTTTTTCTTTTTGAGGAACATGAACATAGCTGTCAGTAAGCACTTTTGTAGATGATTATGCCTCAGCTATTAGTGTACCAGGTTCTTCTAAATCTACAGATGGTCACATATGTCCACAGAAATAAATCTTACTTTGGGCATAGATAATGAAAATAGCCTAACTGGATAGAAACAATTTCTGGACAGAAACAGGTTCTAAAAAGCTATTTCACACATAGCTCAGTTTTGAGCAAGCGTGCTTAGAAAAAAAGGCTTGTTTTCAAAAAACTGAAATAATTTACCTATTTCCATACAATTAAATTCTTGGTTTGTATTTTATGCAACAGTACAGAAATTATGAAGATTAAGTTTTTTATATTCTCTCAAGAAAAACCCAGCAGAGTGATAAAACACTAACTTATAGAACACTTTGAAAAATAGACCTTGTTTAGAATAAAGCAGATTAATATCAGCTCTTGATTTCATTGGCTCTGAAACTGCCTTTCAAAACAGTTTTCTTTTGCCTATTTAC
The DNA here is from genome assembly GCA_025345505.1 of Todiramphus chloris collaris. Taxonomy (NCBI): domain Eukaryota; kingdom Metazoa; phylum Chordata; class Aves; order Coraciiformes; family Alcedinidae; genus Todiramphus; species Todiramphus chloris. The sequence continues at coordinate 37,946,174 of JANVCC010000022.1, forward strand.
AGAATTACCTTTATTTTCAGCTGCTATCTTTATGAAATGGACCACTTAATCATTATTCATAAAGCCCACTAATTAGTGTGTTTTTAAAAACACTTCCTAAAAAAAAGTAGGCATCTAAGATGGCCTTATAAGCAAAGAAAACAGTTCTTTCCAGTGACACCTCTCCGCATGCTGTATTAAGTGTGCTGCACAGGCAGGCTCCCAGTGGATGAGAAAATGCACATTTTTAACATAACAATTCTTTGAGATACAGAGCAGATGGTTAGAAATCGTCTCTCTAAGGGTAAATGAAAGCTTTGCCTCCCTAAGGACCGTACTCCTACCCTATGTTGCAAACACCTGGCAATGCCTCCTAGAAGGAAAGTTTCACACACACACAAAAAGGAAGCTGGTGTATTTGTTTTAAAGTCAGTATTTCTAGAGCCAAAATTGTGTTGGTTTGTTCTTTGTTTGTTGTTTTGTTTTTATTTCCTCTTTTTTAGACAGGTATATTTTTAGGAGGATGAAGCTCAAAATCTCTATTAGAAAACCAATTACAATTGTAATTTATGCAATTACACTCAACTTGGAAACCAAAATCCCATTATGCTGTTAATAGAGAAGGGGGGGAAAGGCAGACAAACAAACAAATCAGCACACGAGACAGTGGCCAACGTCTGCTTACAACAGGAATGCTCCTAGTTCAATAAAGCAGTTACCTCTGTAAACACGTATTGAGCTCCTAAATGATGAGGGATAAAGATCTTTGTCCCTCATCACCTTAGCTAGTAGAGGTCAAGGGTATCTGGATCATTCTTATTGGAGGGAATGCTATTACAAAAAGCAGGTCAACAGGGTTCTTGGAAAGACCTACACAGGAGTTAACATTTATACAATGGAGTGCTCCTTCAGTTCTATCACGAGAATGTAAATGATTCCCCTTGAATCTAATTAATATCTGCCCTCAGTCAAGGAACCAAACATAGAGAAGCTGTTGATTTCTAGAACTGCTTTTCTCTGCAGGCATCAGCAGTGTCCCCACTTTCAGAAGTCCATTGCTTGGGTGCTCTACAGATCTGCCAGGCTTCTGCTACGGTCTCGGAGACCCCAGTAACCCCACTTAGCCTGCAGTTGCTTGGTGTCCTGTCTTCAGAGCACTTCAATCTCCATCTGCTAAGAGTACCTGAGAGCCCCAAAAATCCACATGTCCTGTATGGCAACGTTTCAAAATGAACAAAGCAAAGGCTAGGAATGCAGGAGTCTGATCATTAGGCTTTCAGTAAACATTCATGAAAACCACACATGCAAACTAATCCAAAACCCATAGTCAAACAGAAGCTGCGAGGGATGGTGAGACAGTGGAACAGGTTGCTCAGAGAGGTGTGGATGTCCCATCCCTGGAAGTGTTCAAGTCCAGGTAGGGTTAGGCTTTGAGAAACCTGGTCTGGTGGAAGGTGTTCCTGTCCATGTCAGCACGGTTGAAACTACATGATCTTTAAGGTCCTTTCCAATCCAAACCATTTTATGATTCTATAAGTGGTATCATATACCACTGTATGAATCAGTGTTTAGGGATAAAAGGCCATCATCATTCTTAAAAGCTTTTATCAAAATACCTTGGGATTAACTTGAAGTAAGAATGTTTCATAAATTCAATTGCATTATATTTTGCACTCAATTTAAAAAAAGGTGTTATTTTTTTTATCACACTTCAAGTTAAACAGAAAAAAGAAAAAAAAAATCAGAATTTTCAATTTCCTCTCCTTTTTCATGAAAGGAAGAGAGCGAGAAAAGTGTGCATGGAACAGCCTGGGTAAAAATGCTTTCCTTTTCAATTTGTGAATGGCAACATCATGAAAATAACCATGAAAACCATGAATTAAAACCAATAAAACACATAAAAGGGTTCAGCTGGTTCGTACCCAACTGCATACCCAAACAAAACTCCTAGGAAAGAAGGGGAATTGCCTGCCAAAATCGCAATTTTTTCAGAAGCAAAATGGCAGACAGACAAAGAAAAAGTGGAAAGGCCAATAAGAGTGGTCATAAAATTGTAATCAAGCTCTACGTTTTCATTTGGATCCATTGGTGACTGCATCACCTGTTTGCATGGCCAGGAACTTCTACCAGTTATAATAAACCCATTGTGCCACCTTTCAGGGATATTATGCAACCAAGAATTTGCACTTTTAAGTTCTTAATTAGTTTTCCTTTGATTTTAATTAAGTTATCTTCATTACAAGAGCTTAAGAACTCAGAACGATTTCCCCCCACCCCCTCCCCTCTCTCAAAAGCATGTTTTCCATTTGGGATTTTCTTTGATCTTTCATTGAAACATGGAAGGGTTTGTAGATTAATTTCTACAAAATTTAGTCAGAAGTTGAAAAGTATATTCTGGTAGTAATTTATGATAGAATTCATCATATGCTAAAACCTAAATTACTGTAACTGAAAGGGAGATGGGAAGAATAAGCATACACAGCACTTCCTGCTTATGAGTTCACAGACTTTTATATAAGAGTTTTCCAATCCTTTATACCTTTTGAGCTAAATCCACATTTTCAGAACCCAGTGTACAGGAAAACATTTATGGTTTGACACACTAAACTACAGACAAAAATCCTTGGAAAGAGTCTTGCAAAGTAGTAAACAGTTTTACATTCAGAGTATAAAGAAAAATGTTTACTTCTGTCCTACCCAGTTCAATACAACACAGTGTCCAAAGTCAGAAAGTAAAGTTTTATTCACAAGATCCAAAAATCTCTCAAAATCTGCCGGACTCTGATTTATGCTTCTGCAATGCAAAAGGGCTTAACCAGCTGTGGGTTATGTTCATATGTATAGAGCATTCCTAAGTAGGAATATGTATGTTTTGTGTGCATTTATTCTGTTCCTGGCATACTAGTTATCACTTACTCAGCATTTACTAACCAACAAATTGCTTTATCCATAGAAAAAGCACATACACAGGTACCAGACACTAAAAGCACCATATGTTCAGTTGATGCCACATGCCCTTAAATACCACATACAAGACCTCTACCTGCACATCTTCCCACGATAAGGTCACATAACCCTTGTTTAGAGTCTGTTCAGTCTTTTGATTGGCATCAAACATCCTAGTTCACAGCCCACAACCTAGTCCATAAATATTCACGCTCTAATTCCTTATTGACACCACAAGGCTACAATAATTCTTCATATTTTTCAGACTTGCTTAGTGCTACTATAACTTATGGATCAGGATGGGCAAAAATTGTTAGAGATTAGCAAGACGACCAGAAACATCTACTGTTTCATACAAATCCAGAGGTATTTTTGGAGATGGGCAAGTGATAAATCTATGGGCAGCCTTGTTACTCTCATTTTTGATCCTCCTTTTACAAAAACTTAATTCCATTAAGGGGGCTGACCCCGTGTCCTCTCCTGTGGATATGAAGCAGTGGAGGTTATTATTCAGCCTTAATTTGGCACACTTTATGGGCAGAGAAATCTATGAAATATTCATATAATGAGAAAGACCCAAATATTCCTGAGACAATTTTTACCTAATCAGCACAGGGTCACATAATAATATGTATCTCAGCAAGCTACAAAATGACATGATAGTGATGTTCTCTAATGACAAGAAAATACAACAGAATAGTCAGATGCCTTCTTCAATATGGTAGAGATATACTAATAGAAAAACATTACCTGTAATCTTATCATTTGCCAATCCCTACTCCAAGAAGCCCTGTATCAAAAGGAAGTTGAAGTCCCAACAAGCTCACTACAAATGAGTCCCTCACAATTTTTTTTTTACCTTCTTGAAAACTGGAGGAAACGCACAAACACGTTCCCCAGAGTGAAGTTGTCCTTCCTTCCAAACAGCCAGACTTAGACTGAGTGTTAATGTCAAGATGGAGGGTCAAAGTGGCCATCAGTTGTCTCCCTATGCACGAAGGATGACAACCCCCCCCAACAGAGTCAACAACTTGCCCTTTTAGCTGCTGACAGCTGGACAGTGCCAGGGTGAACACGAGTGAAAATGCTTTCATTTGCAGACAGCCCTCAAAGGCTTCCACTGAAACAAGTTCCCTCCAATGTCACGGAACAAAATGTCTTTGATAAAACCATTTAAATGGAATGTGGAAACCTCTGAGGCTCTCTGCCTTGGTCCGTATTATTATAATGTGTTCATAATACTATCACTCCATTTGCTCCAGTGTAAGCCCCCTTATCATGAAGAAATGGTAGCAACAGAAAACTCAAAAAAAAAATTACCGAAATAAAAAAAATTAGTCTTTATAAGAAATTGTGAGGATCTTGGCAGAAGCTTTCACAAGACACCCAAGAATTCATATATGAGGACACTATGTGGTTCCTACTTCAAATATATACCTTGCTAAGCAACACAAAACTTTCACACGCAAAGAAATCCCAGGAGAGATGACCTGTATTACACGTTTTTGTACGTGTGAAGCTCAGTGGAGAAAAGACTAAGGCTTTCAGCTGCTCCCAGGATCAGATCTCAAAGAGGTCTGACAGACAAACTCCCGAAAACAGAAGAAATGAGCAGACGGATTGGGACTGAAAACAACTCACCCTGAGCCGATTTCAAACCCAATTCGCCGCAGTGCGCCACTTACTGAGCCTCTAAGCAGGAATTCAAATGAATCTTTTTCATCTAGGATCTGTGTTAGCTGTTTTAAAAGTGTGACTTGGAAATATCCCAGTTAACTTCGCGAGCTGTAAAGCTTCAAATTTTAATTGTAATGTTTTCACGGCAAAATTGCTTCTTTTTCTTAAAGTAGGTTGGAAAACCCGACTTGAGACAAATTATTTAAATAAATGCCATACACAATATTTTCTCTTTTGAAAGCTGGAAACATTCATTACATAGCTTATTACAATACCTTTGATAAGTCCTCTGTTGAGCAGATGTTCTATCATTGTGAATTTTCACATAACAACATTTTTAGCAAATACCGAGAGATAATTAATTTAGATAAATTTCATCTATCAAAGGGTAATCAATGATGTCATTGTTTTAATTCAGTAGTTTTATTACTGTGTAAAACATAAAGCCATTTCCTTTGAATTTTGAAACTATCTGCTGGAGCAAGGAAGGAAAAGCACAGAACTATACTGTTGCAGCTTTAAGGTACTGGGAACATTGTGGGAATAAAAAAAATCTGCTCTGTTTACTACCACTTCAAATAAAAGTAAAGCTTTAGATTTTGTTTTAATACGTAGACAACTTCATGAAAGAAAGATACAGCTAGGTAAGATGTAGGTAATTGAGATGAATGTATAATGGGAAGTTATATGCAAGAACAGAAAAAAGAACTATAACCAGCAGGTTATCTTAAAGGGAAGAAAAAAAAATAAAGAAAAAGGAAACAAATTAAAGAATAAAAAAAGCCACATTATGGAAAGAACTATAAAGTACCTGGACCAAATTGAATTGTTGTCTTTGTTTTCTCTTTTATTTCCCTGAAGGAAGATGTTGAGGCTATGTTATCACCGATGGTTGATTTGCTCGTTTGCTTTGTTTAAGGACTCAAGGAGAAATTCTGTTTTTTTTGCCAAAAATTACTTTTTTTCAATATTGTACCAGATAGTCCTGAAACCGTAGAGTCTTCCAGAAACTAAACAGCTTGCTCAAGAACAATCCCCAAAGCTCACATTCTATTGCATCATTTGGATTCACTGGGCCTCTTTATCTTCTCTTCTCTCCCACCTGTGTGCTTCTGGAACAACTGGGAGTCCTCGGCGACTTCAGAGAGCCTCAAAACACCCAGGACTAGCACTGGCCTCAGGGGGTAACCCAGTCCAGCTCCTTCAAAGTAAACCAGTCTCATTTCCGAAGGCGTATCTAACACACAGCTACCATCGCAGTTCTTAAATCCTCCAGTGAAATTTCTGTCCTCCTCAGCTCATCTATTCCAGCCCTCAGCTACTCTTACGGAGAGACCATTTGGTGCTAGGGGCAGCCTAGCTGTCATTGCAGCAATCAGACAGTATTTACCCAGCGCTGAACTCACGCTTAAGAGCGGTAACGCGGGGCTATCCATCTTCTCTACCCGCTCTTTTGTCCTTCCATTGCCAATCATTTAATGCTAACTGCTCCGCTAACCATGATCAGTGTCACGGAGATAGCGGCCGAGCTTGATGGATGGCAAAGCTGGGTTTTATCCCACAGCGATTAATGTAATGGGCTGGGGGAGATGTACGAGCCCCAGGTTCTTCCGTATACAATTTAAGTACATGAATATAGTACATAATGACAAGGGAGATTGTAAGGCAGGAGAAGCAAGAACAAAGTTCTTGGAGCGAGCCTTATCAGAAGGCAAACATTAAGATATTCTTGCAGCTAGGAAGGAGGCCCTGTCCTACCACACTCCCATAGCCAGGAGTGGCAAACCTGCTGTCACAAAGCATCCCTCAGAATGATCCCACTTCAAAATGACATGAACTAATGATGAACAGGTTTCGATAGCAGATGGAAGCCTTTTACATAATTCAATTTTAATGACCAGAGAAGTCTTCAGTATGAAGGTTTGGGTTTGTGCAAGAAGATTTATATGAAACGGCCAAGTCTGCTACCGTAAGCAGTATGTTTAATACATGTCCATTTTATATTGGAACAATTAATCTGCAGGGAAATGAGGTTGAAGACTAAGATATCCTTACACAAAACTCAATTATTAGAAGGATGAAAACCAGGCTGAAACTCCTTTCTACAATCTACATAAGCAGCTGAAAAGAGTCTTGCTACCAGGGTTAAATGTTCAATTCAATTTGGATACTGCATAACTTCAATATCAAAAAAACCTAAGAACACATTAAAAATGTGACAGTAACATGAGAAACTTGCAACAGCAACAAAAAAAAAAATCTCTTTTCATATAAGTCATTTTGAAATTATCTCCAATGGCTCCATATTTATGCTGGGCCCTCCTGAAATCATATCCATTATTTTAAGTCACTCCAATCAACAGTTATAAGTTAAACTGTAAGTGAATGGCACACTGAAGGGTCACCTAATTCATGCTTAACTGCAATTTAAGTCAGGACAGTAGTTAAAATTGTGATCTGCAGTTCAGGTCTGGTTTTTGTGATAGCATGACACAAGACTGATAATTTAAGGTGTAATTTAGAAATTTATTCCTTTAATAATTATTTTCACTCCACTCGAGAACAATGTATTGTGACATTAGCTGCTGCTGTCAGTATGCCTTGAATGTGAATACCTGGGTAGGCAAACATTATTTAGAAGTAGGAAGATGTAATATTGAGTAAAAAAAAAAAATACTACTAGCAAAGTTTAAACGATATCTACAAGGGCAGCTTGCTGCCTGTCAAAAACAGCAGCATTACAAAGCAGGCTCACATCAAAATAACAGACGGACTTCATGTCTGAAGTACCTTTCTACTTCGTCAAAATATTGCCAACATATATGCATATTGTACCACCTGGGCCAGCACAGTGTCACCCAGTTTTACCTACAAACAAGTTTTGAAGCCACCCCTGCTTGGATTTATTATCCCCCACGGGACAGCAGGAATAGCACGGGGTGACTTATGTGAGCCTTGAGTAACAACACGTAGGATTAATGAGCACGTATGCCCATTTGCTTCCTGGAAACAAGAAGGAAACAGTCAAAAGCTTTGACACTAGGGAGAAGAGTTGAGTTGATAAAAGGATAAGACGACAATCACAGGCCTTGAGCACGAACCGATAACAAAAAACTTTTCTTTTTAAAGCAAGGGAGAAATCGTGCATCTCTGCTGAGAGCTTTCTTGCAGGAAGGAGCTTTTGTCTTAGGTTGCAATCTAGGATTACCATCCGTTCATCATGCAAGGAAAAGCCCTATCACTCTGAATTGTTTAATGCTATATAAAAAAAATCATCATAAAAATATTTTATTGTTTTGACACAACTTAAAAAAAAATCAATCTTATATATAAATTCAGTATTTAATTACTCAAAGGCAAGCCAACACCAAAGGACTTTAAGTCTAGTTAATTATTCCTATGGCTTATTAAGGTGAAACTGTTCATTTGTATTTTGAAAAAAGATATGAAAACAGATATGGGGGAAAAGAAGACAATGATTGATACAATGTTATCAAGAAACGTCATAGAGAGAATTACAAAAAAACATTATTGCCAAGTAGTCACTTGACAAACCACACCCCCCCCCCCCCCATCCTTTTGGAGTTAACATTTAATTCAAAGGCAGTACTCCTATGGGAAGCTTTACATCAGCTATTGCTTTTTCAGATCCCTGCAGTCTCTAAGGCTATTTGTGTCACACAGAACAGTCAAGAGGATGGAAAGAGTCAATTAGAAAACTAAAGAGAGCATCAAGACCAGAACTGATGTGATGCTATGCATGAGTCCACACACGTGCTGAAGTTTTTAGTTGTATGGAAACCAAGGATGAAATAATTTCTAATATACCTGCTTAATTCAAACTGTCCTGGTATCTGAGGATTGAAGGGTAGCCAAGGCAATCTGAACTTTTCAGGAGTTCCACTGGAGGAAATGAGACTCATAAGCCTGATGTGCTGAGTAAGGAGTTAGTGGACACCTGAATAAATAGGACATACCACAGCTTTCCTAGAGGAAGGTCCCACCTTACAGCAAAACTGGCTGGAGGACAACCATCACAATCACAAACTCAGTCTCCTTTCGGTGCCCACTCTCTTCTGTTCATAAATCTTAGTAATTTTGAGACTTTCCACATGTAAGGAATGATAATTAAAATTCAAGTCTTGGCTGAGAAGGGAAAGGAAACCAAGAGCTTCATATTCAGGAAAAAAATGACCAACTTTAAATAAAAACCAAGGGGAGACATTCTCAGGTTGTAAGCTCTGGATAAAACCTGCAGATACCATCATTTTAGCAGGTCAAAAGGATAATCAATAATTAACCTTTGTTAGCAATAATAAGACCTCACTTCAGCAGGAAGGGTGCTCAGGATTTTAGCACTGGCTTTGCTCACTGCTGAACTTGTGCTAAGAAAATACCTTGGTTTTACCACACGTAAATGAGAACAAAGACTCTCTGCATCAAGGTACTTCGGCTCTAAATGATTATTACTACTTATGTTTAAGTGAATTCATGCATATCAAATATAAGCCAATGCTGGAAACCGGAAAATACATAAAATTTTGTAAACTGTCACTCCTGACAGTGCTGCCACAGTTGTTTCCAGCTACTTCCAGGTGATGTTAAAACATATGCTTGAACCATCTCTGCTGGGACTTGTTAAGCAAACAGTATGTTCTGTAGATTAAACCATAATTAGGTATGATGTCAGTATTGTAACAGCACAGTAATTATGCCCCCATTTGTTCTACTAATCTCCTCAGCACTAAAAATGTGGATTCTCACAGGCTAGTGTGGAAATGACAGTTCACAGTTTCAAAGTCTCCTCCCTTCCGATGGGTAAAATTACTTCTGTAAAACTAACAAAGCCAGCAGGTTCCTCAGAACATATACATATATATATACACACACATATATTTAATTCAACAACTTCATAGGACTTTGGATCAGGCCATAAGGAGCTTGCATATCTCTGTGTAGCATCGACCAAGAGAGTTAAGTAGCATTCATTTTTATAGCATTTCCTCCCTTAAGTATAGAATAATAGCAGATGCCTACACAGGAAAAAAAAAAAAAACAGCAATATTAGGAAGCATGTATTTTTAGCAATTTTAATTATATTCTAGCAGCAGGAAAGAAAGAGATGCATAACTGTACAACCACAAGATTCTTCTCAGAAGACAGACACAGCTTTGGAGCTCCACAGCAGAGCAATTTCACTTGCAAGTGATTTTGAGTCAGGGATTGACTGAGGTGGCTGTTTGTTTGGTGTGCTGGTTGCTCTTTGCAGCAGAATCTTTGCAGCCAGTGACTGGGCTAAATCACTGAACCACCTGCAATCCAAATGATGCCTCAGAAGGTGGTTTGGCCTGATCTATGATCATAATTATTTTTTTTTTTTTTTTCCTTTATGGCACCATTTTTATAAGAGCTCACTGCAGAGCCACAAAAATGATTAAGGGAGTGGAACATCTCCCTTACGAGGAAAGGCTGAGGGAGATGGGTCTCTTTAGCTTGGAGGAGACTGAAGGCTGACCTCCTTAATGTTTCTAAATATGTAAGGAGAAAGTATCAGGAGGATGGAGTCAGGTTCTTCTCAGTGACATCCAATGCTAGGACAAGGGCCACCAGGTGCAAGCTGGAACATTGCAGGTTCCGTGTAAACATAAGGAGAAACTACTTCACAGGGAGGGTGACAGAGCACTGGAACAGGCTGCCCAGGGAGGTTGTGGAGTCTCCTTTGGAGACATTCCAAATCCACCTGGATCTGTTCCTGTGTGACCTGCTTTAGGTGATCCTGCTCTGGCAGGGGGGCTGGACTAGATCTTTCGAGGCACCTTTCAACCCCTAACAGTGATTCTGTGAAGCTGCCCCCACCTGAGGATTCATTGTGAGCAGTCTGCCGTACTTTAGTGCACAAGCAAAAGCAGTTTTGCCTCTCAGATCTGTTGTTGGTGAAAAGATGCAGACCTGAATGACAGCCTAGATTGTACAATGTTTTTAATAAGCATCCTAAGCAATGAATATTCCAGCCATAGAATGGTCAAAATAATACAGGAAGATCTAGAGAAAATGATTTTGAAGTAACTCAGGAGATGACTTCAAGCAACTTCCATCAATACACTAACACAGTAGTTTTTCTGGGCAGTAGGCTGAAAGAAAGATACAGGACAAAACATTCAGCTCACTACTACTACTGATTACACGCAATCGTTTTTTCATTACACCTATTACTTTAGCTGTATGCAAGGCATGATGTATAATTTAGATTTCATTTAAGATGCAAGTGAAAGAAGAGCTTTATCCCATTCATAAATGACAGCTTCTCCTGCTGCAAAGTCTGCACCTCTCACCGAGCAGCACAAATAACTGCACAATTTGACAGCAGCTCAGCTTAGGAAATATTTACATCACAAAGGTAAATGTTTAATTTGGTGGTTTAGTGCCATGTTAGTTTAGGGGGGAAATAAAGCCTCATATGTTGACGATGAAGGGACATGTCCGTGGAGCTGCTGGAGGGCACCTGCTCTACCCAGTAAAAGCCAACATTGCCTCCTCTGACCCCAGGCCAGCAGAGACGGTGGCAGCTCCCACCCAGGGGCTGCTGCTTTTTAAGATACCACAGATTTTCAACCTGTAATAGGAAATCACTATTGTAACAAAGCAATAGAGTATTCCATGCATGTTGTGTTTTCAGGGTGGATGTTATCAGAGCAGACAAAATTAAACCCACACTAGAGACTTCATATTGTAGAAATAAATAACTGGTGAGAGAAACCCTCACTCAGAACTCCACTGCTTTATAGAACAACATTTAAATGCATGAGTTTTACAACCCCTATTAAAATAAGCATTAATAAACCCCACACACTTAAAGCGTGCGAACATAACGCTCTTGTGGGTGGATCTATTACAGCTTTTTGAACCAGAAGCAAAAGTAAGTACTCCCCAGGCATGCAGCCCACCCGCAATAGAAGACCCCTGGAGAAGGGGAGGCAGGAGGTGAAGCTTTAGCATCTCCCTCCCTCCTTGGTGCCACGGTGTGCCCGGTCCCAAGCGCTTCAGTGGTCATCTCAATGTGGCGTTATCTTCAGGGGAAGTACCCATGAAGATTCCTTACCATTCAGGACAATGTTTTAAGCAAAATGTAAAGAATTTACAGCCTGACAATCCACAACCCAAGGAGAGGTCACTTGCATGGTGGGTCTTCACATTTTATTCGCAGTGCCATTAGCACATCCTCGTGTACTTCAAGACTGAACCTTGACGTATTCTTTAGTGAACCAGGAGGATTCTAATGCCAAGTTCTTAACAAATGAAACTGTGCTCACTCAAGAATACATTTTGTTTAAAACTCTGCCAGGATCACAGGCTCCACGACATTCAACGTGATACACTTTGTACATTACTGCTGAGACCAGTTCAAATACCAGACCTTAGAAACCAACTCTTACAAAGCTGCCTTTTTTTGGTTTTTTTAATTAAAACAAAAAAAATTTCAAACTAGTATTTTGCTAATAAAATCATGTACAGTATAAACTGGTTAAGTCATCACTTGAAGGCTTGTGCAATAAATATTTAAACTATTTTTTTCCCTAAAAATAATTGCAATAGCTTATACTGTGGTGTTACAGTTAAAAAAAATATTAACTTCAGTTTCACTTGTTGTATTTGCAGAACAAATACAAGGCTGAATTAGGGCTCAGGGAATGGAATATTTAGATTGTACAATCTAAATATATCTCCCAGGGAAAAACAATTAATTATCTTTGTTACTGCCACTACTGTTGAGAACAGCTGCAATTCCTGGCTTGCCAAACCCACATCACTGAGAGTTATTCCTATTAATATCAATTAAGATCTGAACTGTTTGAGCCTCTTCAATAACGATGCTCAAGTAGATTTAAAGTGCCATTTACAGCACACTTGTAGCAGAATGGTAGCACCTAGTCTTTTATCTAAAAAAGAAAGAAGGTAAAAAAAAATAGAGATATGGCTTACTGAAGTGCATTCAAGCACCAGTAACTAAGGGACATTGGTTCCCAAGAAGCTCCAAAGACCTCATATTTACTTCCACAGGGGTAAAAACCTTGTTCCTTAATTGAATTGGAGACACTATTACACCATCACTTCTAGACTGCAACTAAATCAGCCAGTGAAGTTGTGTCCAATGGGTATTAAGCACATTTTGGGACTTTGCTGACGAACATCATGACCAGAAGGAACTCCTCCCTGTCTGCCTTAGTTTTGCCTTTCATCTATCTAAACTATGAGATCAGAAGGGAATTAATCTTTTCACCTTAAGAGAAGTCCAGGCTTTCTCTCATACAGCTTTTGACTTCTGTTCCAATGTCCAAATTATTCAAATATTAAGCTGTTATGGGACGATTAGTATCAAGCCTTTAGACTTTAAGCACACAAGTTCAGTTATTGGAAGAGTGATATTGATTGAACCAAGTCCAACTAAACTGAGGCTTAGGAATTAATAAATTAATAATTTTTCATCATTTACCTTCTACTTGACCAATAATAATGTAAGACATTTTTTTCCCCCCATCCAACCCTACTCTGTTTCAAGGACACATTTTTAAACTACTTCATAGATTCATTTTCTGCAGCAGCATTAGAGAAAATAACCACAGCAATGGTTGCAAAGGTACTTCTGAAGATTGCATTGTGAGACTAAATTAATTTATGATGGGTTTGGAATAAACATCAGGTAAGTTCCAGCAACATACACGGGATAGACATACCCAAAAAAAAAAAATCCAAGAGATTTTAAGGGCAATTTGACAAGAAAAATAAACCTTATCTTTCATTTTGAAGAAAAATCACATGTTATCACCAAGGATGAAAACAGTATTCCAGGTAAAAGACATGAATATTGAAGATGATGAATGATGCTGAATACACAGGGAAATACTCTTTTTAAACTCACACCACCTGTATTTTTATATTTTGTGTTTTGGAAATCTGCCTTTTGAGGAAACAGAAGGAAAGTAACATTTTAATATTGCAAACAGTTGATCAAGACCTAAGATTTTGAAGCCCAAGATAAAAACCAGAATAAAAATAGGGTAAGATGACCAGATGAACAATATTTTGTTCACTGCTTTGCTAAATGGACCATAACACTATTAGAATTTAACAGAGAAGATGGTAGGTCAAATATAGGTGTTCATAACTTCCCCAAAAGCTCCAACTGGGAACGCTAATGCATTTTAGGGAGTCACTGGAGGGGGCAGAGTGAGGGCTCCAGAGGACTCACCAGATAAGCTGTCTCTCATGGCCTGAGTAGCTGAAAGTTCAAGGCTCTGTTGAACTCTCTGTGCACTGTTCCCATCATCCCCAAGGACTGAGGCATAAACACGCAAACTATCTATGGTGTGCCTCACAAAAGAAATAATTCTTAAACCATCTTGGCCATTGGCTTACATTTGCCAGTTGGATCCCTTTTTTCTCCCCATCTCCTGCCGTGTTGATGGGGATCCACGTCAGAACAGCATTTTACCCCAGCCTGGCCCTCAGGCAGCACTTTCCCTTGCCTTTGTTCAATCAGAAATATCACACTGTGAATATGTTTTAGCTAAAAGGGGCACGACACAATACAGTCTGAGGAGCAAGAAGGCAGAGCCATGTCCATAGTTTCCCCTTTTTGGTGGACATGTGACCAGTTCAACCTCCCACAGAGATTAATCTGCAATTCCAAATGAATTTTACCTCTGCAGCAGAAAGAATTGCGTATTTGAGAGCACTATGAAGGAAAAGTAAAATCTCTCATGCTTTACAAAGATGACCAAGTTAATAAATCCATGTTTCCACAGAACTCTTCCAAACCCCACTGATTTTACCCCAGAAAAAGCAAGTCTTTAAAACATTTACTGGACACTTTCATGAGAACTGCTTTTCATGGTTTCACTCCCCTACTGTGTCTGACCTCAGCAAGGACAACAAAGACGTTGTGTGGTCCTCATGGTTTTCTGCGTTGGCCTAAACACATCACCATACACCATCTCCCTTCTCATTTCTACCAAAGGACATTACTCAGTGATGCCTCAAGAAAAGCTGCCAGGAGGAAAGAAGTCTCATTTGAAGAGGCAAAAGGCCGATGGTACCATGGGGCTGTTGTTAAGGAAACAAAAATGGGATGAAGTTCTGTTGGAGATAAGACGGACAAGAAAGAGACAAAAATAGAGACAAGAAGTATTAAAAGTTATAAGGGATGAAGGGAAAACAAAAAGCAGCCCAAGGAGGTACTAGACTGTGTGAAACATCTTTTATACACTTAAAAACTGGACCTCTGCACATCCACAATCCATGGGGGAAACAGGTGAGTCAGAAGGAACCTTTTATCAGCGCTACAGTACGTTTGCGTCAAGTAGACAGAGAAAATAACCTTTGAAACTGAAGTCCTATTCATCATTCAAAACCAAATGCGGTATCGCTCCTGTTTAAACTCAATGCTGCTTCTAATAAAGTGGTTTAGACTCACTTTATTGGCTTACAAGTTCATTTTTATTCTGATCAGATTCACTGATAGACACTGTTGTGCTTCCTCATCTTGTTGAAAGAACACAGGACCAAGACAATCTCAAGGCTGACATTTCAGTACATAATAGTACATTTATCTTTCAAAAGCAAACACTGTACTTAAAAATAAAAAATAATAAAAATAAAAAAAATAACAACCAGCATCCTGCAGCAGGTAAAAAACCATCTAAGTTTTTGTAATCAAACACCAGCAACATAAGAGACCTCTTCATGAAAAATTCCTATTTTTTCCCCCCCCGAACCCTTAAGGTAACTGCTTCAAGCACTGCATAAATTAAAATTCATCACCACTGAACTTAACCTAGATAGCTACTTTACATAACTTCGAAGTGATGAATAACAGAAACCTGCAGAACTACGCAGATTACAGGAGAGTCATTTGCTGAGCATTTTTAAAGTAACAACCTCTTTGAACGTAACTCAAATTGCAGTTCTTTTTCGCCTTACCAGATACAAGCCATCTCCTACTTTCAGCATTTTTCTATTAAGTTTTCAAATATTTCATGAGAAAGGCTGGTATCATTTTTAATAATTTTTGGTCAGGCTTTTCCTCTTCTAGGCACGCAATTATATCCTTGACCCAGGCAGACATCCCTTCCCTGAGTTTGCTGGTGTACTCTCCCCAGCAGGACATAAGAGCACTAAGCTCTACTTCTACTTGCAGTAATGCCACACTGGTATCATGCAACTACATTTCTGCATTAATTAATTTTGTATATAGAAACTTTTTCCTTGAGAACTGATTATGTGGGTGTGCTAATAAAGAATTCCAGCTTGCTGAAATATGATCTAGGGAAGAAAGATCACCAAGAGAAGAGATCAAGTGAAATTTATTTCTTTAGCAGAATGAAACAAAGGCTGAAGGGAGTATCTTCACCATCTGTGAAGATGTTAGAAGAACCATGGGAAATAGGAGTGTTTATATAGCTGTTCTTAGGCACTAGTATATACACTGGCCATAATCTAATGTAAAGAAGGTTAGAAAAACTAGGCTTGGAGAGACTTCCCCTAATAACTAATACAGACATAAAGTAAAACCTAAAAATTAAAGTGAAGCTGGAGGAAAAGTTTTGAACAGGATATAAAACCGTTGTATATAATGCATTCCCAACATTCCTGATCCATAAAACACAGACTGGAGTGTCAAAACTTTCCATAATCCACTCTAATGAGCATGTTTACACATTAAATTTACATGTTTACTTGGAGCTATTATCAATAGCATTTTTTTCACCGAGTTAGGAAGATCAGGAGCCACATTCAGCCAAATCACATTTAAAAACAGCAGCCAAAAGGAAAGCATAATGTTACCGTGCCATACCCCTTTAAAAATGCCCGTCCTCCACTTAATTGCAATGACCCCAAAGTAATAAGCATTTCCTGGAAGATACAAAGTATTCTTTTTTTGACGAGGACAGAATATATTTGTTTCCCAAATTAGGTGGAACCCTACAGATGTTGGCATTAAGTGCACTGATGGGAATCATGATCATCTGTCAGAAGAATGTATAAATCCTTTGGGTTCTGTAACAAGTTGACAGCATTCCTGTGAAATATTAAATAGGCACAATGCAGACATTGACATTTAACTCTGCATTGCCACTGGATTTTTTTTTTTCTTTTTCGACTCATCATTGCTCTCTTCAGCTTTCTCAGGCTCCATATTTTATCCAAATGACCATATGTTTAGATTTGTATTTGATGACATAATTGCCAAACTGCAGCGAGCAACCAGCTAGAGCTCTGTGTGTTGGCTGTGTTGGGGCCACAGAGCTGAAGAAACCTTCTGCATCCCCGAGAAAGCCACACTAACAACATGCAAATCTTCACAACAAAATGGGTATTTCTATTGTCAGCCGTAGTCGAAGCGCAAACCAGGCAGTTCTTACTATAAACTAGGTCCCTCTTTTGCAGAGGTAATAGAGGAAAGGGTAAATATGAATCTAAGTGCCTGGTTTCTGTGGAAGAATTGGCTTTTCTGTAGATCTATCATCGTTTACAATACAGCAGTATGGTTAGACAGAAACTTCATGAATGTTTTATGAAGTTGTAGGCGGTAGAAAACTGTTTCTTCCTCAAAAGAGCAAAGGGAGAGTTAGAAACTTTTTTTTTTTTCCTTGGGTTTCACAAACCCTCTTCTTCATTACAAGCTTCTGGAGATGCGATATGCTTTCCACATAGGTGCAAGACTTTTCACATTTTGGCAAACAGACTTCTTTCCTGAATAAGACTAATTAATTGCAAACATTTCAAGCAGCAACTTTTGAAACAATCAAAAGAGAACATGCTCAAGGTAGAGCAGCATGAGATGGGCATGGGGGAATATAACAATAAATGCAAGTATCTCTCCTGCTGTCTCACTTTCAACTCATTACACCGTACCTTCAGAAGAGCTCCAGGAGGTAAGACGACATCAGATACAAGGCAGTATTTCCCTCCTGAACCACAACACAGCTTTTTAAGGCTTTCCACTCTTGACAATCTTAGCTAAGGATGTAAGTATAGTACTTTTCAGGGCAACAAAGAAGCCCTGAGCACTTTCGCCTTCTTCAGGGTGATCTCCAAACTAAGAAAGCAGGAACAAGTACCTGAAATGGAGACATTAACTGAAAGCCTCTACTGCAGCTGCACATTGCCTCCCCCACACTTCAAGGTTTCATCCACTCGGCCCTACAGCAGCACAGTTCAGATCTCTGCTGCACTGCTGAAATCCTGGCCTATGAAAGAAATAGAATCCTACCGAACAGTGCTCAATTCCACACAAAAATGAAGTGCCTGTATAAACCTGTAGTATTTACTTGGACACAACTGCCATCTGGGTGACTTTTGTCAGCGTAAGATTCACGGCACCACCCTGGTACCAAGCCTTTTTAGTAAAGGCCAGTCAGATACTTCTAAGCCACATATGGAGCAAGCATCATATAGACAATAAACAAATAATGTGGAGGTGGCCAAGGAAGCAATGGAAACTATTCCTTCCCAACATACAGCACTGTGGCTACGGGAATGCTTTCCAAGGTCAGGATAACAGCATCGGGTGGGTCTATGGGCACAGTGATGCCATCCTGCCCACCCTTCAGAGTTGGAGACCCTTAGGCATTTCCAAGCTGTGCTGGAGATAAGGGCTTGCTCCATACATAACGGGTTTCACCCCCATACAGGAGATCATTCCATGAGGTAGTTGGACCACTAGCAAACTTTTGCTTGAATTGTTTCTCTTTTTCTGTACTTATAGTTTTTAAAATTGCTCATGGGATTTAAGATTACAACTGGAACCAAAGTTAGCACTTAACTTTTCTGGTGTTTTTTTAAAAACTTCTTTATACAGTAACTAGGAAATGTCTGATTTTCTTCAAATGCTACCAAAAGCCAAACTTCAAAATCTTCCGTGGAACAAAACTTGTCTTCTACATTCTTATTAGAAGAATGTTAAAGTAATTAAAACTCATCCAATGGAGCTAATTATCATTTCAACAGAAGCAGAGCCAAGATTCAAAAAGGAAAGTGCTATTAAAAAAAAAACCCAACAAACCAAACATACAATCAGCAAAATCTTGTACTCTCTAGAAAAACATAATTGGTCTAACTTGATAGAGATGTACATTAGTTCTTGGATGCAAAAAGCAAAGCTTGATTACAGCAGTAGAGAAAGCTACCATGATTATCCTAATTAAAAATTTGCCAAGTTATTTATAGTATAATACAAGGAAATGACATTCATTATCCAATAAACTATTCAACAAACCATTAACCACTGTAATAAAATCAATTGGCAAAAAAGAGGTGCAATTATATTTATACTCGTGTAAACTCCTTAGCGAACTAAAACCAAAGCATCGCTCAGTCCCAGTATTCTTTATACAAGCAGGGCAGAGGTGTTTGAGACATCCAGAAATGTAAGTCTCTCTTAATTAGTATGCTAACAGTTGTTCAATCAGTTGACTTCCAATTCAGTAGCTAATCGCCAGTTACACGTCAGGATTTCTGACCACTGAGTTCAGAAGAAAGAGTATTTTTTTCTTTTTCAAATAAGCAGTTACCTCTCAACAAGAAAAATACAAGTCTAAAACTATTTTACCCCCTTTTAAAAATGTGTTGATTTATTCTTAATTAACTGATGAAGCAGCATTCTGAAGTCTTTCTATCACTACACACACAATTAACTCATAAAGCAATCAGGGAAATTAGAGGAAAATTAGAAACAGAATTGTCATAAAGCGCTGCTCATCTACACCTGCAACACACACCTGCTGGAATGTAACTTGTGTTATGAAACAACTGGACCTCCCTAACTTTTTTCCTTCCCCCCCCCCCCCCCTTTATTTCTGTTAATATTTTAAGCATAACACTCTGCAACCTGGACTGTTTAAATTTAAAGAAAATAATTGCCTTATAGGTGAACTTTTCTGATAGGTGGTAGCAACACGAGACAATTTAGGTGAACTGGGGTACATTTCACAAGGGTGAAAGGGAATAAGCCAACACCACTCCAGAGCCAATCCTATTTAAGCCCATTTAGAAAGCCATTACACTACTACCTTATCAGCTCTACTGCCTTATCAATTTCTCACGCTTGAAAATAGAAGTTCATCGTCCTTATCTCTAGATCAGCATGTCCTACATGAGCTCCCACACCCAGCTCAGGAGTGACCTTTGGCTAGACTCGCAGGGAGCTGCTACCTGCCAGGCTTTGTCTTCACATCAGCTAAGCTGGAAAGTAATCCCCTCATCTATTCATTTGGCATAAAGTGCCTTATAATAAATATTTTTTTTTTTCTTCAAGCTCAAAGGTTGGTTAAGCACCTGTAAAAACAAAACGAAGTTCCATGTGTTTGCCAAGATACATATATTGTGGAGAAGCAATTAACGTCTTTGAGGTAGCGTGTTAGTGCAAGGGGAGCTCGGTGCTTTGATCTCATTAGTGAGAATGAATCACGACTGGAATTCACCAGAGTAAATAAAACCAGGAGACTAAGCTCACATCCATCTCCCCTCCTGCAGAAAAACAGGAGACTGTAACAAGGCTTCTTCACAATAATGTACATTATTATGCAGATCCATCCTTTCAACTCCTAAAGTTATACCTATGCTTATCTTAGGCTAATTAGAAATATTCACAGATGACTATCTTTTCCTTCTTTGTTCTAAGGGATCTTTGACAACTTCCATTTCCAAGAGGAAGTATAAGAAGTGTTTGTACTATATTCTATGTGTGTTTAGTCCTCTGAATAAAAGATGCAAATTAGTCACACACCTATTAAAAACCCCATCCCTCTTATGCATATTTGAGAGAGACTTTGAGATGAGGGTTACCTCAAGTGTAAGTTCAATTGAAAAAAAAAAACAAACCAAAAACTAATCAAAACATCCCTTAATTACACAAATACATCTAATACCCTGTGTGGAGGCTACCAGGCACCCACAAACGCCACCTCTCCCCCACCTTCTGCTGTGTCCTTCTGCACATACCACGCACCGTACAAACCGCTAGCGTTCGCTGGCAGCGAGCACTAAGCAGAAGGATGACTGGAAATCTGTAGCTGAAGCTCACAGAAACAGCTGTTTTCTCTCTGGTAACGTAGAAACTAAAGTTTCACATCACTTGCTCTCTCATGAGAAATACGAGCAATGAAAAATCCAGTTCGTCCCTCTGCTTTTGGTCTCCAGTTGAGAAAAGGGACATCTGTTTGGGCCGAACACCCCCACCAGCTGACAGCCTTAAAAACACTCAGAGGAGCAAACGCCAACTAGCAAGTGCTGATTTTCTTTTTTTTCTCTCTGTTATTAATATTTCTTTCCTTACAATAAGGTCTTCTTTTTATTTTTAATTATTCCCAGTGCACACTGAAGAGTCAACATGAAGAATTTCTATCTATATTGGAGAGGGGGAAAAAAAACCCCACAAAATAAAAGCAACTCATCTTCCCATTTAGTTGTGGTGTTCAAGGTTTACAGCATAATCATTGATGTATATACTTGCCAGCAGAACAATAATTAAAAGGGGGAACGAGTCCCCATAAGAAAAGGAGGCACCAAATTTAGAAGGAGGGCTACAAGGGAAACCAGCAGATAGGTTCAAACCCACCGGTGACCCCTTCAGTGAAGTACCTTCTACCCAGCTCCAAGAGCAGTTCCCCCCTTCCTTAGTGTCCCAGCTCAGGCACAGGGACCCAAGTATACATCTGTTTTCCTTCCCCAGAAGTTACAGATTTTTTCAGTAGTAGTTACTGAGCAAGTTCTTATATTTATGTATATACACACATTTTATTACAGCTGAGGGTAAAACGACATAAAACAAGGCAGTTGGAAGGGACCTACAACTATCAGCTAGTCCAGCTGCAGTATAACAAAAACCATGACCAGCTGCCCTCAAATCTCCATAATACACAGCCAGGGATGGACTCAAAGGAGCAGGATTTGGCCCTTCAGAGTGAATCAGTGAGGCTTTGTCTTTCTTCCCATGCTTTTTTCCTGCATGTATTTCAGCTTCGTGGCATCTCGCGTGCTGACAGCGCTATTAATCTCGGCTGGAGGAATACAAGGCAATTAAAACATTAGCTTCCAACTTAAGCCTTCTGGAAATTTTGAGCTGTGCCATTTCAGAAAGGAGAAAAGTTCAACCCCCCACTTGCTCCTTCTCCCACCAGCTTCAAACTCAATGCCACAGTAAATAGAAGTGAATTTAACAGCTTTACTGGACTACACTTTACAAGGCAGATACTATGCAAAGCAGTGTGAGAAAATATCAAAGACACAAACAAAGCTCAAACAAACAGAACTAGATCTGTGTATTAATCTGCTTTTCTTCCAAATTTTCAGAGAGTTGCATAGCCTGGGACTTGCAGAACCATTTCACCAGTCCCTTGGCTGTGAAGGCAGCCAGGGCTAGCAGCGACGGATGCCATCAACACAAAGCTGGGAGCTGCTGAGCTAAGAGGACCAATTTGAGGAATAGAGTTATGAAAAGCTAGATTGCTTTTTTAAAAGGCCTATTTAATTTTTAATAGGTTTTTGATAATCCAGGAAAATTTAAGGAGTCATATGCAAGGAAACAGGTCCTCCATCTAAGGAACCTACACAACATTTCTTGTTCAAGTAAAATGGTAGAGTGGTGGCAAACATTTTTAGTTGACAGAAATGTTGATGGCATTTTGTTTAGTATCATTGAGAGAAAAGATGAAGGGAAGGATGAAGAGGAGGATTATGGCATGTGATAAATTCAGCATGAGAACACATTCAGAGTGAAAAACCTCACTTTCCTCAAAATTCAGCTTTCACAATCCAGCAGACCCTCACTATTTTTTTGCCCCACACAAACTTCATGTCTTGTTTTTAGACAACTGATGACCTGTTTGTGATTGCAGCTGCTTGTCAAGGGCCAAAGGGATTGTGTAATGTTCTCAAAATACTGAGGAAAGGACTTTTATGAACTCTAAAAATAGGATTAAGCCCCACAATCCAGTGCTGCTACTGCACATTCCTTTTATTTGCCACCCTTTTTTAATTACTAGGGCATACATGGGCAAAACCAAGTAAAACCAGGTTTTTTCTCACTCTTTTATAATCCTGCTGGAGGGATTACTTCCCTTATACATATTCCATGTTTGCTTAATATCATTCCTCTTTTTGCTTTTCATCTTTTTAGGTTATTTCAATTTTTGTTTAAATGGAAGCTAGAGAAGAACAATGTTTTTTCTTCTTCTAAAAGAAGACAGCTCTTTCTAGACCTCCTTATGAAGAAACCACTCCCCCCCGCCCCGAAGACTTGGTTTGGTAATGGGAACATCTAGGGGCTGAAGTTCTTCAAAAAAAATGTAGACCTCAAATTACCTGCTGCTGTCTCTAAGCCTTCTAAAGAGATAAAGAAAATGAAGACAGGAAAAACATTTGATCTTTCATGCTATCTCCTGGTAGAAATTCCTTCCTATCTTTTAAACACATTTAAGGCAAGTCCTGGAAGTAAAAGCATATACACAGGTGAAAGTAATTGTATGATACTGCAGCAGATCTGGCTTTGAAGAAAATTGGAATTCTACAACGTATAAATAGTATATGTGCTGCATTTTGCCTGCTTTTAATGTTCTGCAAAACTTGTGTGTGCATAGCGAGGTTTAGTGAAAGGCAGGAGAAAAAAAGTAAGTTTATTTACTTGTATGGTCTTGTTGATACATGGAAGATTCAAAGGCTGAAGGAGTCAAAGGTGTTTTGCCACCAAGTTCAAAAGGGTTAAGAACTTGCCCTTAGCATAATTGCATACAAAAGAACCACAGAATTGTCACTTCTATAAAAGTTTCAAAAGATTAGCATAAAATCAGTGATGAGCTTTGCTCAAGATGACACTTTCAGCTTTCAGTACAAGATCATCAGTGTTCTGTTTCCAGTGGGTTTATTTGTAAAGGTGCACTGGAACATGCCTGAGAAACCCATGGTGAAAAGAGCACACGGATACATCCCTCACCATGTACACTCCTCATCACTGCCACCTTCATGAACAGAACAGCACCTCACCTTTACAGCTGGGGGATGGGACCAAACCGACTTTATTTCATTTCAGCAGGTCTACAAAAATACATTAAGGATATAGTAAGTAAATGTCTTATGTTTTCCAAACTACGATACAGGATTAGCGATATTTAAATGTTAGGATATTTGAATTTGGGGGGAGTGGGGGAAGAGAAGAAAACATCTGGCCGCTCAGAGTATTTCTTACAAGCTTTATGTTATGAAACCGAGGATCGATGCGTTATCCTGTTCCAGCCTCTGCTAGTGATATCAGTAAAAAAGCATCTGTAGCAGTACAGATAGAAATCCCCAGCTAAGGGAGCAGGTCTCTCTCTGTTCAGGGACACCTGAACAACCCCAACACTGGTGCTCCAAAGGATGCACACAGTAGAAACACAGACCTAGGATTGCAAAAAAATAATGAAAAAATGCTACCCGTGTGGGATTGGAGTCTTGCTGCTTCTAGAGCAGATACTTCTGATTTAATGCATTGGCATGTGCCTCCATCCACAGAAGAGTCACCAACTAGAGCCCTCTCCTTGAGGATGCTTAAAACACCCATTAGATAAGTAACAAGAAACGTCATGTTTTCCTTTCAAACTGCGCTGGAGGGACAGTTCTAAAGCAGTCAAATGGTTAGTGTGTATGTCAAAGCATTTGATATACATCTCCAACTCATCAGCTAAGTAAGACAGTTCATCCAAAGTTTCCATCTCTCAGGGGTGCAACCAAACTAGGGCCTTTGGCTACGGACTACACACTCTTGCTCTGAAACCATGTCCCCAGGCAGCTGGTAACACAAGCTTCCCTGGCTGAGAGAAAGCATTTACACCAAGGAGTCCATCAGACCACATGTCACATCTAGGCTCCAGCCTTCACTTCTGGGAGGGCTCAGATGATTTTGTATTCAACAATTACTGAACAACAATAAAAACAACCCAACAATGACCTTGAAAAGTCTAGCTGCTTTTCTGATTGCACCTTATCTTTCTAAAAGTATGCTCAAACATGCCTGAAAAAAGTTAATGGAAAAAATTTAATAAATCTATGAAATCTGTCTTGAGAAACCAACAAGAAATTAATTGACAAAGAAAATCATCTTTTGTTAAAGATGGAGGGAAAGAAGCCACTGGGGCATGGCATTTATGGACATCTTGAAAAAAATACTCAATCAGCACTTTCAGATATTAAATTAGAAAAACCACTAGCAGTAGCTAATTAATGAAATAAAACTCAACAAATGGAGCACGCACATTATGTCTAAAAAAAATAAAATAAATTTCACTCACAGTTCCTATGTAAGAAAACTTAACATTGAAAATACCAACAAGTTACCTGGTCGTAACTCAGTTACCTGGTCTCATAACTGAGACCAAGACTCTATGAAATTCTTTTGCTCCTTCCTAAAAAAATCACTTTCCTTTCCATTTAAGCCTTCAGGAAATGAAGTTTGTAAGCAAACGATCTCAGAGATTACAGCAGCATGCTGCTAACCTATCTCCTACAGCTTATGACCATGGCAAAACACATGCAATACTTCACACTTGGGAACAACGTCTGGATTATGTAGTAACATCAGGACTGCTGTAATGAGCAAACAGATACGCGGTTCCTCGCACTACGTTATATTCCCCAAGGACTAGACAATGAAAGATGCTGGCAGCTGCTGGAAGGAGAAAAGCTCAACGAATTACACAAGCTGCATTAATGCAGCTTTCATCTTAGCTCTGCAAGCAGAAGACAGGGGTTTCGAGGTGGAATGCGGGATCTTAAAACACAGCCTCATCATAAAGTCCAATATATAGAGGAGTCCTGATTCTTCCTCGTTGCCAGTCTCTCTTTACATTAACTCTGCAGCTGAAGCCTCAGTACTCCTCATTGAAAACGCTGATATTTCTCACTTGCTCTTACCAGGCTCACATATGAACTATGTGCAAGGAAGAAGCAACTCCAAGAGATGCAGGGACAAACTAAAAACTAGTATGTTGGCACAAGGATCTTGGGACTATTTCATCCATTCAGGTTTCTTAAAATCATATTCCACCTGGTCTTTTCATAACTATCTTTTAGAAAATAAATATAGATAAAAAATTAGTTTTAGCAGTTCAGCTATGTTACAAAAGCAGTTTAAGTTTTCTAACATAACAGAATTACATATGCTTCATGTTAGCATCCTGCTTGTAAATGCCACTGGATACAGGCCAGATAATCAGGATTTTAATTAACAGCTAATTAGAGAGACAGGCTTTCTCTTGGAGACTCCCAGTAACCTCCAGATATCTCTGAGGTGGTTATCACGTCCTTTACAACAACTGTTTTGCACAAATTGGAGCAACCCTTTTTCACTTTTAATGCTCCACTTTGGCTTTCTTGGATACATCATTTGTCTTAATTGTGACAGATAAGCAAGGTCAGAAGGGGCCTAAAAAAACAAGATACTTCAAATTAAAGTATATGGAAAAGGTTGGATGTTTTCCCCTAAAATTTAAATAATATTCATGCTTCCATTTACTGAAAATTACATTTTGAAGTTTGATAAACTTCTATGTTTCAAATAAACAGAGGTGTGACTCTATCCGAAGGATGTTTCTTTGCCAATGCAAAATTGAAACATCTTAGAAGTTCGCAGGTATTTTGGTGAAGGGATTCCCACGTTACATCTGTTAATATACATATATCTATACATCTGAATCAGTTGAACTTCTTTAAAAGGAAGTACTTAATACAAAAACTCACCTTCTCCCTTGAGCAAACATATTTCTGATTAGCCCTGGCCTACGCAGCTCCACACTGAACAGTGGAGGCAGAAAAAGAGAAGAGCAATTTTAAATTGGTTTGGGACTTGAGGGAACTCTACAACATCCCGAGATGTCACCCTGGGATTTCAAATCGCACAGTAGTGCCACAGCTGCCAGGCAGTCTCAAACACCAGACAGTGCTTCTCAATTCATAGTAGGAGGGGATCCATTGTGTGATGTTGATTAGACTGATGATTTTGCTGACATTGCCAGAAACCTTTATTTTAAGGTAATTTGCCAAGGCAAATCCAAGTTTGACCTTGGAGAAAAATATTACACAACTGATATGCTCCATGTGAAGGGATATATACAGAAATGCAGGGCAATGAAAGCAGCTGACCTGTCAACTAATATATTCAGCCATTCAGTTGATATGATTTACCCTTATCTAACCAAATTCAGGATCAGACCCCACATATGTTCCAGATTGACTGAGGGATGCTATTTCAGCATCCTTTTTGGCTTCCACCCTTCTCTTTTCTGTAAAACAAAAGGCAATTGTGAGTGAAATCTTTGTATAGTTATTACCTAGGTGTGTATAAGCCAAGAAATACGCTGTCTTTGCTTTTCAAAGTGGCTGCATCAAGCCTCAGGAAACAGAACTGATACAACCCAGACACACAAATCACTTTCAAGTAGGCAGTCAATCCCATTTCTCTAGCCATTTATATCCAGGAACCTGAATTATTCTTCCCTGCTTTAACCAGGGATACAGTCTGGCTTGGCAAAAGCTCTCAGACACAGCAGAGCAGCATAGACAGGTATTTTTTCCAATCCAAGATGCTCTAAGAGTTGTTCAGGTTTCATATGGTTTGTTCCAAATGACAGAAACACGGTTTGACTTTTCTTCACAAGGAGCCTTATCAATACAGAAGTAAACTTCAGGTCTGGTTCCACATCACACAAAATCCACTGCGTTTTAACAGCCAACTTCAAAGAAACTATCAGAAAGCATTTCTGAGGTTGCAAACCTAATCAGCTCTGCAAGGCTTTGTAAGCCACTTACACAAAGCAGGGTCAACACCAGCTCTAGTCCAAGTTTCCCCAAAACCTGGGCAAGTTTTTGGGCTTTTCCCTTTTGTACACTTAGATGCTTCCACTTGTGACAATGTTGTTGCTTCTGTACAGCACTCAGAAGTCACAGTTCAACTGTGGCTAACACTGCATAATTTGAACGTTTCTGGTTTGTACGTAAACTTGCTTGCACAGGTCTTCCATAAAAATAAGCTATCCTCTTGTATCCCCACCCCATCTCACTCCTCACACACATTTTCTCACCCCCAGACCCTGAGTGAACAAATAGCAAGTTTCTCCTACCAGCAGACCTGAACAACAACTTACTTTTCTTGAACACTGACAATAAACTTGGCTCTTCCTCCACATCCAACCTGACACATATTTTCTAGAATAATTTACAAACTAGGCAGTATCAAGCCCATTAAATTCTCAGATAAACAGCTCTCACCCCTGAGATCACTGAAGCCCCCTTTTTTTTTTTGGTCCTAGGACACAACTGCTGGAAGCCTACACTTAAGACAATATCCCCTACCTCACCTTTTTTAATCCCCATAAAATCTGCTATTCTTTCAGTGTAATCACTGCCTCAAGGCTTCTGTAAAGAAGTGTCCTTCACCATTTCTCTTCCCAAACCCTTCCCAGCCACAGCCTCACTAAGCATAAAAAACAACCCTCATTTTCCAGACCCTAAGCCACCCTTAATTAAGGTATCTCTCTTTTTTCACCCCCAAAACTGTAGATCTTGTCTAAATAACATTAAGCTTCCACTACTCACCCTATTCACTCTGTGCAGCTCTGTATTTCTGATTATTCATTCTTCCCACAATAAATCCCTGAAGCTGTTTTCTCTTACAGCACCACAAAAGCTTCTGCTTTTCTTTTTCAGTCCTTGTCTCCTGAACCTTTATAGCGTCCAGGTGTTTTCCACCAAGTCCCACCAGGAGCAACTGATGAATCACAGCTGACCTGAATTCTTCTGCTCTTTAATCACACCTCACCTGGGCTTTTACCAGCTTAAAAAGAATTTGAAATGCTGCAAGATGCCAGGTAACTTTTGTCTAAGGTCTTTTAAAAACTGTGTAAGAGAATGTAATTATACATTCAATAAATATATTAATAAAATACAAACAAAAAAACTAGCTTCTTTTATTGCAATTCTAACTGCTTTCTAAATTTTGGGCATGTTAGAGGAAATCAAGACTTTTTGCAGTGTTTTGCTCAAAAAAAGAAAAAAAACCCTGTGTCTCCTTGCCCTGCTCCCTCACTTCAGCATCCCAGGCACAAGCAGCCCTTGGGGCTTCCTGGCAGGAGAGCGTGCAAATAAATTCGTTGCTGCCATGATCCAGGAATTTGTGGTTTATGATGGTGTGATCCCAGTACTTGCATGTTTTATATTGCTGGGGGAGGCTTATCTCCCCTTTGAGCCAGGTACCTTTTTCCAGAAGAACAAGGACCTTCTGCAGATCTTTATATTTCTGTGTAACCTTTAGGCAAAAAAATCAGCAGATGAAGGGTGGCTGGTGGATCTCAGTTATTGACTTAATATACTTCATAAATCTCACATTAGTGTCTAGGTCTTGCAGGGAGGATCCAGTGATGGAGTTTATAAAGTTATAATCAGTGCCATCAGATGAAGCTTCGAAGAGAATGATAGATATGTTCAGGCTCACCTGCCAGTGGGGCTATTAAAGAACAAAACAAACAGACCTGGAAATTATATTAATATATGGGTTTAAAATAACATTGGTTCTAAATTCGTGCGACTTTCCTCTACTATTACCTAACACACTGTCTGCCTTGTGCTGTTTTTATTGCACGAGTAAAACCATTTTGAAGTGACACGTCAAAGTTACACACCCATCAGGGTGGGTTCTGCCAATTTAGAAAGCAGCAGGTTGTGAGAACCCCTGGTTAAACACTGGTTTTCCAGTAACACTTTTGCCATCACTTTTTCTTACTGCCTATTGATATTTCCAACAAATAATTTTTACACCACAGTCGGTGGATTCATGATCAAGAGAGACTGGGGATGGACATGTCAAATTAGCAGCTGGCAACACTGTTTTCTCTTTTTGTATTTTTCT
The DNA here is from genome assembly GCA_025345505.1 of Todiramphus chloris collaris. NCBI lineage: Eukaryota > Metazoa > Chordata > Aves > Coraciiformes > Alcedinidae > Todiramphus > Todiramphus chloris. The sequence continues at coordinate 37,975,707 of JANVCC010000022.1, forward strand.
GGGGTTTTTACACCTGTAATTCTGTGCCAGCTTCGCTTGTTCTCTGCATATACTGTACAGTAGTCTTGAAATTTCTTGAAACAGATTAAAGATGGATATAAAATTAGCACTTACACGAATACCTTGAACGTTTCATACTTACTGAGAAGTTAAATTTTACAAATAAATGCAAGTATTATAACAGCCTATTCGTGTATTACTGCTGCAGCCAAACAGGAATGCTATTTTTTAAAATAATTTTGTGTTAATATATTGCAAAATGCAGCAAAGCAGACAAAATCACAAAGCTGAGTGTCCATATGGTCTTCTGACTCATGTACTAGAAAACCAATGTATAATAAACTAAAGCTTTGCAGGGACATTGCTGATACATTTCAGTTGTCTACAAAGGCTGCCTACCCATGGCTGACCCAGAGGTCTAATTGGTTTTTTCCAATATTATTTTTTTCTTTCCTACCTTTCTTTTCTCATGGTTATGGTGAACAATGATTAGGGTCATCAACTATTTATTTTTTTCCCATATACTTTGTATTTTTCCAGAAGAATAGCAAGTATCATAAACAAGGTAGAATATAGTGACAGGTCTGTAACGTGACATCATAATTTTTTAATGTATTTGCATATTAATGGTGATGATAGGAAGAACAAATTGAAAGCAGTTATTAGAACATGTAATCTGAATTTTCTTTCATAAGCCATTTTCCTATCATGTCACCATAAAAAAAATTGTGATGAATGTTCCCCCTGAAGCTGACAAGTTACAAGGGCTTGTACTAAGGGAATAATAACTCCAAGATTCATAAAAACGGTAATTACTTTATCAACCTTCTAGTCACATTGCAGACACATGCACTGAATCACTCCAAAATAACACTGACATCAAATTTAGACTTAATGTCGATATCACACTTACATGAGTTTTTTTTTTAAAAGAAACAAAACAAAACAAAAAAAAGGGTCCAATATATTACTAATTACCCTGAAACCAAAAAACCAGGCTTATTTTATATATCTTTAACCACCAAGGTAAGGCTGGATGGGATCAGGAGATAAAAGAGTAGGAATCAGGAGGAAAGAAGTATTCAAGTTTAAAGATGACATTGCCAAGGAGTAAGTAACTATATATTATGTCTAGGAATAGCAAAGGTTAAGAAGTTGACAGCTCCTTATAAGACACCATCTTCTTGGACAGGCTCCCAGGAAGGACAGCAGAGATAAAAGGACATCATAAACCTAATCAGCTTAAAATAGAGTTTGATTAATTAATAACAGTGATTATGTGGTCACGCTGCAATCCAGGCAGATCTCGTCCATCACCACACCAGCTGTGCACAAGATCCACAAACAGGTCCAAACAAATCCGAAATTTCTAACATGAAACTGCCCAAAATATCTACAACTGGGCAGGTACAGCAGCAACTGAAGATAGCTACAGGCGTTTTAAAAATGGATATTCTTGTCTCCAGAGGTAGACCTGACATGCCTTTTCTGCACACATCTGGAACTTGGAGAGAAGATAGCTGAGAAAAGTAGAGCTATGTGCAAGGAAGAGGACAAAATGCTAATTGTAATCACCAAGTTTATCACCCAGCAAGATGGGGATCCCTGCGCTCCATCCCTGAGCCCTGTATAACATCTGCCAAGTGGCAGGGTCCTGCTGACACCTTTGCCATCAGGTACTAATTTATTCCTCGGGCGAGAGTTAAGGGCAGCCCCTCACTGCAGGAGGGAGAGCTGCTGACCCCAGTTCCAGCACTGAGTTCTCCTTGGGCAGTCAATATGGATGGCAAGAGATTCCCTGGGACAGTGGATACTAAAAGACAGTAGGGTGTTTTCCTACCACTGTGTTGAGCTGTACAGCACTCAGGTCCTTTCCAAAGACCTAAGAGTTAGTCCTTTGTGCCATTCAATGTCTTCATTGGCATCTCTGAGAGATAAAGAATTTTACCAGCGAGGATGGGCAATGGAAGCATTAAATTTGCTTGCTTGGGGATGAGTTAATGAACAGAATTTGTTGTATTTCAGTAGTAGGGTGAATCTAGGAGGCAGAAAGGAGGTGCTTGTTACTTCTTACTCATTCCTGTTACTCACTGTGTGCTGTCAGAAGAACCTGGAGGGCTAGGAATGGCATTGGGCTGGAAATAAAGGGGAAAGTGTTCCCACCATTTATTTTTATGTTTCTTTTTTTAATTTTCACATTAAATTTGTGTCATCCAGCAAACCAGAGCTTACTGTTTTCTAGATTATTACGTTTGTTTTCTAATAAAATACAGTTTTAATGACCAGAAGATTCATGGTGTTTTTTTGATGTTCTCACTTTAAAACGTGTCGATCAATTCTCCATCAGGGAAACATTGGGCCCTGAAGCAGAGATTCTGTTTGGGAAGGAGAGAATGGGATTAAATGTACTTTAGTGCATAATGTCCATTGAATTGCATGGGATAAGAAATGTATGAAATTAGAAATGTAAATATGATTACAACTTTTAAAGGTTACTCCCAAGGCTGAGATAGCAAACCATCCTCTGAAAAATGCTGCAGGTTTTCTTTCTAGGATATAAAGTTACCCTGTTCTCTCTCTCTGAACTTAAACTCCTCTTTTTTTGAACTATTTATCACATTATTTTGATTTCTAAACAGTCCTTATGTCAGGGCAAAAATACAGCTGGATATCATAGCTCTTTAAGAAGGAACTGCAGATGGAAATCTCACTACAGTGCCTGTTATCTTCCCTGTGAGCTTCCAGGCTCAGTCCAGCCTGAAAAGAGGCAATAGCTCAGCCTTTGTTCTAGTTTGGTCCTTGACCTCTTTGTTTACAGTGCTAATGGGGACAGCAATTACTCAGAGTCAAGATGGCATTTTTGAGATGTGAATAATCACACAAGAAAATAGACTGAGACAGTCGGTACATTCACATCGCCTGCCTAGCTCAGCTATTAGCTAGTTATGATATTCAGCCACCACCACTGATCTATATAGGAACAGAGACAGTGACCTATAGGAAATATAACCCGCGGCCCATTACCAATTCCCTGAGACATTTTTTCCTCCTAAAGCCCAAGTTTTTCAATGACATACTTCTTTTTAGAAGTCCTTTTAGACCCTCTTTCATGTCGCTTTTATCATTCTGACCTTGTTCTAGTGGGAATTTCAATTCTGTCCTTTAAGACATGCAAATGGTGCAAAAAATTTCACTCTTCTCCTGCTGCATAAAGATCCAAAGAGTAAAACTCCAGCTCGTGCTGTGGACTTCCTCCCCCCCTCCACTTGCATGACTGGCACCCAACGTGTGTTTTTGGTCACGACGCACAAGCTGCCCATTCAATCGTAGATTCCCAGCAGGGCTGGCCCTGCAGCACCAGCTATACTGCCAGGAAAATGCAGTATAGGAAGATCTGGTATATTAAATAGGTATTATACACAAACTGTATTTACAGAACTTGCTTTTGCAGCAGTGTGAATTATCCTGTTTGACAATATAGTCTTTACAAGTGGAAAAGCGTGACATTCATAAATAACTGTCTCGGGGGGTTGCTTGGCAGTCAAAGTCACAAATTACAATCCTGCAGGTCTTAATACACCTCTTCAACAGTCTCCTGTAATGCTACTTGAGTGAGAAAAAAAGCCACACTTGATGTTGAACCACCATGGCCAGGATTTCCTTAATTATATCAGAATAAGATGATTTCCCCAAAGCAGAGCTGTGACTCAAATGCACTCAGGTTTACCCATCTAATGGAGTCAAAACCTCTACAAACATCAGGTTCACAGGTACTGTGGCTCAAGGACAGTGGCCTTAAGCACAATGCACTCAGAAGAGTTGCAATTATAACACTTGAAAACTATTCAGAAGACCCAAGCCATGCATTAAATAAAACCAGCAATATAAAATACTGTACATTAAGTAGATTGTCAGCTAGAGCTTGTTATTTTAAGCTTCCCAGTTCATAGCATTCAGCGCTTACCACTGCACTTTGCATCTGACTTTTTTCTGATTTTATTTTTTTCTTTGTATCTCGGTGCCAGTAGCACACAGGGAAAGAGAGAAGAGTGTCTGAGAAGATGATCAGGGCTGTGGTAATCTGAATTTCTCATGCCACACTCCTTAATATCCTTTATGATGGCTTTGAAAAGCAGGATTCCTGATTAGTGCAGGACTTTCACCACCAGTGTTGGCATCCTACACAATGACTGGAGTGTAAGAAGAACAATTTTAGGACAAAGGGTCACAACACTTGCGAAAGAAAAAAACAAAGATTATATTTCAGCTTTGTTTTTTTGGTGCTTTTGATTGGTAACTTTCAAACTTTATTAGAAACCTCAGAAACCGCTTCTCTCCAGGCTGGTGGAATCACAGCCCTTTCTAACTTGCTTCACATTCTTAGTAAGTTCAGTCATATGTTCTTCTGTGCCTCACTTGAATGTGCATAAAAGCCTTATTTTGATTTATCAGTCTAGGAAATGCCGGAGTGGTAACACGTACAGCACGCACAGTAATCGTTCCCTGACAACAACTCTACAGTTACACGAATAACAACTATCATTTAGAGTTTCCTGAAGTTCACAGTTGAAGTGAGCAAAACCACTGCAGCTTTTAGCAGGCTGGTGAGATGTATATAAAAATGTTACGTACTTTCCGTAAGTAAAAAGAGGTTCTGCTTCACCCTCAATTTCCCTGTAATTTCAATGTATTTAATTTTCAGATTCAGTTGATAGAAAGAAAAGTGTCATCGCTGCAATACCAGTAGCCATCTGACTTTCTAAGCAGAGCTAGAGCCATGAAAGATTACTGGAAATGATGTAGTCGAAGCACTGCAGTACATGTAGAAAATGTACCCAGTAAGGTCAAACTTGCAAGCAAATTCAGACGATAAGAAAGAATTGCTTTGATGATTTTTAAAACATCGTGGTCATACTATATTGGGTCATCCACACTAGCTTGAATCTTTTTGAAAGTTATAATAAATTGGAAAATCCAATTTCTTGGATGAAATATTTTTATTTTTAAGTCAAATTCAAGCTTGATTGAAATGTACTTGCAGGATTTGCAAAGTAAGCCAAGTCTGTAAAGCAATCAAGAAATTTTGATGTAGGTAGCTGGAGTAGTGTCACCGTGATCTCCAAGTTTCCAGCGCAAAGTTTCCCAGCAATGTACAAGGGAGGGGAGCTCAGGGGCTCTGGTAGATATATTCTGTTCTGATGGAACTAACCTATTTAGTTGCTAAAACTAAATGGTAAAGATTTGAAGTTGTGTTTGAAAATGCATTTAAAAAATCCCCTAAAAGCTGTGTTCCTGATCAGAGGAGGTTGAAATAAAATGTTTCAAACTTTCAAGTACTTTTCAGTGATTCACCTGCTTTTCCTATCTATTAATGCTATGATGTTAGCTGCTATGGAAATTCTCATTTAAGCAGCAAATAGTGATTACACCAGTAAATTGGATGGGCCTGATCGAATAAAAGTCTTGCATCTATTTCGCTGAGCCAGATCCAGGAGCGACAGATGATCTGGATTCACAGTTCTGTCAATAACACAAAGATAATGTATACAAATTATTTGTTGCAGAATGCACTTTGGGAAGCCTGTCAGTACATTGTACTGTGCATACACCATCGTGCAAATTTTCATATACCAATCTGATTCAAATTCAGCTGGGAAGAATAGGAAATCTAACATTTTACCCTCTAGTGTCTATTTCTGCTTTCTGAGGATTTAGTGAGGCCGTATCTGGAGTACCATGTCCAGTTCTGGGCTCCCCAGTTCAGGAAAGACATAACACTACTGAAGGAAGTCCAGAGGGCTACAAAGATGATGAAGGAATGACGGATGAAGGGACTGGAGCATCCCTCTGATGAGGAAAGGCTGAGGGACCTGTGGATGTTTAGCTTGGAGAAGACTGAGAGTGGATCTTATCAATGTTTATCAATATCTAAAGGGTGAAGGTCAAGAGGATGGTGCCAGACTCATTTCAGTGGTGCACAGCTACAGAACAAGGGGTAATGGGTGCAAACTGGAACACAGGAGGTTCCATCAGGACAGGAGGAGAAACTTCTTTCCTGTGAGGGTGATAGAGCCTGGAACACACTGCCCAGAGAAGCTGTGGAGTCTCCTTCTCTGGAGACTTTCAAAACCCACCTGGATACATGCCTGTGCAACCTGCTCTAGGTGACCCTGCTTTGGCAGGGGGGGTTGGACTAGGTGATCTCCAGAAGTCCTTTCCAACCCCTACCATTCTGCAATTCTGCGATTCTGTGATTTCTGGATGTCGGTGTACAACCAGCATAATCAGACTTGTTTTCTGAGAAGCAAAAGTATTTTTCCTCTGTCTCCTTCTGGTTGGAATGTGCTTATCAGGCCAAGGATTCAGTGTTATTTTATTGTCTATCAGCTTTAAAATAGAACTGAGATATTATATATCTGTTTCCTTGATAGCCCGTGCAAGATTTTGTCTTTGAGGGTGTATGAAGATTCCCTTGGATCTCTTGCCATGAAGTGCACTGACCCCTCTCTGCAGCAGCCTCTGCTTTCTGTGCCTTGAAAGGCGGCCGTGGCACAGCATCCTGCAGCCCAGCCTGCAGGGTGCTTGAGGCCAGAACTGCAGGAAAAAATAGCTTGCAGGTTTAGGACGCTCCCCACAGATTGGGGGGGGGATGTTAAAATAGAGAGCAGAGAGCTGAGCTAGGAAGGAATTCAAACAGCAGGCTATTTCTGGGTGAAGTGAACTGGAAAGAGCCTTTGTTTCTGTAACAGTTGTCAGAGTCGCAGCTCGCTGGCAGAGAAAGCTCAGAGCAGGAGATGAGATTTTGGGTGGAGGTAAAGCTCATGCACAACTCCTGTTTTCCACAATCTTCTTGCAGAGAGAGTGGTAAAGGGGATCATCCTCCAAATCTCTTTCCAGGATTGCCATGCGCTGTTACTCTGAAAAACTATTGTCCTGTTTTCTGTGTTATTTTAGGAAGGTGTAAAAAATAGGCAAGAACCTGCAGTCCTGGACTACACCCTGGCTGCTACCATCTCCCCTGCTTTCCATGCAGCTGAGGTCCAGCATGTACATCATGTTGCAGCACTATAGCTTCATGCACACACTGGCACTTTAGGAGGCAGAAAACCAACTTTAAATGCAGTGTATCTCTAGCAGTATTGTTTTCTTTTGATGGGCTAACAAAGGATGAAGCTATTTTAAATAAATCTTTGATGTCATCAAAGAAACCCTCGCATAGTTAGTCATCTGCTGGGACAAAAAAATATCTACATGTTGTTTGAGGGGAGCTTTTCTGCTCTTTTTTCTCTTATCTGTAATAACATTTACTTCCAAAAGTTCAGAGAAATGAAAACTTATCAGAGCTCATGGCAGCTATGACATATACACCTTTTACAGCAGGATCAACACAGGCTGTTACCTGATTTTTACCCTTAAAATTATTTTAATTTGGCTTGTTGGGACCAAACTGATTTTCCCCAAACTGTGTCTCCAATTCTGCTGTTAGCTTTGGAGATGAGATAGCTGGCAGACATGATAAAATACCTGCTGTGTCCACAGGCTTTCCGGAGCACTTGAAACAGATTCCACTCCTAGAAAGCCCACTTCTCAAAGGCTTCCTTAGGTACTGTATTTGGATTAGTGCTAAATCACCCTTACGCTGTGCGTACGCACTCCACACAGGACATGGCTGGTGCAGGAGGTCCATTAAGGTGGAGAGAGGGACAGAAAGGTCTGTACACCTCCTCCCACCTCCCCGTCCTTAATTAGTCCTAAGAGGGGCTTCCTTTTTCAGGGGAGAGGTTGGGATATTTCTCACATCCTTCATCTTTCCCCAAGGTACTCAGGGAAGGGAAGCTCCCATGCAAAGACCATCAATATGTGAGCTTAGCCTTAAATAGCCTGTCACGCCACGTAGGTAATGTTACAATTACTGGCAGCTCTTGAGGTTAAACTCTGTTGTATGCTGATGTGCATTGCTGCAGAAGGATTTCCTTATGTTTTCCTTAAGGCATAACATTACACTTTCTGATGCAAGTAAAAAAATCTACCTGCAGTTTCTCTTCATATTTCAGTTATACAACCACTCCCAACTCCTGTCTTTTTAGCACTCAGACATTGCATCACTAATGGTACAGAAGGAGCTCTGTACTGACACAAATCTGCTATGAATCCACCAAGGCTCATTTTCTTATTAAACAAACAGCTTTATTTGATAACCTGGAAGGTACATCAGCATGTGACTAATTTCCCTACCAACCACATCTTCTAGCAGACAGGAAAAAGGTGATGGCTCTCCTTCCAGAAACTTCACTAAGAGTCAGGAACATATGAGAAGTACAAGTAACCACTAAGCTGAAAAACTAAATGTGAGATTCCAATGAGTGTTTATGCTACCCTTAAGATACTGCACATATGAAACAAAAGGCTAAAGAAGGAGGTGACTGATGTGTGTGACCCTGGAAAATGCAACTTAATATGAAAAAGTAATAAGTACTATTAAAAAAAAAATTAAAATAACAATCAGATCCTAGATCAGTCTTCTCAGCTTTGACTTAAGGTGCAAAAATGTAAATCTCATATAAATAATTAAATAGAAGGTCGAAACTCCTTTTAAATACAAGTTGTTAAAGATGTGGCTTCAATAGTGTTTTATTACACTGCCAGTAACTAATTATAATGTACAAGACTCTCTAAACAGAGACCCCATCACGACTAATAAGGAGAATGCTTAAGGAGAATTTCTGATTTAGATGTTCATTCTTTCTTTTTATTTCCAATTAAAACCACAGAAACACATGAGAAAATGACCCTTGGTGGAAGCACAGAGCACACGAACCTCCCTATTTACAGGGGGCTCCTGAAAAAAGCAACTTAACATTTTCTATTTTTCTTAGCTTATTGCAATCTTCTACCATGATCCCATCTAGCACTGAGGGGCTAGAAAGCTTCTGCATTGAAGAGGTAACACATTTAGATACCTTTTTCCTAAAAGTTGGCAAAGTAAGAGCTCCGTTATCATCTGCAGTGAAAAGCTCTATCCTTTGACGACGTGAACTCTGTCTAGAGAGAGAAATACTGAGCTATGATCCATCACAGCAGTAAAAAGACACTTCAGCTGTTGATTCCTCAAGCAAACTCTGTGAAAATGGTGACAAGACACTTAAAGTGGAGGGACATTATCTGAGAAAGCTGCTCTTGTATTTTGCTGGAACCAAATGTGTCTGACTGGGATGCAGGGCAGGTACATTTGTTCTGGCAGCCTTTTAATCAAATCTCTTCTCTGGCAGAGAGGCAGTGCTTGTGTGTGACAGTAATGCAGATTTATGGAAAATAATAAGGTGATCAGCTGCCCTGCAGACTTATTATTTTGTTTCATTTAAAAAAAAATCAGACACTTTGACTAAACTGCTGGGTTAAGGTATGTAATGACATATGGTGCCTGCTTCATCATTCAATGAAGTTAAGGGAAAAACTCCCATTGCTTTCACTTACGAATCATCCAGCAAATTTAAAAAGAAAAAAAAAATTAGAAAACAACCTAGTGCTAGGTAAGTACCAGAGCAGTAACCACCTTATAAATATCCAGATTGACAAAAGAATTGCTTTTGACTTCGTTCTTGCCCCTTCGTATTCCCTGGGTTGCAATATTCTAGCAAATTTGTTTAAGGTAAAATTAATCACTGAAGCATTGAATTTAAAATTAATATCCCAGAATATGAAGAGAATATTATTAGGACATGAATTTGAATTTTAAATTCATAATCGTGTTTATGCAAAAATAATTACTAATTTTTTTTTTTTTTTTTTTTTTCACTCACCTACCTCCTGGTAATAATCTCATCCTAATGATAAACTCTGTCAGGTCAATAGAAGTTCTGCCTTTGACTTCACCGGGCAGGGAAACAGACACCTAATCAGAGAATAAAACATGCTACATGATCCAGTGCATCCAAGTAAAGCTGCTTGTGTTTCAAATAGCAATCTGCAAAAGCACTCGACACTTCTATTTTGGTTTTGCAAAAAAAAAAAAAATCCCTGGGAGAAGACTATAGAACAATGAATACTAATGAGAAAACTCACAGGGCAGAAATTAAAGAGGATGCAGTTACACATATATAGTCTTATCTTTCCTGTTAGCATACAAGGAAGTATCCAAGTCAGTAACAAATGCTATAACAGCTTCGAGACAAAGTCACACCTTAAAATCACAACTAGATGCAACATTTTGTGTCCCTCTTTTTTTTTTTTTTTTTTTTTGGGGGGGTGGTTATCAGGCCAAGAGACATTTCCAGGAAACCTCACATTTTACTTTCTTTTTTAATTAATATTTCCAAAACTTCCTTTCATGCACACAAAATTGCTTATGTTGAAATAGCTGGAAGGATCAGAAGAATCCAGCTGGCTTCACAATTATAAAACTGTGGTTTTCACCCAACGGAGCATCAGCTAAAAAATATCTTTCATTTAACCACAAGCAAAATAATCATGGTCGCAGGCAGGTCAAGTTGAAAAGAATATACTTTTCCACCAGGATACAGACTGGCCAGAAAACAAGATGTATCACACTGTGTAACTCTCCCAGCTGAGCCCTTCTCCGCTCCCAGCTCTTTTTGCAAGGGGAGTCCCTCCGAGGAGGTGTTGCCATCACTCCTTTTTAAACACAGTAGCTCGATCCTCAGACTTTGTGACACTTTTCCCGATTGAATAACAGGCATCAGCTTTTAAAGAGAGACTGTGTGGTTGTGAACTATCCCAGATGCTGCTCAGGAGTAGAGAATTTATGGTGAGGCTTCTGATTGACCTCTCACAGGGCTCGTGTGCATCCTTGCAGAACTCTGTCCTGCCATCAGAACTCCAAGGGAGATCTACTGCGCAGGCTGCATGTACTAGAACCAGGGCAAAAAATACCCAGAGCACTCTCTGATACAAAGTAGATGCTTTTTCTACTGAAATGCTTTTTCTGTACTGAATGGTAATGTCAAGTACTTTTAAACCAAAAAATCCTAAGCAGTGCACCCTTCTCTGTGCCTTTCCACAGATAGGAAAGTTTCTAACTTAAGAGAGAGTAACCTTATCGGTTCTCCATCTAATAGTTCAGCTTGCTTGGAAAGTTTCTTGGCTTTTTTTCTTTTAGAAAACACATACTGCACATTTACTGTGAGCTGCAATACTGTTTTTTTCCCCAAACATTGGTCAATCTTTGTAGCCTTAATTGGGGTAAATAAGACAAAGTAAATACAGCAAAGTAAAGTAAATGGAAGGGTACTGGGATGGCTGATAGTGCTCATGATCCCACTGTTACCTCTTGAGATTATGTCCCAGGTCCTATTGAAGAGTCCTACATGATGAGCAGGGAGGGTAACACCAGGTAAGGGCACAACTGCAGCATTGCGAGACCACAGCAGTTCTTGCTAAGCCAGGACTGAAAAACTATCCCTTTTTTAGTCTCCCTGCCCCTCAGCATCAATACATACATTCTTCACGGAAAAAATCCACTTGAGAACATCTAAAATGACTATCTGCTTTATCTACTAGCAGCTGAAATTTCTTACAGGGATGGGAGAACAGCTGATGGACAAAGGGCAGTTACCTGACAGGGATGAGCAGTTGCTATGAGTGCACTGCAACCTGAAATATTATTCCCCTTTCCTTTGCAAAGGGAAATAAATATTTGGGATTGACAAATGCCATCTTAACTTATTCTCTGGAACTTCCTGTCTTCGGCACCAGCAAAACTTGCTGTTGATACTTTAATACTTTGCTGCTTGCTGCAAGTCACCTGACACAAGTACAAAGTTTCTCATATTCCTCATGGCAATGGTACTTGGAGCAGCAGAATATATTTTTCTCTCTCTTCATTAGGCTTCTGAGTCCAATCCTGCCATTGATCAGCTCACCAAACTCCAAGTGACTTCAACATGAGTTCATATACAGCTAACTGGAAAAGTGGGATTTATTAACACACTGCCAGAGCTCACAGTCTGCTGCTGCTGCCTTATTGATCGGATCCTGTGAAATGGCATATCTACCCAGGGAGATTATGGATATAATCAAGTAAGGGGCAGCAGACTGACTGGTATTTTTACAAATTTCATATTGCTTGTTATTTTCCTGAGGTTGCATGTGGGGAAACAGAGGTGCTACCAATGCAGGAGGGAAATAATCTCTAACAAGTGAATATAAAACGAACTTAGAAAAACGTCCGTGGCATTTACCCTAGGCAAGAAAATATTTTATCTGGGTCTTATCAACAGTGCTTTTCAAGGTAGGAGGTCCTCACGATAGATCTTCTTGGCTTTGGGGTTTTTTTTCTCGCTTAGCTTTAACCTTTCCAGCCAATCTAGTCCTATACATTTTTTTTTTTTTTTTTCCTGATAAAAAGTCCCAGATGACACTGGCCTGGGGTTTACCAAACTGTTCTAGGATTTAGAAACTGCGTTTGCATTCCCATTTGATACGCCTGGGCTCAAGGCTTCAGGTGGACTTTAATCAAATGCACATTGGCCTTTGCTTGATCTGAACAATCAGCTCAGAAAATTTCTCATTATGGCTTTTGTAAGAAGAAATAATAGCCTGTCTTCTTGCGAGAAAACACAATCTGAATGAACAAAATTAATGGCTGTTTCTCTTAATTTTTTTCCTCCTACTGATGTGATAGGTTATATATGAGGTGTAATTAAAATAGCGTCACAGTCCCCGTTGAAAGAGTTAATCTGCTACGAAAAATTCCCACCAGGGGAATAAAAAAATAAATCCATGGTATGCAGATGAACTGTTTACTTGGTAGCTCTTCTGTGATCAAACTGAAACTAAGCTGAACTGCTGAAACGATAAAAGTAAATTGTTACTTGGGGTTTGCAAACCTCAATTAAATAAATATTACGCAGTAAACAACATTCTGGATTTTAATTAGGATAAAACTACTGAAAAAGGAGTTGCCAATTGTGTCTATCTCATACTAACCTTCAAATACTTCTTAAAGGAGAGTACGTAACAAAGGGTTTTAGCTTAAAAAAAAATGCACAAAAGAAAACTCCAGTTTTACTTTCATCAGCATCAAAAAGTCATCTTAATATATATTTCCATTCCTGAAAAGTTCTATAAAACTTTAAATGAGATAAATATGGGTATTGATGGTGGTTTTCTGGTCCCAGCTTTTCAATTACTTTTAAGAAAGCAAAGCATTTTGAAAATAATGCGATCAATTTGTTGCACTTGCTCTAACACGACGAAATAACCACCTAATTACCCAGCCAAACAAAACTGAGTGCTAACTGGGGGGTAACTAATTTTAACTGGCAGGTACCAGGATGGAAAATCACGCCTCATTTTGCATTTTTTTCCTGGTAGGCATAATGCAATGCAATACAGTATTTTCATTACCCAGTTGCTTTTTTTTGTGATGCTGTGCATTTTGTGGCAGAGTTGGATTCCTTGCTGAGCTCCCCAATTCCGGTATGCCTTTTGCAACAGACCTAAAGCAAATTTCTCCAGAAGCTGAGGACGCGATCCACATTCTCCTACCTCACCAGTTTGTCCCAGCTCTGCAGCTGAGTTCCTACAGCAAACCACAGGTGAGTTTTTCATCTCAGGGCATAGTATGGAACGGGGAAGTGCAACCTGGAACATGCATTACCTTCGCTTAAAGAAGAATAAGACGTCCAGTTACTTCCAGTTTCAGCTAACATACCCAGTGCCATGCCCTTGGGGTGATCTAATTACTTCCACAGGAGTTGCAAGGATGGTGGCACATACATCCTTCACGTGTCCACGGGGCCATATGAGCAGCACAGGGACACTTAAAGCACTAAGTGCTGCATTCCTCATGGATACCACCAGATCTGTGCTCCCCCATCCTGGGGAGACCTTATTGTGGACTTCCAGTTTCTGAAGGGGACTACAAGAAAGCTGGGGAGGGACTTTTTAGGCTGTCAGGCAGTGATAGGACCAGAGGGAACGGGTTAAAACTAGAGATAGATTGATTCAGGTTGGACTTTAGGAAGAATTTCTTCCCCATGAGGGTGGTGAGACACTGGAACAGGTTGCCCAGAGAGGTGGTGGAAGCCCCATCCTTGGAAGTGTTTAAGCCCAGGCTGGATAGGGCTCTGAGCAACCTGCTCTAGTGGGAGGTGTCCCTGCCCATGGCAAGGGGTTAGAACTAGATGATCTTTAAGGTCCCTTCCAACCCTGACAATTCTATGATTCTGTGACTTTTATTTTTCCTGGGACTCTCTAAAAACAGCTAAAGGTAAAAAAGAAAAGTACTGCCAGTGTGTAACAAATGGGCAGGCCTTTGTCACCTTGGGGAACATACTGTGTGTGAGCTCTCTGAATAAAGGCCATGGATGCAAGCTGCCTGTTCCTGATGCAGCCCCAGATGTGTCTGACAGTGGATACTGGGTTTCTCCACAAGGTGCCAGGCACATCTCTGGGTGCTTCAGATCCTGAGGACAGCTGAAACATGAAAGCCTCCAGGATCTTCTGTTTCATCTGGGAGCTGTGCCAGCAGGAGAAGGGATAGACACCTCTCCCCTGCCTCTATCAGGCTGAAGAACATCACCTTCTCAAAAAAATAAAAGCTATTTATGTGCACAGAGTGCTCAAGTGTCAATTAAGCTGTCTTTAAAACGCTGAAATTCTAGCCTTCTTATAAATACTGTACCATTACTCAGCAGCAAGGTGGCCCATTCTCAGTGGAGACAAAATTATTGGCCTAAAAACGAAAAGTTAAGCTAGTAAAGAAATAGCAAGGACGATTCTAGGGGCTGATGTTTCTGCACAACATGGTGAGCTATTGATTTCTTAATTACTCATTTGATATTATTTCAGTGCATGCTTTAAGCAACAATTTAAATTGAACCTGAAGATCAAAAGATCAGGTAGCTTGGTTTTCTTCCATCATTTTCTCTCTCTGTATATTTTTAGCATGCTCCTGAAAGACCTGCATTCACACCTGGAGTAAGGGAATTGCTAAGGTGCTTTCAGACCTCTTCTGTACAAGGAGCTTGGGAAAGGATCACACATGTAGGTGTCAATACCTTCTGCTGCTGCTTCTTTAGGTGTGATACCCTAAATCAACTTTTAATTCCACTTTATTAAAGAGTCAATGCCTTACAAAATGTCATTATAACAAACCTCTCTTGCCAGGTAATTTTCACCAACCCAACATTCCTATACAGAGGGTTTGGGTAAAAAAACAAACAAAAACAAACAAACAAAAAACCAAACAAACAAACAAAAAGTTGTGTTTTCTTTTTTCACTAGCAATCTGGAAGTGAATGCATTTTTGTTTCCCAAGAAAATGACAGAATGGTCTGCACACAGCAGGCCAAAGCATCAAGTCAGAATTCCAAAGCAATCTCCAGCTGTTCCTCAGCCAAGACTCACATATCATCTCCAACGAGCCAAGTCAACACTACAGTCAAGCCTCAGCTGACAGTAGTGCTCTTGGCTTGCCTCTACTTTTATTCCCTACCTCTTCTCCTCTAAACCTCCAACTCTCCTTGCTAGCTATTTCCCCTGCTTAGAGAAAGGTAAGTCCCTAAAACAGAGTTCTTGTCCCTACTTTAGATACCCTAGCGAAGACAAAGACCTTGGCCACCCCAAAGACCTCAGAAGTTTCATCCTGTGTTACCCAGAGACAAGTGCTGAAGGCCAAAAGGAAAAATTTCCCCCCCTCTTACATACATATGGTCTTCACTTCCATATAACCAACAGCTTCCAGGTTCAGAGAAGAAAGATTGACAGTTCTGTGATGTGGAACATCAAGCTAAATCCAACCTAATGCATTTAAAGGAAAATCTATCTTTGAACACTTTGGTTGGTTTTTTTGGTTTTTTTTAATCAGCATAACCCAAAGCCCATAGCATAGCCAAATTCAGAAGTGACACTGGGGCCATTTCTTCCACTCCTCATTCCCAGTTTCTCAATATTTGTTTGGATTATGTGTGTGAAAAAGAAATGAAGACACCAGCAAGGGAGAATTAGGCAAGTCCAGGCTACCTGGCAGTGTGCTACATTGCACACTTTGGAAATCAGCTCTTCTTAAGCTCTCCAATGGTACTGAGAGTAAGAAGAAAATCCATGTTTGGATGATTTAGAGCTTATTTTGTTATTTCTGTATGTGTCTTGAGGAATGTTGTTTCCTGTGTATATTTTTCCTCACTAGCAGCCACCTCTTGAGAGAGGTGAACGTCAGCATTCAGTCAGCACAGGCTCCCCCAAGCCTCCTGCAAACAGACACAAGGGCATCCCTGTGCAGAGACGCAGGCAGAAAGAAACCAGTCACCTTCAGATGGAGGCCGTATCTGATGAAACTCCCCAGGTATAGTCCTAAATGGAAAGCTTATCTAAGTGTATATACAGGCATATGCTTGTAAGTGTATGCTCTACTTGCAGAATGTCCACACAAAGAAGTTTTTAAGAAGCTTTCTTGTACTCACCCTCCAGCCTCATCATCTACATTTTCTTTCTGTAGGTAAATATTCAGACTACAGTAGAGAACAGGATGCATATGACTAAAAACTCCTCCATTCAAGCTATATTCAGCTGGTTTAGGATGCCTTCACTGCTGTAAATTCTAGTCTAAACAGAATTCTTTCATAAAGTACCAGAACACTGAGATGTAGCAGGCTGCTCTCAGCTGGCTAATGTCTTCTCCACAGACTTCTTTGCTGCAGCCAAGCAGAAGCTCACAAAAAGACACATCAGCCAAAACCTCCAAGTTCAGAGTCTGGAAGGCTGAGAGCAACAGCCTCTGCAGAGCAGGATGCACAGACCTTGTTTATGGAGATGAAAAGGAAAGTAGGCAAGTTTCACAACAAATGCACAGAAACAGACTGGTAGATAAAACAACAGAATCTAGCCTATGAAAAATTAATGTTTAATACAAGCACTGTGATCTCAGGTTGGGTGCCTATGAGTATGGAGAACCAGGAATGATGACAGTGTGAATTTGAGAGAGCACCAGAACAAATTTATGGGAAATCACTGAAAGCTCACAAGGCTGCACTTAAAAATTGACTTTCCTCCTCAGTTTCTCAGTAGATCTTTCAGTGACATCTTATTGCTGCTAAGTGAACAAAGAAGCCCGGGATATATGGTTAAACCACGCACAACAGCAAACATTAATTAATTGATATTTGAATAGAGTACTGAGAGTTTAACTGTTTTCCAAGTGGGATCTGGGGAGCATTCACTCAAATTTGACATCTCTGGTATTCTCAGTTCTCTTTTCAGCTCCCCAGTGCAGTGAGAGCTGCAATGTTAGCGATACACAATGCCTAATGTACTAGTTCCCATGGCTGGGAGGTTAAGGTGGGGATCATGGCAGCTTTGTTTTCCTTGCCACTGCCAGAAGCACTCGTGTTACCTGAGCACAATGAGAGGGTGCAGGTGATCTTTTCCTTTTGAAAATCTCAAGGCGTGTATATTTTTATTCAATCTTTCTGAAAGGTCAGTACCATTCAGATCACTTATCAATGATACTTCCTTGCCTATGTATCATTTTTATACCGTGGCATCAGTTTTCCTGGTTCAACAGCCAGCTCCTAATAAAAGAGGATGACATGTATTAGAAGTAAAGAAAAATAGCTGTAATAATAGCACTCCAGTCCTACCTACTTGTATCTTAACCTCTTTCTTTCAAAGGCTCCCACGCTGCAGCGTTCAGAAGAAAGTTACCATTGGATTATCTACCAGAAATCTACTGGCATCTATTGCTGCTTTGGTGCAGCAGCATACAGGGCAACAGTAACAGACAGCTCTTCTCAGGTCCCTGCCCCTCTTCCCTCTCGAAGTATGGGTCTAGAAATCAAAAAAAAAATGCTTGCAGGAGCCGAATATTTTTTCAATGAAGCTCACAGTTTCAAACAGATATCAGCTCCAACTGACAGCTCAGCCCCCCAGGACTGCAGCGCTCGCCCACTGCCCCCCTGCTCCTTACAGGCATTGTTCTGAGGAAGCAATTCTACTAAATTCTCACTGATCGTGAAAGGCAAATAAACTAAATCCCAGAAGCAACGGCAAACACATCAATACGGTTTTCTCCAGCAGCCCACTGCTATTTATACAGGTGACTGTGAACATTCACACATCAAAAAAGTGGTATTTTGGCATATCTTCCAGGAGCAATTGTCTCCCTAATGGATAGCATGGTAAATATGCTGTCCCTGATGAGGAAAAGATGCTTGAATCGTTACAGCAATAGTCTGTCATGAAAAGGATGCAGATTCACTTCCCTGACAGATTTCCCGATACAAGGCTTTTTAGAAACCTCACAGGTTCCTTTGGGTTTCTGCATAAGGAACTAGGTGGCTTTTAATGCCACAATTAAAATTTCTATTCTTTTCCTAACTTCACAGAGGAATTATCAAGACTGATACGTTAAAGAATGAAGGGTTCATTAGGGAGCTGGTGGCACACAGCTTTGGTGTCTAAAGTGGATGGGAACTGGGACTGTGTGAAAAAAGCCTCCATCCTAAAACTGAACTGGTCCCACAAATGATTAGTTGAAAAGGGCAGAGGAAGGACTCTGCTCTGCATAGTAGCTATATAACTGCTGAGTTATACATCCGTCCCCCAAATCCCCCTTGAGAGAGGCCCAGAAAACTTCCCAGCAGAGGATGTTTGGGTGTCTCTCTCTTGTGCAAGGCACGATGGCAGGGTTACCATCATTCTTATTGCCGTCGCAGAAGAGGTGGGACAAATACAATTATCCAGTGTTTTTCATGGACAGGCAAGACAATTTTGCACATATATATATATTTTTTTTTTTAAAGAACATGTTGTGTGGATCTTGCAGCCCAGGCATTTGCACAGCAATCTGTGCTATCTCATTTCTAAGATTAAGCAGTTAAATAGTCTTGGCCTGGATATCCTTAATCACACTAACACCACTTTTACAATGATCTGGGCTGAAAGGTTTAGTATTACAATCACCCTCTTCCTTTATTACCAGCCAATGCTGAGCCAGTCCATCTCATAGGAAAAGTTACTGTGGGCTTCAGAAAGAATAAAATCAGGGTTAGACTCCTGTGGATATGGAAATAGTTGGAAATGTCCATTAAGAATTGCCCCAAGCACTGAAGTTCTTTTTGTTCCTCATTCACGTCTTAATGAAGACACTGACACAAGTCAGGTTTTGGAGCCTCTCTTCCTGTTGAATATGAGTGTAAAGAATAAATAAGAATTAAGATCGATTAGAGTAATTTTGGCACCAAAAAAGCTAGTGTACTGCATGTCCTTGCCAGCGCTCCCCCGTGTATCTGATAGAAATAGCTGCAAGGACTGGAGAAGCAGTAACTTTTGGAAAGTACTGTATCTACTGCAGAAGCATCACATTAAGTAGACCATTTCCAATGAATCCCAAATGCTCATGTTCATTAGCTTTTTGTGAAAGCAGAATACCATGTAAAATGTACATTGCACAGCGTGACTTGTACTAATGGCCTAAACAGTGAAAGAAGTCAAATCACATCCCCAGATTAAACATTCATAGGAAAAAAAAAAAAATATATATATATATGAGCAAAAGAAATATTGTTCTTTAGAACTGCAGTCGAACAGAACTGGGAAGACTGATTTCTTTACACAATAGCATGAAGCACATGTATTTTAAAATCAGCTAATATCTGCTTTATAGACCTTTCAAACAGAAAATAACGTATTTTGCTATTACTTTAGATAAACAGTACACGATGAGTCTGGGGACTTTGTTCAGCGTGGAATAGGATATTAAACAGCAAATGTGTCAGTTATGTTATTAAATCAGAATCGCCACACTATATTAGCTTTTTTATTTAATTATTTATTTAACCGGAGAGACAGTGCCTTACATAAACAATGTTCTCCATAAGTAAGGGCCGACAGGAGCAGATGCTGAAAGAAGCAGATGTAATCTCTATGGCTTTGCTTCGACACAGGAACTTGGGAGCCTGGCAGGATGAAACCCAAAACTGCAGCTTTCCCTGTACCCCTCTATGCATCCTCTGCATTGCAGCTAAAGCAACTCTCACCACGCGGCCCAAAAGGACCTTCAGCTTGGACGCCTGCTGGGAAGCTATGTTCTTTGGTAAATGGGAGGTATTTCTGCTTTTTACACAGACAAATCAATGTGTCAGACATCAAAGGCTTCACAAACAACACTTTGAACCAGTAAAGAGATTGAGTTCACTAAACGGGATATGACAAATGTCAGCATTGACTGGAACAATTACTGTTTTTCCTCGTGTCTTTAGCAAAGGTGCCATCTATCTCATAGCAAGGAGAAGTATTTTTTGCCACATAGGTGAGCTGGACCAACGTAAAAAATGGATTTAAACTGGAATAGTCATTTGTTTTTACTACTATGATCACTGTATAAATTTTGCAGGCAGTGAGCATCAGGATGCTCTTGGCTACCATGTGTTTATTGCTAGTTCTTTTTGTTCATTTATATAAACGTAAAAAAATGAACAAAAATATTATTTAACTCACCAGGGAGTTATGAACTGTCACATTTATTGATAAGAACAGGAAATGAGATCTGCACCCATTCCCCTTGCTCAGCATGGATGTGGTAAAATCATAAAGCCACTGGAAAATGCAGAGCCGGTGTTTCTACGCGCAAGGCAAGGGACCAGTTTCAGCACCACGCCACCCCAGTCTGACATCCGTGACTCCAGTAATTTCAACTGCATCATAGCGGGGTGGTGAATCAGACCCCTGCAGCAACTCCTTCCTCTTCATTTTCCAGTTCACCGAGGAACTTGATGTCTACAGCAGTTCAGCGATACATTTTTACATGGCTCTGACTTCAACAAAACGCTTCAGTGTCTGCTGAGCTGTGGTCCAAACGTATCGCTACATGGTAAAGATGAGGTAAGTAATCTATATAATCAAATCTGAGGCCGCAGCCAGGATGCTACATTGCATGGAACATGGCCAAGGACAAATGCTTCATAAGAAGGTAGACTTTGTGCAAACAGATATAAATCTGATTTTATTGTGGAAATCTGTGGGAAATTTATCTACAAAGATATTTTTCATTAGTATCTTTGAAGGAGTTATGAATCTTTCCTAGCAGAAGTCCAGAAGCAGGATTCTCTGAAGTGGGGAGATAGTGCTGACTACCAGCATGGCCCAGCATGGCCCATTGGCTTCTCCCACGTGGACAGCTCAAGGTGATGGGGTACACCCTATCTTCCCAACAGTTACAGAAGGCAAAGACCTGAAGTAACTGTTAACTTGCCCTGGACTACTGGAAATACCTAACAGCCAGGACTATGTCACCAGGACCCAGAGAAAGAAGCTTAACAAGAGATTCACAAGCTTAAGACAGCATTTAATGTTTAGTTCCTTTAAGTTCTCCATGTTCTTGGAGCAAAGGTTCTTGCCCCTAAACGCCTCAGAGAAGAGCACCTTCCCTTGGTTCTTCAAGGCTGATCACCTAAACAAGAATTATGTCAGGTCATGAATTCAGAATGACAGAATTGTCCTGTTCTGGAAGAAAATGCTACCTGACAATCTGTGACAACCCAGGGCAAAAGTCTAAAGATAAAGCCATGCTCCAAAACTTTTCCTAACTTGTTAGCCCTTTTCCCCATTATTTCCTTGACCCATGGCCCTCAATTGAGCTTCAAGCTCACCATGGGAAGAGGATGATTTGCTTACAGACAGAGCTACAATTGTTCCTTATCAAACTTACATCTTTACCACGAAAAAAATCACATTTATCCCTCATCCTGTCAGAGTACTCCAGCCTTCAGCTTCCATTTGAGCAGGTTCTTCATGGGTATCTCAAGTTGCTCTGCCTGGATGCCTCTACAAGGAGGATACAGGAATGGCACGAGTCCAGGTGTGTGCAGATGCTGCCATCTTGCTACAGAGGCATCATTTCTTCATGGCAGAAAAGCAAGGACTGTGCTGCAAGTAACATTAAAAGAAAAACAAGGCTGGAAAGCTGTGCTGCCAGACAGCTCTACAAACGCAGCTTTTACCCTTCATGTGAGTACAGAAACTTCTGCAGCTGAAGAAATGAATCAAGAAATATGGATCGAATGGAACAAGCACTAGAGCTTGAACATGTTCTCAAGTGCCGCCTGGTTCTTCAGCACAGCCACTCCGACAGGCGCACAGGGATGAACTCAATTAGCAGGGTCCTCACATCACAACTACCAGCATCACTTTGAACTAACTGCTGAAAACGATGTAACATGGACAAAGTGCAGCAGCCTCATCCCTTTGTAAAGCATCCGGTGCCTGTAAATGCCACCAGAGTCACACGAGCGAGGGGAAAGCCTCAGACACAGGAGTGCTGGTGCTGCCCCAGCACCTTGTCCCGATGCTGGAGCAGCATCACGTCCTTTTGAAGCATCCCTGACTGCCTCTGCCTCACACGAGTGGGTTTTGTGGCTGAGCTGCTGTGTCCTCTGACAACTTCAGCAGCATGAGGCTCTTGGAGGACAACGTGCTGGAACTTAATATCTCGTTGCTTTACAAACTGTTAGGCTACATTGTTGGCATGAAAGAAAAGCCCTGGTGTTGCCTCTATCTCTACTTCAGCCTTTTCAAATAAAAAACTGTCTTTTTTTTTTTTTCCAAACCCAAGTCCCTTCAGTGAGCCCTCAGTTTTTCATTTCCCATCAAAACCACAACGTGCACAGTGACTCATGCATAAAAGATGAGTAGCAAACTCATACAATGCTTCTGTAGGTATACTTGATGAAGGAGGTTAGAGATTTCCAACTTGTAAAGTTATTATTCCGTAAGCACAGTTTGCCATGTAGCGAGTGTAAAATTCAGAAATATTTATTCAGATAAGATCTGATACTGATCTTCAGCGCATTGCCATTTTGGCAGAGATTTTTAAGGACCTTATCAGTTATCTTCTCCCAATTACAGTACCAGAGCTCCACCTACAATAAAGCAAATCCCTACTATCTTTGCAAAAGCACAATGTGTGACTCTGACTTCCACATTAATCCTTGAAAAAATGGATACAGTCTACGCAGTGTTAATAAGGCAATTATCACGCAAGCGGCACATTTTTTTTCTGTGATTTCCTAATTAACATGACTATCAACTGCTTATTAATAAAGCACTTTCCTATGCGTTGAGTTGCAGCATATTGTAAACAAATTTAAGATGCCATTTCCTGCTCCATCATTTACATCACACTGTTAATTCTCGCTTGTATTTGCTTTTCCTATTTGTGAATGCATTTCAAAGAGAACTGTACATCATGATGGGGGGGAAAAAAAGCAATATTAGAAACAAAAAGCAGATTTGTGGATTATTTCCTATTAAATTATGCACCCAGGGAATGTTTTTCACAGTATGGGAAACTACATGCTGGTAACCTGGACAAACTACCTCCTCCTGCATCAGTATTTTATTTCCCTTTCTCCAACAGATGCTACTGACAGTTTACTAAACGGTGCACTGCTTAATGAATTTAGTAGAGGAAAAAGAACATTTATTTTCATACAAATTCGATCATGCACAAACCTATGTTAACTGCAGTGTTTGGGGAAAGAAAGGCTTCGGTCCAGTAAGAGTGGGAAAACACGATTTCCTCCTCTTTCTGATGTTAACACCAAGAAACTTGCAACTCTTCTGATTTGCTCTTCCGTGTAAATGCCATCCCATGGCTAAATGTTTCAGAGTCAGCAATTTAAACATCCAGCCCTTTGAAATTACATCTCTTCGGCGGTGCAGCTGCATGCGACGGAGCACGATATGATGTTGATATACACGGTGTTATAGGAAGTGGTATTTTCCGAAGGAAAACAACACACCTTTGCACATTCCTTTCTGAGTGACTGTTTAATGCGAGAACACATTTCTGACCCAACTTCTGTTGAACGTTGTGTGAGCATTTAAAGGCTGGGGAAATCGCTTCTTGTAATATATAACCTGCACCACAACAGGCTGACTAATGAGTCAGAGAGTGCTGAAACCCTCAGGTCCCATAAACATCCACTAATGAGATGAAACAAGATCTAAAGTGCTCAAATGTTGAGAAGTACAGAATGTAGCTCACGATGTACTCTTCACAAATTAGCGAAGGGTTGCTATGGCTCCTTAATGAAATGTTATTATGTTTTAAAACAGAAACCAGACATCTGGGGGTGGGGGGGTTGGGAGGAAATGGGAGCGAGTGTTTGAACACCGTTGTCTAGGCTTCCTTTCATCAGCCAGCTGAATTTGCTTACTTGTCCTGAATCAGTGGATCCATTTCTTCAGCTGGTGCAGCGCCTTGCAATAAAGCCGAGCAGTGTGTACTGTCTTCCGCTCCCTGGGAAGTAGAAATATCTGGTATGGGAGAGGAGGCTTCTGTAGGAAAGACTATACGAGCTGCTCTTTCCCGGCTGTAAAGGTCCCATGTCCTTTCCCAGCGACAAAGAGCATCCAAAGGATTCGGTGAATGTGAACGTGCCAAGATAATCAGCACATTCTTCAAATCACCAGTCAGATCTTAAAATATTTCATCCCTAAAGTGTTGAGAAGGCTAAACTGGGATGTGAAAATATTTATTTTAAAGTTCTTTAAAGGAGACCATTTCTTTCCTTACCAACCAAGAGAAAGAGAGAGGATGGATGGATGGATAGGTAGATACATACATAGAAAGACAGAAAGACAGAAAGACAGAAAGACAGAAAGAAAGAAAGAAAGAAAGAAAGAAAGAAAGAAAGAAAGGAAGGAAGAAAGAAAGACTGGCATACATACATATCTACGTGCATGCACACAAACATATATATAAAAAACAGAGAAAAAAGAATGAGTCTGACTCCAACTACAGCAAGCCCTAGGATTTCCTACCTCAGTAAACACTGACTTTTTAAACAGTGCCCAGCACACACACAGCTACTTCCCTCCTGAGTTACAGAGCAATCACTGCATTACAAGCTTCAGTAAGAACTAAATGCTCCGACTCTGGTGTTGGCTTTAACTCCGAAACGACTTGCCAGAGAGGAACGGGTTAAACTAAAGCCAAAGAGATGCACACTTCCTCGAGTGAATCTTGAAAACATTTCTTTAAATGCATCCTTTTAAAGTTTCTTTTCAGCGGATGAAGTGAGGGAGGACCACGCTGACAGAGATTAAATGAGCTGACATTCACTCTCCGGCACGCGGGGATGCAGAAGCCTGCTGCTGGCACTGCATATCAACACCGCGCGTGGGCAGCCCCCAAGGGTGCCTTTGAGAACTGATTCCATCTTTCCTAACAAACAAGCAGACAAATATACATCCGTTTCAAATTTGATTCAACTTAAATCAGTCCTGTCAAAGCAATTTAAGCCTCCTGCCCGGCCCTTCTGTCTTACCTGTGGCAGCACCTCCAGCCTGAGCCCCGTCTCCCTTATAGGGACTTGGGATCCCGAGTCGGCGTCGCCTTTCGAGGGTCTCCCTGTTTTCCAATCTAAATAGTTTTAATATTTCAGACTGCCTTCTGCTGGCAACTCTGGCAATAGCTCTCTAGGGGGAGATTTTAAAAATGGAGAATAGAGCCGTACAGTTCAGATGCCTGACAGCTCCTCCAGGCTTGGCAAGCCTACAAATGACAGGCCAGGGCCCGTGCGCACACCTAATGACTATCAGCCCAAATTGCAGGACCGGGTTCGAATACCTTGGTATCAATCATCCTGGCTGCTGAATCAATCGAATCAATACATCAGAGCAGAGGCCCGGCCCATTTCTTATTAGAGTCAGTGAGGTATTTCTTAAATGACTGAACTGCCCCTACAAATACTCAACAAACAAGCAGATGACTTTCTGTGGCACACGTTTTCCTGGGTGTAGTTTTAAGGTGCTCTGGTGACTTCTCCCGACCGTAAAAACTGGAGCATGGCTTCACCAATTAAACACAAAAGTGAAATTATAAAATATATAAATCAGACTACCCAGCAGGACCTGGCTCTCAATTCATGGGCAGGAGGCCACCACCCCCAGCATCTGCGATAACGCGACATTTGCATGAAGAATAATAAATCAACATTGCAATGGCAGCGCATCTGACGAGGCTTGAACACATATAGCTTCCTGGGGGAAAAGTTCTACATGAAAACAAGCACTTCAGTATGCAGAGTGAGGAATAAATCTTGCCACTTAAACTAATCATCGTGGTAAAAATAACAGATTGGATTAAAATCATCTTTACTCTTTATTAATTATACTATTTTCTTCCTCTAATTACAGTGTTCACATCATGTAGTGCTACGCATGCATTTGCAACATTTTAGAAGACGGGAAAAGGAAAGTAAAGGAAAGAAAGTTTATTTCTGTTTATATATACACATGGTCTATTTATCCTACAGTCATTCAAATACTGATCTCAACAACCCAGTACTGGAAAACCCACACTGATACTACAGTTCTGTAATCAATAGCCCCAGAGTAATTACTTCACATTTCTATGAGGAAAAAAAAAAAAAACCAACAAAACCCTGCATTAAAAGACTCAAAGTGATTTCCAGGTGATTCAGATGATTTATTATGTGATTTCTGTTTATTGCTACCTACTCTTTCTGATTTTTAATACCAACATAGCGGTCTCAGGACAAGATTTCCAACTAATTTGATCTTCTTCCATTTGGCAAACTCTATGTCTAATGGAGCTTGAGATTAAACCAGCTTTTTTGGTTACTTCCTGCTTTGCAAAATCCTAGCATTGATGACGGGCCCTCCTGTTCACAGGATGCAGCAGAGGATGCACAAAAGAAAAAAACATACTACTGTTGCTCTCACACATACTCTGTGAGGTTTGAGTCCATGAATGAGGTCAGTAGGAACAACCGCTTTAAAAATGTATAAGCATAATAGTATACAATATTTTGATTTTTACTATAAGTAGAATTGATTGTGATTTATCTGTTTGACCTATACCAGGACACATGCAAATGATAAACAGTCACTACAGAAGAAAAAGCAGTAGATGTTGTTACCACCTCGCTTGGAATCTGACAATATCATCTTGGAAAACCTCGTCTCGCTAGGTTAGGAGTGCATGTAACTTAATTAAAAGAGACTTCTTCAACTCTTATTGAGCATTTCAGTCAGTCAAACAAATACACTCACAGATCAGTTTAAGTATGTCTTTTTTCTTCTTCTTAAGAGTACTTGATCTTTTCCTGCACCTCAGAATCTGTTTGGACAATCTAATCTGCTCAGAGAGCTGAGCACTGATGCAAGCCATGTTTTGTAATGTCTCAGAAACAACTGACAGCCACAACCTGGACTTCTTCTTGTTCATTTGTGAAATTACATAAGTATTTAAGTTGGAGTTACTCATGCTGAGCACTAACAGATTAGTCTTCAACCAGACTTTTCGTTCTCACCTCCAAAGTAACAGTAATATCTGCATACACGTACCAGCTAGAGCTACAAAGGATATTGCAATTTGATTTACAGTCTGGCACTAGAAAATTATTTTGCTATTTTTTCCATTTGTTTGCTCTGTGCCATCTGTTAATTCTGCATTAATACTGCATTCCACTGCTTCCTGCATTGCAGATGTCTCCCCCTTTTCCAGTATACCCCACGGTTTAGCATCGCAAAGGGGCTGGGTTTTGCCAGGGCCATCCCTCATGGAAAACATTCAGAGTCACTGAGTTGACCAGCTGTGCTCTTTCAAAACATACAAATCTGCTGGAGGGCAGTGACAGATTGACATTGTCCAAGATTTATGCTCTATTTTCCAAACATTTCCAGGGAGATCATGACCTTGTTGTGGATTTTCTTGGGGCAAAAACTTAGAATTATTAACTTTGCAAGATACGTAAATATATAGATCAGTGCTCCTCTCAGCAGACGATTGCCAGACTATTCAATGACTGCTTTTTTTTTGTACAAAAGAAACCATCAACTCTCTCCTTCCCTGAAAATCTCCTCATAAATGTCTCTGATGGCAGATCGTTAAATGCTGAGCTGTGGCATTTCCCCGAAGATATAATTATAAAGCTGTGGGAGGAAACGAGACAACTCTTTAGACCACACTCTTCTTTCTTTTATGGCTACGTAGTTCTGTGGCTAATCTGTATATTGAATTTAATTTAATCACTTCTGTTATTTCTACTAGTTAGATAGCAGTCATTTCATTCAGATGTATTATTAAATTATTTATACGGGACCTTCTACCAGCTCAACTTCATTAAGATGGAGTCAAAAGTTTATAAGCTCAAAAATAGTTTGGCTGTTTAAGGCCATGGCAAGAAAGCCAGAGTAGAAGAGGATTAAATTTCCATCCCAGTATGCATACAGCTGTATATGAGCTAGATGCCTAAAACCCCATTGCCACTGGAGATCCAGCATATAGAGGAATTTGCAGAGCAATGTGATGGGGAGACAGAGCCCAGCCACTTCCCAGGGTTCATTGGCTTTATCGATCAGGTCTCCACTGGCACAGCAGATGAGACACGTTGGGTCCATGTAGATACTGACATTTAAAGTAGTTCTGTATCGAATCTCACCAAAACAGCCTGGAGTTGTGTCATGACTTAAGAAGCTTTGAAAAGTTTGTTATCTAGAAACCAGTCTAGTCTTCTCACTGAATCTTTCTGAAATTCTTTTTCCTCAATATTAACTTCAGTAGTGTTTGAATCCAGGAAGAGTGTTAGGATAATACCATTGTATTCATTTTTTGCTAAGGGCATCACAGTCTGGTTTTAGAATCTCAAAAAGAAGATAAGGATGCTAATCCAGAGATGCTAAAGCATCCCACTCACCTGTACCACACAATTAATGTAATGCAGGGTTACAGACCTTACCTGTTCAGCCTTCTATGACAATTTTCTAACACTTTCCCTGTATAATCCATGCTATTGCCTACTTCCACTCCACCATTCTCACATACTGTACAGTAGCTATCTGAACCCCATGAAGCCGAACCTGTCCTTGGAACTTCTTGCTGAGCTAAATGAAAGCCACTGATCAGAGCACGATGTGATCAGCTCTCTTCAGTACTGATACTACTATAGGCAACTACCTGGAGTTAAGATTTCTTCCAAAATTACTTCTATTTCATAAGCTTAACTAGAAATTGGCTGGGTTCAACGGATGATGATTTTGTATCCCTACATTTATTTTCACTATATGAGCAATTCAATAATTATCTGTACCACAGCTACATTCTTCCCATCACACATGCACTGCCTTAGAAGCATAGAATCATAGAACGGTTTGGTTGGAAGAGATCTTTAGAAGTCATCTAGTCCAATTCCCTTGCAGCCAGCAGAGACATCTATAACTAGAGGATGTTGTTCAGAGCCCCGTCCAACCTGACCTGGAATGTTTCCAGGGATGGGACTTCTACCATCTCTCTGGACAGCCAGGGCCAGTGTTTCACCATCCTCATTGTAAGAATTTTCTTCCTTCTATCTAGTCTCAATATTCCCTCTTTTAGTTCAACACCATCACCTCTTGTTCTTTCACAACAGGCCCTCATAAAAATATTGTCCCTGTCTTTCTTGTAGACCCCCCATTAGGGACTGAAATACTGCAATAAGGTCTCCTCCAGGCTGAACAACCAAAACTCTTTCAGCCTTTCTTCAGAAGGGAGGTGCCACAGCCCTCTGATCATTTTTGCAACCTCCTCTGGACTTGCTCCAACAGGTTCATGTATTTTTTGTGCTGTGATTTGATAAAATCTCCTCCAAAATGTGAACTTTGTATATCAAGTGTTAACCCCCAATGATGAGAAGTTGTATACCAATAGTATTATGGGGCCAACCTATGTTCATTGCTAAATGTGGTATTACTAAAGTCAATCGAGTTACACCCACTTACCAAAACAAGCAAGAAAATTTAGAGCACTATAATTTGGATTGCAGAGACTGAGATGTTTCCTAGCCATTTGCTGACTGGGCATGTGGTTAGTTTCCATGATCTTTAAGTACTATAATTACTATTTTTACAACAGCGTGCTGCAACTATCTTCTTTCAAAAACCTGGCCATCTCCCACAGCTTCTGGGGAAAGAGCTCAAAAGTTCTTGTTGTTAAATCATACAAAACATGTCATGTAATATACATAGTCAGAACGGCTTATAAGAACAAGGGACATGTGAAAGAGAAAGATAGGAGAATAATAAGGGCTTATCTACCCCAAGTTGTTATTTGACTTAGCGTGATTTTAAATTAATCTAGCTAAACTAGTGAAAAGATTTTGTAAGCCTCATAAACCATTTTTACCGTGGTTTAAATCAATTTGAAAAAAAAAAAAACAAACCAAAACAGATTAAAGTCTTGGACACGGGAACTCGTTACCATGAGTAACAGATTTCTGCACCACAGGCAATCTGCAGTTTAAGTGGAATATGTCACATAAACTGAAATAACACTGTCTGTAGAGACACTCGTTTAAATTTATCTGAATCACCTAAGCCCATATGAAAGGGAGACCTCCTGTAAAAAGAGACCAGGTGAGGTAAAGCAACGAACGTGCAAGGCGAGAGCATGGAGAGTGTTTCAAATTACACACTGAGTGCATAGAGGTCACAAGATAAACATTCAAGTAACACAAATCTGTAGCTCTGCTGAGGGCTCTTCATAACAACATAACACCAGAAGAACAAAGCTGGAGTGTTTCCTTGCCAAAACGGGATTTTCTAGCCTTTTGTTGATTGCTTGGTTTTAAACAACAATCGGTTTATTCGACTAGTTTCAGTCGTTCTGCACTGCAGCTTCTGAACATAACCTGCAGGAACCACAGCATTTGAAAACTTAGTTAAATATTGCCAAGCCCATCAAAGATCACCACAGTCAACTGAAAAATCACTATTAACCTCAGTGATCTTTTACTTATGTGCTCGCTGTGCTCCAAGGTCTGACATGTAAAGACTTTACTTTATAAAACACTTTGGAAGATTAGAAGAGGTATGAGAAATGAACTGCTCTCCATCCCAAAGACAGCATCTTCACAGTAAAGATGATCACATTTGCTGTTCGGGGTGGACAAAAGTACTCAAAGTGAGTTACTTATTTAATGATCAAAAGTCTTCTGCAGATCTTTGTAAAGTGTCACTAAGATTGTATTAAAATCGTACTGCTGACAGCCTTAAGAACAGCTGAGCAAGGCACTCTGCAGAAACTCAACAACATACGCTGCTTGAACAAATATCTTAGACTTCTGGGTGTTTGCTGTTTATTTCCTTTGCTATTTATATTCTTAATTTATAAATAATATTGATTTTTAAAAATTCATCAGCTTAGCTGGCTGCTGTTCTTTCTACTTTCTAATTGCAGCACGAGTTGGAAGAACTAGAAACAATTTCCATGACACAACAGGGCAATGCCAACATGTGCCAGTGGAAGTTTTTCTAAGCAACCTCTTTCCTCTCTTTGCCATAAAACTGCAGTAAAAAAAAAACCAAACAAACAAACAAAAAAAGGTAATCAGAGCAGGTTATGTCCTAAAAAAGACATTTCAAATATTTTTTCTAACATCCCCTTATTTACACCTCAAGCCCTGACCCCAGTTCTCCAGGGAGCTCAGCTGAACTCCTTTGAAAAAATCACTACATACATTTTTTTTAAAAGCAAGTGAAATGTTATGGTCTGGCTCCTCACCACAAAAGCAGGGACATTGAAAATTAAAAATGACATTCCTGGCTTTTATTCACACTACCAGTTTCTTTCTCAGTCTTATGCAGCAGACTTGTTTTGTCACTGACCTTTGTGGTGCTGTAAGCAGGAGGAAAGGTTTGACACAATAAATCAAAATGTCTTTTTTGGTGTAATTGTGTGTATTTTTTTTTTTCCTTTAATCAAGGTGAAATATAGGGCCACACTCTCTTTTGTGAGTTCAAATAAACCCTGAATCCCAGGAAAAATTAATTTTCTTGTCCTAACTGAATCCCCAGTTGATCTGAGCTCGTTCATGGACAAATTTAGTTTGGCATGATAACACGCAGAAAATTGGGTGCAGGGTACTTTAAAAAACAAGCTAAAACTTCATCTTGCTGAAACCCAGCCTATCATGTCTACCTGCAGGGAAATGTATTTTTAAATAAACCCTTTTTGTACTTGGGGCTAAATTATGAGCAACTTCATACTCAGCAATGGTTGTTCCAACCTATTTTCAGGCTCATTACCTTATTTCTGAGCCACAGCTTTATGTTAACTCCCAGCAGAATTTCACCTTTATGGGGTTAAATGAATTGGTGGAAGGGTTGGGACCAGGACTAAATGCTATTTGTCCTTCAACATCTTTGTGTTTTATTCTATGAATATTTCATATACAAGAAAAGACTTATTTTGTGCATGCCAGCAAATAGAGGTCTCTAGGATTTGCCATCTAGCCAAGAAAAGAAGGAACTCTATCAGAACTCCTTGCCAGGGAGAAAACGGGAAAATGCAGCTCCAGCAGCAAGCATCAGATACTTTAAACTGTTTCATCCCCCCAGTTATATTGTCACTTGGCAGAAGAGCACATCACTGCTGCTGCTGCATCACCACCAAAGCCCAACTATCATAGAATCATAAATTGTCAGGGTTGGAAGGGACCTTAAAGATCACCTAGTTCCAACCCTCCTGGGAAGATCAATAGTAAATGGGTAATTAAAAACACAGTTGTGTTTAAGGGACTTTTGTTGCTTATTTGTACGTAAGTTTTCAAAATTGAGTCTCTGTATTGAAACTGTGTGTTTGATTAATTATGAAAAGATTTACTCAAATTTACTACATTGAGTTGGTTTATTTTCCAACCTGCGATCAGATAGATGATTGCACTGGAATTCAGGCTCTGCCTTGCAGGCTTTTAATCAAAGCCCATATTCTGTTGGCTTGTTGAGACAGACAAATGCTGAGGATTTACACTTTACTGTCATTCAAAAGATTCAAAATTCCCAACCAATTTTTAACCAACTAACTTTCAGTTTAAAGAGTATTTCTATTGGCTTCAAACATATCTCAAAGGCAATGGAATTTGGGGTTTTTTATGCAAAGGAGGGGTAAATAAGAGTGACAGGGTATAGAAATCAGATTGCCTTGACCCGAGGTTAGAAATTATCTTTTAATGCAAACTTCTTACAGACCTCTGTCGGGACTGAAATCAGCTGCATGCACGGGAAAGGAGGATTAGTACTGAGCAGTGATTCCAAGTCTCACTAATTTGATCCTGCTGTGAAACTTAAATACTTCTGCAGTATTCGCACATCCCCTTCCTATTAAAGGCGAAATAAATATGTTTATACTTATTAGAAAGGGGATGTGACCATTTATGACACGTTTTTGGAAAGCTATTTATATATTTGCTAAAGCCACCAACCCCCATCATTTCTTTTAATTAATAATGTGTGTCACAGCCTTGGTATTTATAGGTACGGGTTTTTTTGCAAGAAAATGTTAATTACATTCACCAGCCATGAGCGGAATATAGAAGGAGCAATTTATAAATTAAACACAGTAGCTTGTGGTTTGAGGAAATGAGAGCTAAACTGAAATTATGTTTAGATTCACAAAGCAGAAATACGTCCTGATTTACTACGGCGTAGCAAAACATAATCAACAGATGGCAGAACACTACGGGGGTTTAGGGGTTTTTGTGTGGTTTTTTGTTTCTCGGCACACATTTATCTACATTAGATTTAGAAGACAACAGTGTCAGAGCTTAATAAGGAGTCACAAATAACTGTGTGTTTTAAAAACATGTCAATTAGGAGATGTAGGAAAGAAGAAAGAGATCAACCCATGCACTTGGTGTTTAGAAGAAGTCTCCAAATTAGGTATTGTGGTAACTCAGTCCTAGAAGGCAGAGACATTCAGAAGAGGGTAGGGTGAAATCTGAGACTGGCTTTTAGATTAAAACCACTGGCAAATGAGTAGAGAGAAAACCTGAAACCAAGCCTAAGTGTTGTCCACATTTCCCCAGTTCAGGGAAACACATCATAAGCGTACAAGAAGATCATGTTTGGCAGAAAACTCTCTACACTGAGGCTACAGCCATTCCTTGTCCCAGGTGTTTCTGGGAATGCTTCTCCAGTCCAGTTTGTGAAGGTACTTTTCTCATGTGATACTGATGGATTAACATTCAGGAGATTTTTTTTTTTATCTTCAACCCTGTCATATTAAACAGTTAACTAAAATCTCAGAAGTAAACACACGTCCACATGCAGACACCCACATACACACCTGTGCTTTCACTGGCCCACGTGGGATATTTCACTGCAGTCACTGGAAATGCCTCAAGCCATAAAGGAAAACATTTTCTTGGATTCAGTGGCTGAGTTGTTCCATATTTAGGAATTACCACCTGTGAAATTCATAGCAAATACGCGGTGCTATAAAACAGACACGCTTAACAAGATGAAAGCTGGCAGTCAGGTGCCGTTTGCTCCAGCAGCCTCTACCAGGTCACTATGCCTTTCTACTCATCTCCAAAGCCCTAGACAAGGAGGTTTGGCCATGCCACCAGGGCAGCTGATGATGACCCTGGGGGAATCCAAAGCATTCTGGAGGCCAGCTGCAAGATCTAGGGACTGAAGGTGTTCCCATGTCTTGAGGAGATACATGCCTTGGGCACTGGGGTTTGCAAAGAAGATTTCCTGAGGTTTAGCGAGATGGCAACTGCCACAGTTGAGTTCAGCAAGTTAAAATTATTGAAGCAAACTCGAAGTCCTGAACCTGAGAAGCTGTTCCACCACCATCAGAACAGCATCATGAACTCAGCAAAACAAACTGTCATGCTTGAGAAAGCACTCGTGGAGCTAAATCCTTCATCTGATATTATTTACTGGTGTCCTGGGTTTGGTTGAGGTTAATTATAACAAGCAGCTGCTGGCCCAAGAAGTTGGAAGGGGCCACAGCCAAGGTAAAAAACTGAACCAGCCAATACCATCTTGACTCATGTCCATGTATAAGGGGAGGGCTGGGCCAGGATGGAGGTGTCTATTTTTAACTTGCTTTAGTATGGCTGGAGCAGGGAAAGTTGGCATCTCAGGTACAGGTAGAGCCTTCCTGGTTTCTATCACTTGCTCTGTCTATCACTACATGAGTGCTATCGTTAGTACTGTTGTTTTCCCCTCTCTTTGTGTTCTTTTATTAAACTGTCCTTATCTCAACCCCTGGGGTCTCACTTCTTTTTCTTCCTCTTGATTCTCCTTCCCACCCCACTGGAGGGAGTTGAGGGGGAAAGCAGCAGGTGAGTGGCTGCGTGGTTTTTAGTTGCCAGCAGAGGTTAGACCATGAGAAGAAAGCTTAAGGAAGAAAACCACTTTTTGTCTCCATCTGTTGGCATCTAAAAGTCAATTTAGTTGCTGTTTGGGTATGTATTTTGCAATACAATTCTAGAAAGGACATCTGCGTAGCGAATACCACAATATCCCCATCTTTTCTATCTTGTGATGAGCCTTTTTGAAGCCCTGGAGCACATTCTCCATCTGCCTGATAAAAGCCTTTTTGTACAGAATGCAGGTGTCCAACTTCATTATTTGCTCGTAAGGCTGCGATAATGCAGCAGCCTCTGACAAACCGCTCTCCTCCCTGAGAAATAAAGTATGTGCCTTTACAAAAGGAAAGTGTTACAGACACTATCATAAACCAAAGAGGTGATTTGGGTTTTTAATTAGGCACAGGAGTTAGAATAGCATATTGACAATATCATCTTGATTTCTGGTAACGTGGAAACCGGAATAATTTTTATATTTTTTTTTTCTTTTTGGTATAATAAACGTAAATGTAAAGGTCTGAACCAAAAAGAGCTCATGTTTTAGGAATCCTTCAGTCAGGAAAGAGCATTAGCACTTCAGGAGAGGAGGTGCAAAGGGAATAAGTAGCTATTTAAATGTGAGCAGCATCCCTTTCTTTTTCTGCCTTGTTTTTTAACATTAGCATCCACAACAAAACAACCTGTATGTAAGTTAATATTGGCATACTGTCCCTGCTCAGAAAGCATTCCTGCTGCATTACAGAAGGCAGCTGGGTGGCACAGTAAATGTGTCATTTGCTATTTAACATCTCTGTGACCTGGATTTAAATTCAGAGTCACACAAAATGAGACTTCAGTTCCCTCGGAAGGCTATTAAGGCACACACAGAAAGACTTGTGAGGCATCCAAAGCCAGCGGGACCGCGCTCCCCGCGCTCGTCCCTGTGGACACACACCCTCAGAGGCCACAGGGGAAGGGGGAACTGGATAATTTTTATTAAAAGGATGCCTTCAGTTTGGAAGAAAGGCACCCAACCACTGTGAATAAATCTTCTGTTTATTTAAAGGTTTACCCACAATGCTTTAACCTCCCTGTGAGAAAAGGCATTTGATATGTCGCTGCCCATCCTAGTGTGGCATTACAGAGCTTTACAGGTCTAATTGTTTTCCTATCCACAAAGAACAAAAAGGAGAGTTGTGAAAAATCCAAAAAAGTTATATCCTCTCCCTTAAAGCATCATTAGCCACCATCTACTGCAAAATACTCCCAGCCTTGCTGGTGTATCTGCATATGAGAATTAATTGCCTGCCTTACCTTTATGAGGCAGGACAAGTGTGTATGATGAGGCTTATCTTTAAGTTTAAAACTCTCCTTTTTATTAGTTTTACATTCACTACCTCAGAAAGATTAAAACTTCAGTCTCTGCATGAGTCAATTTTATTTATTTCCCCCCCCGCCCCAGTTTTCTGGGCCCACTTGCTACCTTTTAGAGAACTGTCCCAGCAAGACCTGGGCACCAACACGCAGGTGAGCTGGCATCTCTTTACCATCACATACCACAAGTGATGTGAACCCAGCAACTCTCAACCAACTCCTGTGACATCCATCCCATTTCCAGGCTGAGGTCACAGTTTAACCTTCATCTCACATCAACCTGGATCCCTGCATCTGCTGCAGTGATCCTGCCCCTGCCTCCAGCTCCCTCTGCTCTGCAACCAGCCAAATCCAGCAGATGTCCCAGATGAAATCTCTGGGTTTTAATATTCTTTTTTCTTTCTTTTTTTTTTTTTTTAATGGACACAAACATATTGATTCCTTAGTTCTCTGGCTACCATGCAGGAGCCCGTAGTGGTGCTAGCACAGATATGAGGGTACAAAGGTATCATCTACATACAGACTTATATTAATCCTGACCAAACCCCAGAAACATGGACATGAACCAGACACGAATCCCAGAGAATCAGCTGACAGCAGAGCTAACTGTAAAGTTTCCAGGTAAATAAAGTTTACATAGTTTAATTTTTGCCATCATTTCCTTGAAGAATGGAAGTAAGTAACTTTGTTTCAGATGGCTGAAGTTTACCCAAAGCATCTCAACTTGTCAATCTACTTCAAAGGATTCAAAATTAATGTATAATGGAACCACCAGCGGGTCTTTTCATTTTCATTCAGAAATAAGTGACATGAAGTGCCTCCTGCAGCTCAGACAGGTCTCAGTCCAACCTGAGGTCTGGGAGCACAAGACCAGGCCAGACCCCAGCTACCCTTTCTCCAACCTTTGGTCACACCAGGCATTTTCTGCTGGCAGCATAAGGAGATCCTGCACGCCATGGACCTCATGTGGACACGACTGATGTTCCTGCATCTCTCCATAGTTTGAGTTTCTACACATACGGAGTGAAACCCACATACTTGTCTATTTACATCCTCAGTTTTATCTCTATTTTCTCACTGTCACCGAGAGTTCCATGTGCTAAAACACCTACGAGGCCCAGGTTTCATCAGGGATCTCCTTCTGGAGGAGTTCTCTTTATTTATTTTATTTCCTTGCAGAAAACTCTCATTGGGATGTTAGCCACGACTTGATTCAATTCCAAAAAGGACTCTTTGGGATTAGGGAGAACCACAAACCGAATGCTTCAGAATAAATCAATGCATAAATTACATTGTCTTTGGAAAGAAAAAGATTTTATTATCTGCATTTCTACACAAAGAAATTGCAGGAGAACTTGCATTCAAGTCTGAAGGCCTGACTTGTTCTCAATTGAAATGTAGCAAGCAGATGCATACGTCCCTCCAATCTTATCCTGACAGGAATAAGTTTGAAGTGATTTGTCCCCTCCCTGGTGACAGGGAGTGAATGCAGAGCACTTGCTATTGCAGATGTAGGCTATTTTGGTCTGTGCAGCAAATTGGTGAGGATTTTATGTGTAGCAGGAATTGAATTGTGCACCTCTCCCAAATGATGGGAAAATCACTCCCCATGAAGGTGAGGCTGTAGAAGGAATCAAAGTACAGTACAAAGCACACTATAAAGGTCAGCCTCTCCCTCTATTTTCTCCAGAGGATGAATAAACTTGCAGACATGTTAAAACCAGATAATTGCATTGTCTGATGCATATTTGTAGTCGATAAAGTCTTGTATTTCAAAAATATCATCGACGCTAAAAGCAAGCTATATAAGGATTAGCTATAAAAATCAGTAGTTAATGATTCACCATAATACATGATTTAGCTGTAAGCTAGAAAAAAAACCATAAAAATAGCTCAAGAAACTAATTTCTTATGCTGTTTCAGGCATACAGATGATTTAAACTCAGGCACTTCCACATTTTTCAGATCCCTGAGCAATGGCATCTGATGAGAAACTGATCTGTTTAGACATTCTCTTTCTAGGGTAAATAACGACGCTTTATAGCATCCTAGAAAAGATTGTGTCATTCCATAATTGGTAATTTTGTACAGCTCGCATGAGGCCTGTGTCATCTCACAAATTTCACAAAGCAACTGCTCTGACTGGGGTGCTATAATTGATTACACAAAATTGCTAGGATGGAGAAACGAGCACACTATCAATTACATTGATAGAAAATTGGTGGGACCGAAGAGCGGTTTGTAGCAACCACAGCTCCAGTGGTAATGGCAGGGACAGGTACAGTACTCACGTCTCGGGCTCACTGTTGAGTTACAGAACACGTCAAATGAGATTCTGGATAGATTGTGCCAGAGGATCAGCCTGGGGTAATTTCCAGCGGGATGGGACACTTTTCCAATGCATATCACAGGGAAAAGCCAGAGCTCAGCATTAAAATGCCTGCATTTTGGTCCATGAAGCTGGACCCTGAGTTGCTTCCCTGGCTCTCTGCGAGTGCTGCCAGCCTGACTCCAGCTTTGCCACTGGCACCTTTACTATCCTGTTCCCTTTGTTCAGGAGGTACAGCCCTCGGTGATCAGAAAAACTTCTGCAAACTCAAGATCTGCTTTTAAATTCCCTCATAATGCTCTCTGTGGGTGAACGAGATTTTTAGCCATTGAGTTCAGCTCTTGTCAGATTTACCTCTAAGTGAGCAGAGTGCTTGTGATTTCATGCGCTCAGACGATGAGGCTCAAATGATCTCTAACGATTTTCCATATGCTACAGTGAGAGAGGGTCTATCCCGCTCTTATTTTACCACAGCACCCCAGGTCCTGT
The DNA here is from genome assembly GCA_025345505.1 of Todiramphus chloris collaris. Taxonomy (NCBI): domain Eukaryota; kingdom Metazoa; phylum Chordata; class Aves; order Coraciiformes; family Alcedinidae; genus Todiramphus; species Todiramphus chloris. The sequence goes on from JANVCC010000022.1 coordinate 38,015,001, forward strand.
AAGGAGTCCTTCTGCTCCTTAGCTACAGGAAAGAGAAGATGGCACAGATGATAGAGAAACAAACTTTCAGTTCTCCTCGTATATCTGGGATCAAGTCTGAATCTAGATCCAGTATTTTCCTGGCATTGGTGTAGAAAGCAACAAGCTTTTTACACAGTCTTCTGAAATTTCAGCAGCTAGTAACACTCATGGTACAAGAATGAAAGCTTTCCTACACAATGATGCACAGCCTAATTAACGTCTAACCTCCCAGACAGAAACACTACCCCGTGTGTCAGCCCATGGCCCCAGACTCCTTCCCTTGCTGCTGCTGGGAGCCCTGTCTGTTAACTCAAGACCTGCTACTGCAGAAACCATAAGATAATTAATGAGCAGAACTCGGCTGATAAACCAGTCAAGAAAAACCCGAATGAAGAAAATTCTTATACTTTTTTTTTAATAACTACATAAACTGTGTATATGATTATGTGTGATTTATATATATCCCTCTGTGTGTGTACTTCTTACTAGCGCATCTCCGACTGATGTCAGCAGGAGCCGCACCAGTTCTTGAACTCAGACCTCAGAGTTTTTGTAAACACCAGAAAATAACTGAAAGTGCTTGTAATATCAAATTCCTACACCAAAACCTTTTATGTAGCTTCAGAGCTTCCCATAAAGACATTAAGCACAGTTATAAAAAACAACAGTCTTCCAGGAACTACACTACAATGACTTCTTTCTGACAACAGTCATCAGAAAATCTCTTTAAGGGGTTCGATGTGGTAAAATATGTAAATGACATACAGTTGCTAGGAGATAAAAAACTACGTGAACTTGTGAAAACATTGCAATCTGCTGCTTTCGAATCTGCAAGGTCAGCTGTATTTTTCATGATGATAACTTATTTATATTGTCTCCGTGCTAAAAATGAGTTTCTATGCAGGTTACCTCTTTACTTAATAGTAGCTGACCTACTGTACCTATAAATTGTTATTTATTACAAGGCTGGTTAACTTCCTCACAGAGCTTACAGCTCCTTAATTATGCTTTGCCAGACTAATTAATAAACACTGTACACTACTCCTTTCTGCTGAAACAAGCAAAAGGTCTATACTCAACACTTCAGTGTCCATTTATTTATTTAAGCATTTCATTAAATGTTAGATATGTCTCTTTTTAATGAAAAACACTGGAACGTGAGAATGAAAGTGTGTTTTACTGTCCAATTAACAAATCTAGTAGCTTACTCTGTCACTCAGTGAATGATAATGCATTGCTCATAAATCAGGAGGGGAACTACTTAGGCATAGACCTTGTCATCAGCGCTACAAGCGTTGGCTGCTCTCCACGTAATCCAGCGCTAAATGTGCAGCGTGATTTTATTCCAGTAACACATTAAGAGAATGTACAACCATTTTGACTTTTGTAAATGGTCTAACAGTGTCGCAGCAAAAAGCATTTGTCCATTTTTTAAAATAAATGTACCCCGATGACAAATGTGTTTAGTAATTTTAGTGATGAACCAGCAACGTGAACTAACTATGGCCTTTTAGTGCTTTTTCATCGCTACGTTTCAGATGGGCTCTCCACCAACCGAGGTGCACTGGCCAGGATTCAATTTTCACATGGACTTTAATTGTTCTGCGTTTCCACGGGCATTCTTGGGATTCCTTTACTTCTGCATCTGCATCAGTCACACTGTTTGAACATAAAAAAAGGGTGCCAAAATGCTGTAGGTTGTTGGGGCTTTATAACAGCATTGTGCCAGAAAGTTCAGAATAAAAGCAGTTGTTTTTCCACTTCCATCCCTACTTCCAGGCATTGTCCCAGTCCAAGGATTTGCCACTTTGCTGTGGAAAGATGGCAACATTTCACTTCTTGGACTTAGTTATAAGCCTCTTCTGATGTAAAGTTGTTGTGTTCTGAATGCTCAGAGGGTATTAAGCAGGGTAAGTGCTAAAAGCATCTCACGGGAAATACAACAGAAACGTGCTAAAAGACTTTACAAATATATTGACAGAAAGCAAAGGGCAAGATCCATAGCTTATGTCACTTTTTGGTTGACAAACTCTTTTTGCTGATGCAGAACCCATGAGGAAAAAAAAGAATTGGAGACCCCAGTAAAACGATGTGTTGTACCAATGTGTCAAACATAAAAGCCTGGTGAATCCGGAGGTTTTTTTTATCTAAAGTGAGCTCACTTATTTGCTAAGCAGCTTTGACTGAGCTTTCACAGCCAGAGCTGCGGAGGAACAGTAACTGAATTATGAAAGATTCCCCTGGGATATTTGAAAGGGTGAGAAGGTTCCAGAGTAGTGGAAGAATAAATCCTAATTCTCATCCAAAAGAGAGAGAATGGGATAATCATGAAAATATTAGCAGGATAAGCGTGTTGAATAACAGCCAGAGGATCTTTACCAAAGTCATCCTAAGTAGGATTGAGAAAACACTGAAATTAATAATATGTGGATTAGTACAGTTTCAGAATGAAATGGTGTTTATGTATCGGATCTTTCCAATCGCACAAAGTGGAGAAATAGAGGGATTTTGTGTGATGTTTTCTGCAGAAGTTTCTTCACTTAAAGAAATGATCAAGATGTGCAATAATGGAAAACTTCTGAAAGAAGAGAAAACAGGTTTGACTCTGGCTGTATTGCTGTACTGAAGCAGATAATTTAGATTGTTTTAGAAATAGAATAGAAATATAATATTTTTATTCCTATTTTCCTCTCTTCCAGGAAGAAGAAATGCATTTCCTAAGGGAAATAGCTGATGTACTGCCAGGGGGATCTTGGCACCACCAGCACAGAACGGGCAACGCGTGTTATTGTGAGAACTAATGGGAAATGGGAAGGCAGGGGAAAACAGATGCATCTGAAATACATCTGAAAGAAAGGAAACATTAACAAAGAAGAGATACACTTTAAAAAAATTATCAGATTATTTTTAAGATGATGTGAAATGAAATCAGAGAAAATTCTCAACCAAGTCTCCACTGCTGAGGAAGGACTGAACTTTCCTTCTGTAGCAATGGAGCTGTCACTCAGATGTAAGATCTTAGCAGACTAAAGAAAAAAGAGAGCTTCTACTTGTGTTCAAGCTATACCCCAAGAAGACCTTAGTTAGTCAGGAAGGCACAGTTTCATTGGGGTTTAGTAAAATACTGCTACCACTCCAGATCATGTCTCATCAAAATTTGGAACGCAGATGTGAATTAAAATAATAAATGAGAAAAGACTCCTGAGACTTTCAGAACTTGTCCATCTGAAGGACCACTAAACTGACTGTAAGATTCATGACCTCACTTGATTTCACTAAAACCATCTTTGCCTCAGTCTGTAAAGGTCTGCAAAATATAAAGGTGCAATACTTGTTTTCTCTTTGTGTTTTTTTTTTTTTTTCTACTTGATAATTTCACTTCTGAGATTGAAACTGTCATTATTTTTAGAACTACAAAGCCTTGTAAAGTTTTATATAATTCTTGTACTTTTCTAATTAGGTCATTCACACCAGTGTAGCTTTTTCCTTCCTAAACCTACCTTCCAGAGCAGCTCTGAGTTGTTTTCCTTTCTTTTATTTTTAAACAAAAGGCATATTTAATACTTTACCTAAACAGACTAATTAGTTGGTTAGATGCTTGTAGGCTGACCGTTGAAGGAATAAGTAGATTGCACTTCATTAATCAAAATCAGCTTTAAAATCCTATTAAACATAAAACATTTAAATTTTACAAATCAGCTGATATATTCACAGACTATCCATATGAGGTTTGCTTCTGCTGATCTAGGATTCAACTTCTTACTGAAGTTCCTTTGTACCTAATGAGCACGATGTGTTCCAGTGACCTCCACAATGCAAAAATGCTGCCCTTGTTTAGACACAAATTGCTTTTGTCCATTTTACTTGGTGAACATTAAAAGTGGTTAACACACTACTGGGCCATGCATAATTTAACACTGTATTTATTATTCTCCTGTTCTGCCTATATGGACTTGGGGTAGAAAACTTCAAAAGTTATGTACTCAAAGATAACACTAGAACAAAAACCATGGTGCAGACACATTAAGTAAGAGAAAGTTGCCTTTGAACAATGGTCATGGACTAATATATAGAAAACTTTGCAATCACGAGAAAAAAATTGCCAAAGGATTTAAAGAGAAGTCTTTCATGAGTTGAACCGTAACATCAAATACTTCCCAAAAGCGAAGGAAGAAAATGCCTTGGCTTTAAAAAGCACAAAAGTTAAATTGCTGCCACCAAAGTATTGACTGGATTTCTTCTTTGCTTACTAACAGCAGTGCAGTGCTCTGCCTTAGACTTCCCAGGAGCCATTTCCCAAATTGCTCGCTCTCTCTAAATCTCTAAAATGAAAATAATAACAAATCTTACCTCCTACTCTAAAACGCTGCAAAGGTCTCTTGTCAGGTGTTTGTGCAAAGACTTCCATGGTGGTTCTGAACTCAGTTGAAGTCTCTGGACATTGTTGAAACTTAAATAAAATTATTACCAGTGACTATTACCAGTGATCACCATCTCACAAAACTTAACCGTCAGCTGCCATGTGAACGGTCGGTTTGAACATGGCAATTGTAATTCACCCCATTCCAGAAGTGATTTCTATCTATAATTTATATGGCTATAAAATTTAAATGGCTCAGCTTTTCCTCCTCCAAGTTTGTGATTCACCTGAATGAAAAGACATGGTATGCCCGACACTGAAAGGATGTTGTTTCACCTACTTAATGGACTTCTTTCCTTCTTGCCTTCTTTCCAGGACACACTTTTACAAGGATTTGATTCTATTCCTGAGGAGCTGTGCCACTGCTTTTGAAGGGTGAAGGAGGAAGCAGCATGGGCTTTACCCACCATAGCAGAGGCCGGACTAACCAGTTGAAAGATATATCCCACTGCTACCTGATATATTCACAATTTCTCCCTCAAAGCCAAGCAAATCCTGAATTCATTACAATATCATGAGCTTTAAATAAATTAACACCCAGCTTGTGTCAGGACTCGCTGCATGCTGAGCAATTTGCATTCCATATTTCCATGGATGTTTCTTCTCCCTTGCAACTCCCCTCTTGGCAGAAATCAAATCAGGACACGATGGATTTCACCTAATTCTAATTCTTTACAACTTTTACTTGAACTTTGCTTAAAACTGGTATGAAAATTGTACATTGAAGTTCTAATAAAACTTGATATTAATCAAGGCAGAAATTAAATAAACCAAGTGTGACAGAACACCCATCAGACTGGACTGAATTTGGCTATCCTAATGGGCTGGGTTAATTACTGGTCCCCCTTTCCCCAGGCAGACTGGCTCATGCACTGAGAATCGCAAAGAGCCTGGGACTTGCCAACAGCATGGAAATCACAGAAATTCAACACAGTGCTGAATGCTGGAGTATCAACGTAATTGCAGACTCTTGGACCATTTCTGTAGCATATTTTGGTGCGGTCTCAATGCGTGAAGTGTATTATCCTCTTTCAACCCGTTGAATTTTCTCACAAAGCAGACCCAGCATACTCCAGATGTAATTTAGAACTGAACATGTCTGACGTTACTTGCTGCAGAGTTTTTGTATTTATTACGCTCAGGCTTTCCCCACTTCAAATGCTTTTTTACTGGCCTCGCTGCTGGCTGCATTAACTTGGTGCAGTCTTGCAGAGAGGAAGGAAAAAATGCATGAAGGGTTTGGTTTTTTTCCTGCATATATCCTTATGTGAGCACTTGCATGAACATGCCAATCCTGTCAGCCCTCCATGCTTCTTAAACAGACAACTTTGGAGTTCCTACGAAATTCTTGAATAACATTACTGAAGAAAATTATTTCCTAATTATGAAGACAGAAAAATGACAAGGATATAATATAAGCAAATCAATAGTTACTCTTTCCATTAATTTAGGGCCTAGCCTGCATTTTAGTAACAAAATCTCAAAATGAAATCATTTTTTCTTGACTTTAAAAGGCATATAACCAAATGACCAAAGTACATAATCATGCAGGTAAGTCTCAGTGCTCTTTCTGATGACTCATCTGGGACACAATGCATTTAAATTGATGAAAGAACCACAACTTTAGAAAAAGAAAGAGACGTCCTTAATTATTCATAATTTTAGGAATAAGAACTGTTCAAACCTTCCTTGTACATTAAAATAACAAAGGTATTTTGTGTGATGACACATTTCACAGCCATCCATAAGTTTCTATCTTTTTTGAGACTGTTTCCCACAGCAATCTCATGAAAAAACTGGCTGCTCGTGGCTTGGGCAGGCGTACACTCTGCTGGGCCCAAAGCGTGATGGTGAATGGAGATAAATTCACCTGGCAGCCGGTCACAAGTGGTGTTCCTCAGGGCTCAGTACTGGGACCACTTCTGTTTAACATCTTTACCAATGATCTTGATGAGGGGAACGAGGGAACTCTCAGTAAGTTTGCAGACAACACCAAGTTGAGTGGGAGTGTTGTTCTGCTGGAGGGTAGGGAGGATCTACAGAGGGACTTGGACAGGCTGGATCGATAGGCTGAGGTCAATTGTATGAGCTTCAACAAGGCCAAGTGCCAAATCCTTCACCTGGGCCACAACAACCCCAAGCAACACTGTAGGCGTGGGGAAGAGTGGCTGGAAAGCTGCCCAGCAGAAAGGGACCTGGGGATGCTGGTCAACAAGTGGCTGAATGTGAGCCAGCAGTGTGCCCTGGTGGCCAAGAAGGCCAACGGCATCCTGGCTTGTATTAGAAATAGTGTGGCCAGTAGGAGAAGGGAGGTGATTGCTCCTCTGTACTCAGCATTGGTGAGGCCACCCCTCGAGTACCATGTTCAGTTTTGTGCACCTCAGTAGAAGAAAGACATTGAGGTGCTGGAGCAGGTCCAGAGAAGAGCAACGAAGCTGATGAAGGGCCTGAAGAACAAGATACCTCCTGGAGGAGTGGCTGAAAGAACTGGGGTTATTTAGCCTGAAGAAGAGGAGGCTGAGGGGAGACCTTATTGCCCTCTACTACTACCTAAAAGGACATTGCAGAGAGGCAGTTGCTAGTCTCATCTCACAAGTAACTAGTGACAGAACAGGAGGGAATGGCCTCAAGCTGCACCAGGGTAGGATTAAACTGGACATTAGGAAAAAATGTTTTCACTGGAAGGGTTGTCAGGCACTGGAACAGGCTGCCCAGGGAGGCAGTTGAGTCACCATCCCTGGATGTGTTTAAAAGCCATATCCCCAGTGGTGCCTGGGGATATGGCTTAGTGGTGGAGTTGGTAGTGTAGGGTTAATGATTGGATTCTATGATCTTAAAGGTCTTTACCAACCTACAGGGTTCTATTATTTCACCACAATCCCTGTGTGCTCCTCCTGCCCCCTCCAGTTTCCACCAGTCAGAGGTAAATGAGGAACAGAGGGCATATTTTTAAGCCTCCTCTCCAAAAACTAAATAGTCACTGAATAGAAGAACTGCCAGGTTTTGGTAATAAGCTGCTACTATCAACAAGGTTTTCCCATGGTACTAAGATGCCTCCATGACCATTAAGACTTGAGGGATTGGGGAAATATTTTCTGATTTATCGTGATTTAAGTTTAATTGAATTCAGTTACTTATAAACTCTGTTAGCTTCCACTCTACCCTCACTATTGTACCACAGGTCTGTTGATTAAAGATCCACCTATTCCATAGCAAGGTCATCTCACCCATGAAAGCTATTTATGTATGGGATGCAAGCTCAGGACATATTGATCCATAGGATGGAGAGAGATCATAGGGCAAAATGCCCTGTCTATTTTTAGTTGGGTTAGGTTTTTTTTCCCCTATCAGATAAAAGGAAATGACTGCTTTAATGCATTGTGCTGGCTCCCTTTTCCTTTCAAAGGAAAAGCCATATATGTCTGTATGTGCCGCAGTCTGGCCGTCAGTTTTATTATGCTACAGGCTTTACATTAGTGACATCAAGACAGGATCTGAATGCTGGCCATTAGGTCAGATTGATGGTCCACGCTCAGAGTGCCCAGAGATGCTCTGAAATCACCAGCGTCCCAACGTGACTTCAGAACAGCAAATGCCAATGTGCAAGTTCCTGACCCATCCAGCACTGCAGACCACAGGTATGGGGCTTTGTGGACACAAAGTCCAGTGCTGTGCTATAACAGAGGTGAGTATTTTAGTTCCTAACACTTTCAAGTCCTGGACGTTCCGAGATGGCTTGGCTCATGATGTTTAAAAGGTATCTAGAAACGCTTTGCAAAAGTTACTCAACCATAGGGTGAAGTTGTCTAATAGAAAAAATATCTTTAGCAAAAAGCATTGGTTCTCCCATTTACCTTCTGTCTGCAAATAAAAAAGACTTAAATTTATTTCTGAATCATTTCCATAAAATATTAAAACAACCACTGGCATCAATTTTTCTCCTATTGCATAAAAAAAAAAATTGCAACTCTATACAACTCCAGTTAGAAAGCTTTTATTGCATTTATTTCCATAAGATAAAATCAGAATCTGCTCTCTTTTAGGAATCCGATTGCTTTTGCCTTCTGGTCCGCTTTATCTTTTTAATGTTTATTCTTCCAGTCAGCACTTTGCAGCACTGATTGCTTCAGCTTTTCTTCCCCATTAGACAAAACTTTTGCACAAGTCACAAGCTCAGAGCTGGGTTTGGCAGTAGTACCAGTTCTGATCTGCGTCACACAGGGCTGAGCCACCTCCCACTCCCGAGTAATGTGTTTCTTAAATACCTCATCATATTTGGCATTCACATTTATAACAGCATTCCCACTTTTCTCTCTCATGGGCTTAAATAGCATTTTGTTTCGATGGGCAACAGAGAAGTTGGTACCACAGAAGCAGGAGTGAAGGGCTCCATGGATCCCATATGCCAAGACAAGAGGCGTTGGCTTTGGGATGGAGAATGTTAAGAAAAGGACAGTCAGTTGTTGCGTGATTGTCCACTTTGGGTGAGAAATACCATCTTACGCCATCATCTCCAGTTTTTCTCTGTCTGATTATCTGCCTTATGGTTGTTAAGTCTTTGCTCCCCAAACAACTCTGCCGTTTCTTATGAAGCTGACAGCTGACACGAGCCAAATATTAACCTGAAGAAGCAATCCTGGGGAGCAGCTCTGCCATGGAACAGTCAGAAGGAAGAGATACAGAGAAATTTTCAGGCGGAAGGAACAGAGAGATTGTATTGTTAGCCCCGGGGCAAACTTGTTTCCAGTCTTTCAGGCAGGTAACGCTGAAGAAGTTTGTGGCAGATAGTGTTTTATGCTCTGTAGAAAACATAGCAGAGGTTTAGGTTTCCTACAAGCACCTTAGAATCATAGAATAGTTTCAGCTGGAAGAGACCTTCAAGATCATCAAGTCCAACCCTACTCCCAGCCCTATCAAAACCACTAAACCATGACCCTGAGCACAACATCTAACTGGCTCTTAAACACCTCCAGGGATGGTGACTCCACCACTCCCCTGGGCAGCCCATTCCAATGCCTGACAACCCTTTCTGGAAAGAAATGCTTCCTAATATCCAGCCTGAACCTCCCCTGGTTCAACTTCAGGCCATTTCCTCTTGTTCTGTCACTTGTCACCAGGGAGAACAGACCATCTCCTGTCTTGCTACAACTTCCCTTCAGGTAGTTGTAGAAGGTCTCCCCTCAGCCTTCTTTTCTCAAGGCTAAACAGCCACAGTTCCCTCAGCCTTTCCTCATAAGACACATGCTCCAACCCTTTACTAGCTTTGTAGCCCTTGTTTTAAAGAAGCAGTAAATACTGTTTGAAGTGAAACAACTATCAACTACGTTGCACTTCTGTATTTTAGTCTGGATATGGGTGCTATGTATCTAAAGATGGTATCATCTTCTTACTAGTGGTTGCATGCAGATACTCTGCACATTGGAATAATAAAACCACCACCACCACTTTTTCACACCTTACGTCCACTTAGATGCCTGGGCACACGAAAAAATAACACAGTTGCATTTAGAACAAATATGCATGCTTTTTAGCTCAAAAAAAGGTTTCCCCCAAAGTTGATTTCCTCTTTCTCCTTGTCTTGAACGTTATCTGTAGTGCAGCTGTTGATGGAAACTCTTGTCATGACAAAAGGTCAATTGTCTTTTCTGTCATCAGCCCAAATAATATTATAAATGAATCACAGAATCACAGAATCATTTAGGTTGGAAAAGACTCTTGGGATCATCGTGTCCAACCATTATAATGTTCTTGAGATGTTAAGAACTATTCTATCTGTGTTTTTTATGCTTATGGCAACGCATTGTTCTCTCTGCTCTGAAGGAGGATACAGGAGCTGCTGTCTGATCTCTGCAAAGCTTGTAGAAGAAAAGATGCAGATGGATGGAGTGGCCGGTGCCCAGTCAGCAGATGCAGAGGGAATTGGTGGTACTCAATGCAAATCAGAGCAGTCCCAAGTTGCGATAACCTGGGTCCATCTAGGAATGGGCTAAGACAAAAGTCAGGAATATGAAACCTTCTGTCATGCTGCATGTCTCTTAAATGCCAAGGCAACGGGCACCACAGAAGAGTTTGCTTTGTTTTGTGAGTGCATAAAACGCCTGAAATTAAGCAGCTGAGCATCCACAAATGGAAAGCCAAAGAGCGTTTCAAATGCTCTACTAAGTTATGTATAACAGAGCCTTCCACATTCATTACAGAATACCTTTTCCCATGCATCTGTTTTGCTTATTAGTATAATGAATCCTTAATTTGAAAAAAAAACCAGCGAACAATCCAAGTACATGGCTTCCTTCACACTTGCAGTGTTAAAATCACCATAGCCCATGTACGTTCGGCATCAAAGCTCTCACTGTTCTCTGTGAATATATCTCAGAAATCATGCCCTGAATCAAACAGCCAGTGATCTTGACGCAGAAGAAACACTGGCTTTGAAGGACGTCTTCATTTGTTTTCATTTTCTCCTTTGTGTGTGAAAGAGCTGCTGCTCATAGATGGCACACACCAAGTCTTGTTTGACTTTCTGTACTGTTGACTTTGAAGCTTCCATTCACACACCAGCCTTACAGAAGGGGAAAAAAAAATATATCACTTTGACAAGATTATGCACAAGCAAATCGAAACAAATAAATGAACGTGGCAAATTGCACCTCGTAGCCCACGACTCTTCGCCAGAATCAAACTTACACATATCCTGCTGTTTGGAAAAACTCCATTAATGTTATTTTCTTTATCTATGCCTTCCAGGCCACTTTTGAACCAGAAGGGATGCAACAACTGCACAGTCTTTCGGTCTGCAGTTGGATTAGGCTGCAGCACGTGTTGGAGGCCAGTGAGCTTGATGGCAGATACAAGAGTTCAGGGATTGTGAAGGACCTTGTGGGAGGTATGGAAATGCTTTGAGCTACACTCTGCTGGTCCTTCTTGGTAGGGAAGGTTGTCCTCCACTGAATCTGGATGAGGATACTCACCGAGCAAAGGGCTGCCATGACTAGATCAGTGTATGTGCACATGATGGATAAAAACATTTAAGGATCTGCTCCTGGAAAAGTCAGCCAAATTCTTGCAACAAAATCTACAAAAATAAGAACCGCTGATCGATCTTATAATTGCAAAATAAAAAAATGGATATGTTTTCTGTTGAATATTGTGCCAAAACTTGCAATCTGCTCATAGAAACCATAACGTCAAAGGATGGAAAGTTCTTCTGTTAGTGTATCTGCATTGCCCTCTTTCTGTCACAACATTTCCGAACCACTAAGAATTTACTAAACTCTTGCTCCTCTATTACCAGCCATGAAGTGCTTAGCTTCATTATACAACTGTAATTTCACTTAATTTTTTGAGACTTCAACACAATTTCCTTCATGCAGAGTAAGAAAAGTCATTGAAGATGACAACATTTTAGTTGGGTTGAGTGAGCTTATCTCCAGCAGTCTGCTAGAGTTATAATTTTTGCTGCCTAATGTGGAAACCTACCTAGTTTTTGTCTAAATACAAAAGGAAGGAAAATTTAGTCTTGGCTTTGTGTACATATTTTAGGTACAATTACATGAAGCATTCTAGGAATGTTCAGACCTATTGAAACTTAATTTGGGTTTATTTACTGTTAGAATAAGCAAAAATAACATTATGTACATCTTCTAGGAACTTCTAAGAAAACCTTTAAGTGGTTCTTTTGAGGAAAAAAAACCAAATGATATTTAAAAGAATAATTATTGTAATAGGATTCTGTTGTTTATGGGGACACAAATTTCAGGTAAGCCTGAGGACACGCAGCTTGTTTAACGGTGATGAGCAGGGTATTTAGGGCACGGTGAAAAGCACAAGACTGTCTCGATTCATCTTTTGGCTGATTCTACAGGAGCCACAATTCAGTCTGCCTTGGTCTGCAGGATGCTTTTCAGATCTTTTATGAATGCTCCATGCCACAGGTAGAGACAGCTCCTCTGTCATAGCACAGGGTGCAGATCTAGCCACAAAAATGACCGTGGTCTCTATTTTGATTGAAACCCTGCCTTCAATCTTGCACCTGCAGCTATGTCAAGCTTGTACATAAAGATGAGCGCAAGCTGATTAACGCAGACACCTCTTCTGATGTCAACAGAGCAATTTTTATGGGTGAAAGCCTGCCACGAGCAACGCTCCACAAGCACCCTCCAAGCCTGTACATCTTCCCAAAGTCTTGGTGCTGTGTTATTAAACGCTCGCATTGCACAAGAGCAATTTGGCAGCAGGGGACATCTGTCAAAGGGGGATTGACTTCAGCCAAACGAGTTAGCTGTCAAACCAGAAAACTTTCACAGATCTGTGCTGGGGACACCGCATGTCAAACTGGAAAACTTTCACAGAGCTGTGCTGGGGACACCGCATGTCAAACTGGAAAACTTTCACAGAGCTGTGCTGGGGACACAGCAGCCAATCCCCCAACAACTTGCAGAGGGCCCTGGTTACTACCTCAGCCTCCCACTGCTGGCACCCCAAACCCACGACAAGTCATTTTAGTAAGTGACCCACTCAGCTATGGGGAGCTGACCCCTCAAGGAGAAGCAAGGTTTTAATGTCATTATGAATTTCTCCTTTACTTTCCGTTGCTAATGACACATGCAGGAAAAAGGGAGTTTTGTTTCCTGAAACCCCATTGCTCCTGATACTTCTCCCCATGTCTTTTAATTAGAAGATATGTCTGCTCCTTCATTATCATCTCCACAGCACAGAGCTACAAGTGAATATCAGCTTTTTGGAACACATACATGCGCAGTGTCCTAACACTTCCCAGTGAATTAAGGAAATGCTGGAGTCATGTTTCATAGACAGAATATTCCCCAAAGTCTTAATGGTTGCTGGTTCAGTTTTAACTTGTCCATTAGCAGCTCTTAAAAACTCCCGAGGCTTCATATGCTAAAAACTTGCAAACATGCCTCTCCAGACAGAACGTTAAAAACCATTTTGAGCTGTGAAAAAGTCAGGAAGGCAAAAGAGACCTGTTCTAATGTGCCAGCCTGTCCTTTCCATTTCTGCATATCCACTTGGCTTCTATAGGTAGGAAAACATACATTTCAAGGTAAAAGGAAAGAGTAAGGCAGAATAAATTTAGGCAAAAGTACAAAGCAAGATAAACCACCTCAGTTTAATGAACGCTGTTGAAAACTTGGAAACTATCTTACAAAAAGGAGGCAAATGAAGCCAAACTGTTGCCCGTTGCTCTCACAGACTCACCAGACTCGGGCTAGTCAGGCTTTTCCCAACTCATCACCCAACGTTTTTTAATCTATCAGACTAGATAAGCAATGCTTCCCTGTCTGTCATATATCTTTTTCTTTTTCTTCTGAAAAAGAAAGGCAATATATTTTGAGTAGGTGAAGTTTAGAATTTTAACTCCATTCGTTTGCTCAGGTTTTTGAACCAATATATTTTGTGTAAGTATCACCTATGACTGTGCTGGTAAATTGTGACAAATGACTTTAACATCCAACAGAAGAGCTGGGATATTGGGCTTTCTTTTCCTGCAGAGTTCATCTGAAAATGTGGTAGGACTTAATTTAAGTGTACATAACACACTAGGTAAGTTGTACTTACATAGTATGCAATTATTTTATTATTACTCCTAGATCAAAAGCATTTCTTGTTCATTGGTTTTTTTTAGATTTGATAATATATCATTTGTATAAATGTAACACAGGTTTTAATTTTAATGGAATAAACCCATTCTTAATATGAACCCTCTTACCCTCTACCAAAAAATGTAGAACATGGACTATATTTGTTTTACCCGTTGGGAATATTTTAAGTCATTGTATGAAAATAAGCATGAACGCTCAGTTTTAAGTCTCAAAATAGCAAGACAATACCGCAACAGCTGGACCTGGTTTTCCTTAGTCTATCCATCTGACAAAAGACATCATTCTATCTTCTCCTGAACTCTGGCAGCTCAGGATTTCAAATAGTAAAACCTTCCCAGGAATTTAACACTTTTTCACCCTACCATGTGCCAACACAGGAATTGACACTTTCAAAACCTGCATGAGTAGGTGTTACATGGTTCCAAAGGAGAGACACCCCTGGACTTGGTGTTATGCCCTTGCAGGGGTCTGACAAACACTCACTGCCAGGTGAGGACCAGGAAAAAGTGAAGCCTTTGACCTCATGCAGAACCAGCCAATTCTTCAGCTGCAAACGGCCTATTGCTGGTTTGCAATCCCACCACAGGACACCTACAGAGATACTTCTAGACATCCCCTGCTCCTCCTCTCTGCTCCTTGGATGAAGGCTGCTCTTCCCACAGACCTCTCGAACCATGCCGGGTGGGCAGAGACACTTAGATGTTCTCCGCAATTATTTTGACTGCATTATTAAAAATTGCTACATTGCAGGAATGCAAGTTTGGCTTCCCAAGCCCATTATGCTTTGACTGTAGAACAGTTGCCAGCAGTCAGCATTTGTGAGCAATTAATATAAAGCGCTGTGAGATTCGAGATACCATTACTCTTCCTTCATTAGCCTTACATACTTGCCTTTGACAAGTCTGTGGTTGGCAAAATCTGACTTTTAAGAGCTTCTACAGTATGCAATTCTACCTTCTAGTATGTTGAAATTTCCAAAGTGCATATTGAAAAAACAATACATCAATAAGAAGGGGCATCCCAGCTCTCCTGAAAGGATTACTCAGTGAGCACGGAGGAGCTCACGGGCTGCACGGCAAAACCTGATGCACGCAATTAGGCTGTCCTGGAATATTATGCTGGTAGGAAATACAAAAATACCACCTGTCAGAGAGATGGATGGTTCTGAAAAGAGATGAAATCTTTAAGAGTAAAAACTCTATAAATAGAGATGCTCTTACTAGTATTCCCCATATATATTATGTACATGTTTTCCTATAGTTTATATAGAGGATTCACAATGTAGATTAGTCCATCATTAGCGACACCAAAAAATGTCTTTGGGAAGAGAGAGACACACAGCAGGAAAGGACAGAGAACAAACCCTTGTCCATTATTTACACCCACCCCAAGCAGTGGCTACAGCAGATACAAGCTGCAAAGGCTGCCAACTTATCACGCCGTGTTCACCCAAAGCTTGTAATTCTGGGAGTATTATACTTGTTATGTTCTTGTTAACCTTCCAGAACCAATATGTCATGATTAATTATTAATGAAAATTGATTGAAATATGTCCTTCGGGGAGTACAAATACTCTAAAAATTCTATTCCAACCAGCGCACTCATTCTTTGAAGTACACGATTATTTAAGGTAAGAATTTATGGTACGATTTATAGGTGACCTTGCGAATGGATAGAATAGATTTTATTAGTTTATTTCTATTAAGTAACGAAGGCATTGCTTCCAACAGATAGCACAAGTGGCACTGTAGCAGTGGGCACTCATTATTTCTGTGTCAATATTCGTCAAGTGTCATGTCTCACAGAAAGGTGCTGCAAATCCACAAGGAAAACAAATAAATAGCAGCTAGTTTAGGAACCTGCATTTATTCCCCAGTCTTTTACTTAAAGGAAACTCTTCCAAAAAGGAAAGCTTCATACTGAAAGATTTGCAAATCAGAAGAATCCAAAGTTGTATTTATTTTCTGCACCACTGTATCCTTTGAGTAAAAGGCACCAAGGCTGCAAAGGGTGACCCTGTGCATGGGGATGCAGAATGGACTATCAGACAGAAAGAGTGAGGAGGATTGAGGGAGATGCTGCTTATTTGATTGGCAACAGGGGCAACAGTGATGTGTGACCTTGAAATGATGTCCAGAGAGCACCTTTCTGTGAGAAATGTCTCTGGGCTGCCTCACAACACAGTTCGTGACAGATAAGACCATTTTTACATACACAATTACTTGCTCCTGTTTTTCCTCAGAGACTTGATGAGAATCTGTGCTACTGCTCACAACTTATCAACATCCGTCCTGCTGCCATCTGCCCCCATAGCTGCTTCTGTCTCATCTTTTTCTCTGCAGTAAGCTTTTGCCTGAAAACATGGCTTTTTGCTCAGGTTTTTGTTGGGTTCGTTTTTTTGTAAATAAACAGAGATGGTTTAGTGGGTGTTTATCACCATCGAATGACAGTTTATCATAATTCTTTGTTTCCTCTGTGAAAGATGCTTAAGTGCTTTACAGACTTCACAAAGAGGGATCCCATCACCATAGCGAGCGACTTGGCAGCCTCTTAACCGGCACAGCAACACCTCACAACACCGATGACAACAGCAACAACAACAACTGTCTGTGCACATTCCTGAAGGCCTTATGCAGGCAGAACAGTAGGAGTTATTTTTGGCTTTCTCCCACAAATATGTTTGCATTATTATGTTCTCCTTTGAGGAAGAGATAGATTATGATCAAAGACAGTGTCGGGCGAGTTCTGCCTTTATACAGTTTCCATTTCATCACTTATAATAGAGATGTCCATTTGTCCACAGTTGAACAGGGTTTTGTTGAATCACACTAAGGCTGATCAAACTTAGTCTTGAGAGAAGTATTATGGATAATAGATCACTGCCTCCTTCCCCATCCCTGAAGAACTTGATGTTTTGAGATAAGAGAGTCTCCTCATCTCATCTTAATAATGCTTAGCACTTTACAAGCTCTGCTTCAAAGCATTATACAGACATGAATTGTCACAAAGCCCCGGTGAGACAGAAAAGTATTATCTTCATGTAGAAGATTTAAAAAAAAAAAAGTAACCCAAACCCAATGAGCTTTAGTGAAATCTCATGATGGACAGAAACTCCAGGTCCAAGCTGGAATTAGATCGCATTGGTTCTTTGCTGCCAGCTTCTTATCTAAATATAATTGTACCCCATCTGCCTCCTCTGGATAGTAATTATTTATAGAAGTATTCTCTCCTCCTCCCTCCACCCAGATCCTTCATTTTCAATGTTACTGGTATAATAATTACACAAAATTGAACTATTAGCACCCATTTCTATACAAATCTATAAACTGTGAAGCATAGCCTCAGTGTCACATTGTCTAAAAGAGAAAAGGGGCATGATTTAATTGAATATGACTTTTCTTCTTTATCTAATTCATTCCGTAACAACCTCGTGGCATTGGTAATACTTCTCCTCTGTTAACGGGTGGATAAAGTGCCAATTCCTCTGAGCCCAACCCTGTCATGCTCTCCTCTTGCAGCATTAACTTTGTATAGGATTGAGACTCTCCAGCCAGCCCACAGAGGCAGTCCCCAGGGACCAGCAGCAGATCAGAGGAGCTCCAGGCACTGGTTCCCACAGCTGGCCCAGTTGGCAGCATCTCACATCTGGTGCCCTGCCTCGGCCACCAAATTTATTGGCAGTAGGGAAGAAACCAACAGGATGATACAATTCCCCAGCCATCTGGCTATGGTGCTGATTTTCTTAACCTTGTGTATGCTAAATAGTGTAATAAATTTTGAAATAAGACTTTGAGATGGCTCAAGGGATCCTTTATTATGACAGGATAAGTCTGTTATGAACAAACATTACCAGCTATATCTCACATATCTCTGAGCATACCTGTACCCTGTTGGTTTAGCTTTAGGTTTTCTAGGTATGGATCTCTTTTTGTAAACGTTTTTTTGTCTTGTAACCCCGCTCGGCACACTCAGAGCTACGGCTGTAAAATAAATACATCAGTCTGGGAGCTGTAACCACAATGCATTCAGAGAGCAGCCTTCTTAGGGAAGTCAGGAAACCTGAAAGTAATTTTTGCTTTCCCCACTGATCTGACCCTATTATTTCAGTAGATGAGAAAGCAAGTGAAATGAATTCCCCGGCACGGTAAGACTCTTGTTTCAGGCCAAGGTAAGCGGGGAGGCTGTGCCATGAATTTCTCCAACTCACTGGTGCCGGAGCCTGCTCATCGTGGGCTCCGCAGCATCCCCGAAGCATCACTTCTACTGTCTCCATCCCTTAGCTTGTATACTGGTGAGATTGTCTGGGTTAGAAAATCATCTAACACTTGCCCACCACAGTTTTGGTTGGAGCTCCCTGACACTACCCTAATGCCAATTAACTGTCTCTTCAGAACATCAAATTGGAAAGAGAATGAGAAGATGGAAAAAAGCGGTCCCAGTCCCTCCCGGTGACCATCCTACTCCCCCCTTTCTGTACTCCACTTCTGGAGAATCACACAAACAAGCCAGTTCATTTTCCAAGAAGCTTCTTCTTCCAGGGCAACTGAAGACAAAAAAAAAGAGCCTTCCTTTCTTTTTACTACTGATTCAACATCTATTTTAATCTAAATAGAAATGACCCAAAATCAGGGGGCAAACTGAGTTAAAGTCACCCTTTTTTGTGAAGCACATGGGTACGGTCTTGCTCACTGAGTCCTTTACAGAACTGCTGGTCTCAACTTTCCTAATGAAAACATTTTGTTCTTTCCGCCACGCCGCACAGCCCCTAAATTAATTCTCTGCTGTAATTATATTTGTAAATTGTCTGAGTTAAGTTTGCAAAATGAACCTACCAAGAGGGAAGGGAAAAAACACATCTGCAAGCTCAGGATTGTTCCATATGGGTTTTTCCTTGTTTCTTTCTTTCATTATTTTTTTTTTCCCCCTGTTTTTGGTTTTCATTATCAAATTCATAGCTACTGTTCATTGCTACAGTACTTTACAGTTAATTGCAATTCATTAACCTTTAAGAAAACCTGTAAGTAGCTGTTCTAAGCTCCTTTCTTCCTGCTCTGCTTTTCTTATAAGACTGTTTTGGGGAGATGTTGGACTAAGGAAGGATTAAAAAAACCTTGATACCAAAAGTGAATATGAATTCCTTTGAGTTTTCATCTGAATTTAACATAAGCTGCTGT
This sequence comes from Todiramphus chloris collaris, assembly GCA_025345505.1. Classification (NCBI taxonomy): domain Eukaryota; kingdom Metazoa; phylum Chordata; class Aves; order Coraciiformes; family Alcedinidae; genus Todiramphus; species Todiramphus chloris. Next base: position 38,034,236 of record JANVCC010000022.1, read on the forward strand.
TCCTCCTCTTTCTGAAAGCATCTTACTCCCAGAAAGCACAATCATGAAGAAAAATAAAGGAAATAATATTTTTTTTGCTGATTTCTTTACCTTTCTGTAACTAAGATACATTATAGGTTCACAGTATTTCCTTAACTGCATTTTTCTAGAGAAAGAGCATAACCAACAAATACAGACTTGCTGGAAACCCAGCTAGGAGCAGAGATTTGAGGGAATCAATGCCATTTACACATTACAGAGCCTATGGGGAGAAATCCTGCTCCATGCAGAGCCCACCAAGAGCCCTTCTGAAAGTGGGACACGACGACCTTTCATCGCATCCGTAATGCCGTGCGCTGGGATGCTCTTCAGCAGAATTGCCTGTAGATCCTCAAACCCAACACTTTTCAACAAATTGGCCATTCTACCCATGGGAGGCCAGATGAGCTCCCCCAGAGCTAACCTGTGTGCACAGCCCCAGTGCAGAACTCCTGCCCCAGGCACACACCGAGCGAAAACACCTCTAGTCGAAGGCAGGCACGGTTCTTCCGCGCATAGAGAAGCGCGGTTAATCCCACAACGGGTCTTCTCCTCCAAACACTAATTGTGATTGGCAGTAGCTGGCATCATTACTTACTTCCACTGTCTGTGATATTCCTCCGGGGAAAAAAAAGTCTCTTCTTTTGTGGAAGGGCTCAAACCTGCATGTGTGGCCCTCACCAGTGCCCACACATGTCAAAGAGCACATGGGATTTTCTACAGTACTGGAGGGATGTATACAGTATATCTGGACTCCAGTATTCCCAAGTATCCTCAGCACTGCTCTGTCAACAGCCAAAGTTTAGGAAAACAAGTTTCATTGGAAGAGGGGACAAAGGAAAACCATCAGGTTTCTATGCTAAGACTGCAAGTGGGGACACTTCTCATTCATCTTTCTGAAAGAGATCCTGACTTGCTGCACAACAACGAGAGCTTAAGGGCTCCCAGACATGATTTTATGTAAATTAGACTTCATGCATTATTTGAAGACACATTTTGGAATGCAATTTATTAGTGGGTCATTTTTTCCTTAAAGTTGAGATTCTATTTCATGGAAGACTGGCTTTTGTCAAAGCCTTTCTATGTATCTCAACTTCCACTAGTGTTATACCTCCCTAATATGAACCGGAGATGAAGGCTCATTAACAAGCATAAAGAAATTACATGAGACAATGCTATCAGTTTTAAATTCACCAGCCATTTCACCTAACCTTTTAAATGAAGGTAGCCTGCAAAGTATGCTACAAAACCCAGGGGAAAACAGTTGCTAAGCACTCACAGATCTGCAAAGGGAAAGGAATCCTTTACCCATGATCCCTGTCGCAAGGACTTTCCATCATCACAGATGGGACTGTCCACAACATTTCCAGGGGGCTTGCCAAAGGTGTGGAAGAGTTAGGACAAAGATCCCAAAGGAGTACTCCAGGAGTCTTCTAACTTGTAAGGGAACCACCTCTCACCTCAGTCACGCTCCCTGGTTTGGAGACATCACTGCACAATGCATGGTACCAGATACAAACTATAAAACCCCACCCTGGAAATAAACCTCATCCCTGGAAACAAACCTCATCCCTGGAAACATTCAAGGTCAGATTGCAAAGGGCCTCAAGTAACCTGATCTAGTTGAAAATGTCCTTGCTCACTGCAGGGGACTTGGACTAGATGACATTTAAAGGTCCTTTCCAACCAAAAGCATTCTATGATTCTATGAATAACCAAAATGAGAGAGAGAAGCAGGTAAAAACCCACAGCTGAAGCACCGGAGATGCATGGAGGGCAACTGAAGGAACATAAATAGTGTTTCTCTCTGTAAGGGAAGGGCACTGCTGTGAAGTAAGGACAGTCAAAAGGTGGCTTTAAGTTTTATAACAGCTGTCCCAACCTTGTCAACATAATTGTATTGCAGCAACAGCTAAAAGCTCTAGTCTTGGATTAGGACTGGAGTGTGCCAAGTGCTGTACAAACAGCAACCCCAGACAGACAATCCCCACAACAATGATTTCAGAACTGAAGCATAAGCTGAGGCAGAGACAACAGCTGGGTACACCCAAAGGTTAAAGCCACACACCGTGACAGCAAAATGATGACAATCAGTGCCACAGTCAGCACCTACAGCACACCAATGCATGGCTGTTATTCAGGATGCTGTAAACACCACACCAGAAGCAAGAGTGAGGAAAAGACCTGAGTGTAAAAGTCTGCTTGTGGCAGGAGATTTACAGAGCCAGCAAGAAAAAAGTGGAGAATTGCTTTAAAAAAAAATTGAGTAAGCTCTGCAGGCAATGATATATAACGGAAGACATAGGTGGGGGCAAGAGAGAGACAATGACAGCTTGCGGGTGCTAGGAGAACCCCTTAAAGATGAATAGTTGGTATTTGGTGACCCCATTTTCCTCTGTTGTTGGAATGTCTTTTTCCAGCCCCTATTACCTGATGTATTTTATCCATGAGATTGTCAGTGGAAAATACACACTTCTTTCAATATTCAGGAGACAGTTGCCACTAATAATAGAAAAGAAAACCTAACTACTCTAGCATTTTGGTTGTCATTCCTTGAGACTCACACAACATCTGACTAAAAATCCATCTAATAGCAGTGCATTTTAGTCCAAAGAAGACTGTACTTCCACATAATCAGTGTAACTGTGCTTAGAACTCAGCCTGTCAATATGGTCTTTCAAAAAAAGTGTTTCCAAAGGCTGCTTTCAGGCTGCAGACTTTAGCACTTAACACATATACGCTTTTCTGTAGAGTTTTTCCAATTGTAGTTCCATAATGCAGCCTTCAGATGTATAAATCACACAATCATCTCCACGCATCTGCAGGGAGTTGATTCCCCAGCTTGTCTTTTGCCAGGAGCTGCAATTATGATAGGGGAGTGGGGGGATCTACATTTTACTGTTTTTAAATAAACGACATAATCATTACCTATAATATCCCTTCTCTTATCCTGCACACAGAAAAATGCCACATATACTGCAGAAAACAGAACCACCCATTGAGCAAATCAAGCTGGGTAGCCTCTGGAGTTCCCTTGGAAGGAGGTGATTCCCATATCTTACAAATCTCATCTTCATGTCTGTCTTCTTACAGGGAACTTTCTAACTGCCTTTGCTCAACCATCACCTAAACCCCTGCGTGTTTCTCTAACACCCTTCTAACCTGAATTTGTAGCCAATGGAATGACATAAAAAGTCTCCAAATGTCAAGTTTTCTCCATATTGTGGAAAAGAGGGCACACCTGCTCAGGTAACTTCTCACAAACCCTGGGGAAGAAGTCCAACATGCAGTTTGACGAGAGTTGGGAATCCCATACTGACATCCACAGACATCTGCAGTCCCTTCAGCACCAAATAAGAAAGACCACAGGGAACATCCCAAGAGCAGAACTGCTCTGTTGAAACCTGAGCAATGGCAGAAGAAGTACTCAACACTGGTGAGGCCTTACCTAGATTACTGTGTCCAGTTTTGGGCACCTCAGTACAAGAGAGATCTTGAGGTGCTGGAGTGGGTGCAGAGGAGGCAACGAAGCTGGGCAAGGGACTGAAGAAGAGATCATATGAGGATCGTTTGAAGGAGCTGGGTCTGCTTAGTTTGAGGAAGAGGAGGCTGAGGGGAGACCTCATCACTCTCTACAGCTCCCTGAAAGGACATTGTAGAGAGGCTGGTGCTGGGCTCTGCTCTCAGGTAATTAGGGATAGAACCAGAGGGAACAGCCTCAAGCTGAAACAAGATAGGTTTAGACTGGACATTAGGAAAAAATTCTTCATGGAAAGGGTAGTGAAATATTGGAATAGGCTGCCCAGGGAGGGGGTTGAGTCCCCATCCCTGGGTGTGTTTAACCATCGCTTGGATGTGGTGTTGGGGGACGTGGTCTAGGGGTGAACTCATAGAGTAGGGCTAATGGTTGGACACGATGATCCCAAGGGGCTTTTCCAACCTGAGTGATTCTGTGATTATTTCCAATCTTAAAAATCCATCAGCTCCTTTCAGGGGTGATTCCACCAAGGTGTGCATTTCCAAAATTTGTTTGATTAACCTATGCAAAATGAACACTTCTGCAATGTCCAGTTTGGGGATTGTTGAGGCATGTACTGCATGATTAACTTTATCAGAATAGAAATCCCCCCTGTGTTAGAAAGAACCCTCACTTGATCTTCTGTTCAAGCAGTGAACTGTGAATAAGGAGGGATTTCATAATGAAGAGTGATTTCAATTTCTTCATAACATCTACTACAGAAGAATTAAAATCAAGTGGCTGTTTTCAGATCATTTAAGACAAGAGCTGAAGCCTACTGAAACTAGTGAGCACCCTTCCACCAACGCTGAGCACAACAGAGAGGACAGGGGAAGATGGAGAAGTGATGGCTCAGTGGTGTATGAGGCAGGCAGAGAGGGAACCCTGGTTTAGTGCTGGAGATGCCTCTGCTTCCAACACCAGACAGTTCAGAAGCACAATCTTCCATGGCTTCCCACTGATACAATACTGGATTTATATTAATTGAGATGTATTGGTCCAAAATTAAATTCTAAGGGATTAGATTTTATTTCTGAAAAAGCAGCATTTAGCTTTTGAAAACGCAGATATAATTTCATGAGTCTTTTCTATCTGTAAGAGTGTGAATACAAAGGAATGCTTCGCTTAGTGTTTGTCTCTAACTGTGAAAAAGAAAAATAATCTTGTTCATAAGGAAAATCCCATGTTTCTGTACTACCTCTTTACTCAGCCACCTACTATCACCAGCCCATGGGTGACCTTGTCGCCATTCACAGCAGGTTCCCTCCCAACCTGATGTCCCCCCCAAGCCCCAATGCACAGGGACAGGCAGTCAATCACCCCTTTCCCATCACCGAGAGCAACCTGCCACAGAGAAGGTACCAACTCCTTCTCCTTATCCCAGAGGTCACTCGTTTGAACCCTCGTCTTCACCGGAACGAAGCGCCGAGAAGATGCACAGCCAGAGGTTAAAGCACAGGGCTGGAAGTCTGAAGACACTTATATATAGACCTGTCACGGGTCCCGCGGGAGTGTTGTTAATTTTGTAGCTCTGCAGCGTGCATCTGCAGCAACTGATAAAATGCCACATGTTTGCTCCGAGAGCCGCTCGCCACAACACCCTCGACTTCGGCACAAAGAACACCGAGGTCCAGGTGAAAAGATCATGAGTTATCTCAGCTCTTCTAAAGCCTCCCAGTCATAATCCTCTGCTGTTCATAATTCTTAATAACCAAGGTCCCCCATCCCTGCCAGCGGACAAATAACTGTAATTTACCAAATGTACAGCTACAATGACGGAGAGGTTGGGCAGGTCACGGCAGGCAGACCTGGCAACAGAGTCCACGCTGCTCCTAGACAGACTCTCCTCATACCCGTTTGGTCTTTCAGGAGCAAACAGATTATAAGATCATTGAATGGCCATCGAGTTGGCTGGCAGGTCACCTAATGACCACAAAATGAGATCACCGAATGAGATTTATGAGTCTGGTTTTTTGCATTTTTCATATTACTCGCTGTACTTGACATCAAAAATTCCAATACTCATTCACAAATACACAATCTGCAACAACATAAATAATAAGTTTCCTTGCACTGGGTGAAAATCCCAGAGGTCAAACGAAGGACTACAGTAAAACCGACTAATTGCCCACTTAGCAAAAAATTGTATTCCAGTTAATTTGATGAACCTGGCAAGGTGTCATAAGGAGCCTAAACTGCAAAATGAGCAACTCATGGGTGAAACTGGAAGCTTATGGATCTTAGCACATAGCTATGTCCTATGCCATGGTTGATGAAATTAGGGAGGACAGCACTTGAGTTTTTATTCTGTTTATAGCAAGTGGAAACCGGCTTAGGACAGCTTTAGAGCAGTTATGATTCAACTTCCAAACTGCATCTCTACAGTGAAGGTGCCTCTTTCTTGAGCAGACAACAATACAAGTTAGAGAAATCAGGGGTCTCAGAAGCTTTTGCATGTTTGCAAAGACTTGAGTCCTAGCCAAGCAATTAGGTGGTAATGAGCATTGCCTTCAAAGGTGTATTTCCTGACTCCGTAAGAAATAGAGGTTTTCAAATTAACTTGTGAGTACGTTCTATTATTTGCAGAATTTAGCAATAAATAACTCATTGAGGTAAGTTTTCAGCTGAAACAAGACCACCACATGAAGCACCAGCAGGATAAAATGCAGAATACTGTGAAATGTTCTATGTACCTTGGTTGGAAAAAGTACAGCTAAGTCCTGGTAGGATGATTATGATTAAGAAGGAGGAAATTAAAAAGAGCTCGGTCTGTTTAGCCTAGTAAAATGAAGTCTGAGAGGGGATACAATTATTCTTTATAGATACACTTGGAAGTAAACAGCAGGGAGGGAGAAGAATTATTTAACTTTAAAGGCTGATACTTGTACAAGACCGAGGGGCTATAAATTGTTCATGAATAAATTTAGCCTAGAATTTAGGAGATTTCTGACAATTTGCACACCTCCTAAAGAAGCCGGTATAGGTAAATTGATTTGAAAGGAAGCTTGATATGTTCTTGGAAAAAAAATCAGATAGAGCAGACATGTACTTGGAGACAGAAATTAAAAGTTTTTCAATACAGGATTCGGGAGTTTGATTTGTTGTGATTGTTTAGATTTGGCTAAAGCAGATTGGATAGCCTTCTCCGGCTTCTTACATGGAAGTCCTTGATAGTTTGATCTTGTTGACCATACAAGACAGCTCAACTGAGTGTGATCAAGATAAAGTAATAGTTTTCAGGGTAAAATTCTGCTTCTTGGATGAAAATGGCAGGTTAGTTTGGGGAGTGAGGGTTGCTGGGATTTAGTATCTGTGCCTTTAATCTTTGCATGATTTTCTTTACTGTATAAGAAATCCTCCTGCTTTTAGTGACAAATAAAGGCAACCTGGACAGTTGTGTAGCAGTCAATTACGGATCAAATGTAGAGAGGTGGGGTTTTTTATGCTTAGATGCAAATTTTCCACAAATATGTTAATTAATATATGGAGCCAAATAATATTGGCAAATATTACATTTTCCACTGACATACCTCATGATCTAAAAGCTCATTTACTTTGATCCCGTACTTTGTTCTTTTCTCATTTTTAGATACAAATTATATATGAAAACTCATTTTCCATCTACAAAAACATCTGCATTTACAATGTTCATTATAAGTACTTCTAAGCAACCTCATTTTTTGAATTTACTGGCAAGCCCTTCAACTACCTCCTGTAAAGGCTTTTGTGTGTTAGAGGATCACCAAGGCTTTCCCAAAAACTGACCAAAACACACCACATTTTATATGACAAGTTACAAAAACTAAACTAGAAAAGGGATGCATTTGCAGAAATGCATTTTGTTACAAGCCCAGTAACTTCAAGTTTAGTAACAAGTTTATACAGTTGTTTAAACTTTTGCTTCTTCCCAGTATTCCCATATCCCTTCTAATTTCAGCATATTTCACCAAAGCACCTCTAAATATCCTTGCATACCTCTGCACTAAAGACGTTTTCTTCTCCGACGCATTTCAAAATGGGCCATTGCCACGGTGAGGATTTCAGAGCAATCCATCAATCTCACTACTTTATGAACATCGGTAATGACAGAAAAACCTTCCTGGAATGTTTCATGCTTATTTGGAGAGAAGAATTGATGAATATCATGATATGTTTGAGCGTGGTGTTGGGGAATTGATTAAGGCAACCAGACAGAGAAGGCTGACTCAGGTATGCAATACCCCCTGCTAACCTCTGGAAGGGCTCAAGGACTGATCCTTAGCTGGTGGAAACCCTGGCAGTGCTACTGAAGGTAAATGTTATTCTAATTTCTATGACAAAAGATTCCTCTGTGAATACCCCTGAAGGGGGGGGGGGGGGGGGAGCAACAAAAAAAAAAAATTAAGGAGCAACATTGATTTTGTGCTGTTCTCCTCCCCTTCAGCAAGACTGTGGGTCACGTTGCTCTGAAGAAGCCTCCTTCACGACTGCATGTGCCAGAGGTAACACCCACCCATCTTCCCAGGCTTACACTGGCATCCTCTACAAATCTTGGTCTTGCATTTCTTCCGCCTTTTACTCCTTCAGCTTCTTTCAAAACTCAGAGGCATGTTAATGATAGAGATAACTCTCCCGTAACCTCCGCAGCACGTTCAGTAGTTATCAATGTCAGCCCGTGTTTGTTTAAGCTGCAGCAATTGAATAATGTGTCTGGTAACGTGATCTAAACATGAAATCATCGAGCTATCTACCTAAAAATCAAGTGTTAACATGTCGATAGCAGAATCTGACTTTTGCACTTCTCAATATATGATAGCATGATATGCTGCAACTTAAACACGTAGGCATGCCTGCATGTTTTATTTACAGACATCTGGAAAATGCACAGACTTCTACTACTTTTAGCACCATGAAGCAGATACTATAGCCTATGAATTGAGAACAGAGTAAAAGAAAAAGGAAAAAAAAGTTACAGTTCTAACTTTCACTTCAAGTGAGGTATAGATAGATGTCAGACTCTCATCTGGAAAACAGAAGAAAATATATTGAACATCATTTCCTACCCACTGTAGAAGAAGCCAATTGAATGCAGCAGTAACAACATTAAAACTGCACCAGTTTCCGAGAAGTTACCTTTACAGAAAGTGCATCCCTTTCAAGTGTCAGCCCTCCAGATCTCCAGGTCCTTATATCACATTGTTATTATTAACCTCTGATCCTCCCGGATTCAACAGCACGATGAAGAAAGCCAATTAGTAACAATGGATGCATAGATTTATTTTCTTTTCTGCCATCATGTTGAAGATGTGACATCATAACATCATTGGCTAAGTACATAAGATGAAGAGCCTCATCTCCTTGGCTCTCTCTCTTAAAGGAGAGCAGGGAGGTTCCTCCCATGGCCAGTCACCCTGACTTCTTCAAGAAGGAGGACAGGGAGGTGCAAATGTGAGTGTTGTTCTGCCTGAGTAGGAGCAGACATATTATTTATCTACCCAATTATATTTCACCTTTTTAGTATCATCAGTATTAAATACCTATTAAGCCAAAAGGTAGGTGTTGAGACTCATTTACTCTCAAATAGCCACTTAAACAGTTGTGTTCGTTATAAGTATATATGTGAAATTCTCGTATATGAAATTCTTGTGATTATCAAGGTCACACAAAGCCCTAGGTGTGCAGTAGGGTCCACAGCCTTTCCATAGTCCACAGGTTACAACCCTTTGGTCACCGCACCTGCTAATGGGAGGCAGATAAACCCCCACAGCTCTGGCCAGCACGGTCATTGCCCCGGCTCAGCCGCTTATCCAGGAAAGGAGGGTGGAAGAAGTATTGGATGACATCCAGCTGTCCTCTTCAGATGCAGGAAAAGTAAAGTACAAGCGTGATAAACGCTGATTTTCTAAATTACCAGCCTTTATTTTGCAACTAACACCCTGGAAGGAAACACATGCAGAGTTTCCAAAGTCAGGCAACCCGAATGCAAAGCTCAACCTTGTGCTGACTTTATCCTTTAAGCACATCACTACGCATCGTGTAGGGATTGTGTTTGTGTCCTCAGAAGTAAACACAACCTGGGAAAAAACCTACTCAGAGCAAGCACATTTCACCGTGCTTTAAGAGATGAATTAGGTAGAAAATAGCAGCTAAATACTTAAAGGATTCATCAATACCCTACAGCTCAAGTTAGGGAGAGCTACACAGCTAACTGCTGCAAACAACTGATGACATTTACCACATGGTGTTTACAGAAACACCGGAAAAAACTAATTGAATTGAACAAGAAAATGACTGGTTAAATGCATAGTTACCATGCTGAAAATATATCCACCTTCATATAATGGGAACGGACTTAAGAGCAGAAGCGTGAGATGACGCTTCCTCCAGAAAACCAATAATTCATGGGCTTACTTGTTGAAGATGACATCTCTCAGTGCTTCTTTCTTGTGGCACGTACAGAAAGTGCTGAATGAGGTCAAAAGGGAACGACTCTGTCATTCAAGAAAACGGTGGGGACCTGCAGCAGTGACACCCATCCCCTGTGTCCCATCCCTCCCAGCCATCGGGTAGAGGCAAAACACAGTCCTGCTGGCACAGCCTTTGCCAGAAGCTGTTCCCATTGCCTTGCAGTTCAGGAGAGAGAGGAGCAACCACCGTTTGCTGAATTGCTGTTTAAAGAAGTACTTTTAGGGGATAAAATCTTGCGGGGTTTTTGTCCCATGTTCTCCTTCAAGCATAACTCCTCAGTAGCATGCTCAGAAATCTGCTCACAGGATACTAGTTCTCGGGAGACAGTCTTCTTGAAAAAGCACCAGCTACCCAAAATCGGAGCAATTAATCAGTTATTGCAATACTACAAACTCCCTTCCATCACTAAAATGTTGCCGTGACACACCGCTAGAAACTGCAAGCTTTTCAGCAGACTATTAATATCATATCACAGACAAAAGAGCATTAATCTAGAAATGGTTTAAAATGGGTAGGACTATAGGATCTGAACTAATGATTCATAAAATCATTTGCAGCTATTAGTCTACAAGGCTAAGTGCTGCTAGTGCTTTTATTTCAGTGCTTGGTGTGGTACCATCAATTTAAAATCTATCTCGTCCGCTGTGATGGATTTATGTGTGCTGTGGAACCCACAGCAGCCTTGTTAGGATTTTAAAATCTAGATTGCTATACACAATTACAGGTGTCACAATATGAAATAACAAAGACACTTAGAGGAAAGCTCTGAAAATTCCCGTGCATACCATGAGGGAAGGCAGTTGTTTAATATTCCTATAGCACACCGTGATTATTTCACTTGATGGAAGTGATATATTTTTATTTAACTTGATCGAAGGTTACATATCTCCTGGAAATGATTTGCAGTCTTGAAATCACCAAAGACAAGGAAAAGTAAGAGGGATATTTTTAACGGGCAGATGTCATTTCTATGACCGTTTCACCAGATGTCAATACAAAATCTTTCAGCTGGACTCTATCTCAAAAAAAAAAAAAATCCAGTTGAAAAGACCTTAGTTGGCAGATATTTTCATTCTTAACCTTTTACTTGAGTAGCAAAAAGGCAGAAATATGCAGTGCTAGGCATATCTAGATGCATTTGTGTTATGTAGGTGAAAACAGTCACCAAGCCGAGAGGAACAACTTGGGTTTAAGGACAAGCCTCTCAGAAGACAATCTGGGGTCCCTTTGTACAGGCCTCCAACACCCCACAGCAGCTCATTTGCTCCCTGTCCCCAGTGCAACCTGACAGCAGCATTTCATTTCTATCTCTGTAACAGATTAGATAAAATGGTTGAGGTGTTGGGAGACTCGTGAGCCCAAGGGATTGCTAACTTGATGAAGACTTTATTTTTAAGTCACTAATTGACATCCGATCACGCGGAGAGTAATGAAGAAATCATAGTTGTCTGGAAACCACATGGGGCTGACAGGCACGTTCACATCATTTTCTGCAGGACAGACCTGAGAAATGCAATGCAGGATTATGACATCCATTGCTACCCAGGGGGCAAGGACAAGCTTTCCAGGAGAGGGATTGAAGGGGCAAAGAGAGACATGAATCATTTCAGCCTCTTCATTGTGATGGCCATCCAACAGCTAAGGGAATCACTTGCCTTAGAGTAAGAGCTCTTGACCCCCTTCTTACAAGTGCATGGGGCTCTCACTGGGGTTTGTGCTTTGGTGGGTTTTATTTTGGACTGTTCATACTCACTGGTACTTCCTTCCACTGAATAGACTGGAAAAAATCTTCAGTGAAGACAAAGAGTGTATGTCTGGCAGTATAAAAACAGTAAGAGATGTTTCTGAGGAGTTTAATTTAGCAATGTTTAAAGTTAATTGAATTATTTGTATTGTACAATTAATTATGCTAAACTGCCTAAGCCTTGAGTGAATGTACTTTGCCTTTTAATCTAAATAAAACACCCGCACAGTAAACTGGTGACAATGGAGAAGCCCACAGCTGATGCCAAGACGAGCAGAATTTGAGACCTTTCAGGAGCAATGCTGGAAAAAACCAAACACTCCAGAAAACAAACACCAGAGTGCAAACAAACAAGAAAGCGCATAATACATTATCTCAGAATATAGAGCACATTGTTATTCAGTAGACAGAAGTAAATGGACCTCTACCAGATACTTCAAGCTGCCCGGGAAGGTCTTTCCACTGTCAGTTTAAGAACTAATAATGAAACCAAAGCTTCTTTTGAGGTTCATCAGCTTTCTCCCTTACAACTTGTCCCAGGAAGGAAAGCCAAAGGCCAGAGCTGCCTGCTTTAACTAGCTGGTTTCCTGGGAATGAGCCACCAGGGATTCAAAGTTTGGCTGGATCAGAACAAAGGACTCGATGGTTACCTTGAAGCATATGAAAGATTGGGAAGTCTCTTTTTCTTTTGAGTGGGTGGAATGAATCAGCATGTGAAGGCCTGCATCTGATTTTAAATTACAGAAGAGCTATATACACATACAACCTCATTAGCCTTTTACAAGAGTAACTGTCATTTTTATTCTAATATTATGACTGTAATGCTGTGGCTGGTTAATGCTTCTGATATTTAATCACAGAGTACAAACCATAATTGGTCTATTTCTAATACACCTCTGACCTCTATCCTCCAGATGATAAACTATGTAACTGGTTTTCAAAATACACAGAAGCCTGTAGATTTTCACATACATTTACCTGCAATAAATATTCTAAAAACTTACATTAAGCATTTCAATGAAGACAAAAAAATTCTGCAAAATTTTGAGCTATACTTGACATTACCTCAAGATGTTTAAGACTATTGGCAAAGAAATGGAAAGGCCATTTGCATATTGAACTGCCCACTTCTATATAAGCAGTTAGGGGAGGATATCTCATTGTTCTAAAACAGACATCAGTAGGCTTAATCTAAAATATTAAAATCCAGTGAAGTCTTTCATTTTCCTAGGCACACTTGGATCTTGCAACTGGTATTGATTCAGTGTTTGCGTAAAAAAACCTCTCTAACATCTCATTCACTTGATAGGTCCTTTGGGGCATAATATTGTTCCTTCTGCTATTATGGACCATTGCCTTCAAATACTGTAACATCTGTGGTACACGATTACCAACTTCTCGGGCCAAATTAGTCCCTAGTGCAACTTCACTGAAAGAGATCAGATCATGCCAGGGTGAGTCTGACTCTTTGCCTTTCCACATTCCTTCACAGAAGTTGTAATGCAAATGATGCAATCCTTCACCTAACTTTTTTTTTTTTCTTTTTTTTTTTCCCCCCTAAATAAATAAGTGAAGAATATTTAAGTGGCCTGGAAAGAATCATCCAAGCAACATACAGAATTATTATAATCATCATTTTGTATGTAATTCCCAGATTTCACAATGGGAGCCGTCATTATTAATTGTCCCCATCTCAAAATGTAAAGTAGAAAAAAAAAAGAGAAAAGTTTAAGACTAATTGGAGCTTGTTATTTCTTTAACTCTTTTGGAAAGAAGCCTAATACCCTGGCTGTGCTTTCAAGTGCGGATTCTTTGGGAGACAAAATGAAGCTCAGAAATCCAGATGGGGAAGAAGAGAAGATGCTTCACACATCCTTAGGGAGTCTAACACAGCCCTTAAAAGAATTCTTTGAGAAGGAAAAAAAAAAAAAGCTGTATTTGGAACTATACAGTAGTTTAGGTTGTAAGGACCTTAGGAGGTCCACCCCCCTGCCCACACAAGGGCTGACTTCAACATTAGATCAGGTTGTAGATCTTTGTCCCCGCCATTCCATCCCATCATGGGGTTACCACTATAGATAGCCAACGTATAGGAGGATTCCTTAATAGGGTTGTAATTGCTATTAATTACAATGGCTGGCTGATGAAGAGGGGTATTTTCCACAGCTGGAAAAGCGGCAGAAAACGTGAGTTCTCGCAAAGCTGAAATGCAAAATCCATGCCATGGCTGCAATGAGATCGGACTGGAGCGGGGAGGAGGATAAAAGAAATGCTGTGTGGGGCCAAGCACAGCCTTGAGCGGTACACAACCAGAGAAAATACGAGAGGCTGAAGAAGGCAGCATTTATCCAGAGGAGGAAGGAAAAATGAGAGAAATAAAACAAGGCGGAGTGGAGAAATTTGTCAGAAATGGCAAAGAAGGATCACAGAGTAAGAAGACAAAAATGTGTGTAGTGGTGAGAAACAGATTTGCTGCTACACAGCAGGCACTGACGGCAAGTTTCTCATCAGTCTTGGTCTTTTACAGATTTACAACATCAAAGAAGAAAACAGAAAGAGGGAAACATAATTAATATGACAAATCTAAATATATATATGTATATAGCAAAATATGACTGACTTAAGTGATACCACAGGCAATCATAAATCTACCCAACATGGAGACCCAAGTGGACCTTTTTAAGAAGTCCTATGTGCAGACAAGCACAACCAAACAGGTACCAAAAGAAAGATAGAAAACTTTGCATAGGAAGGTGGGTAAATAGCAAGGAGGGAACTGGATTCAGATCGGCCAGAACTTTGCACAGAAGCTCCCAAGCTGTCACTGGACAATTCACATGGCACAGTGATTTCTGTCTGGAGATAAATTGCCTCGATTGCCATAGGCATTGAGAAACTGTCCCTTCTGCTTCTACCAAATGATTTTGAATGGAGTAACAAATGAGCTGCACTGATGAAAAAATCAGACTGATAATCGATAAGACTCTTCCTCCGTGAGCACAGGAGAAAGGCTTATAAAATTCACTCACACCGCAGTTTATTGTACCATAAATTATCATAATGATTTTTTCCCCCCCTAAAGAAATAGATACTAAACATTGCAAACCGTGCAATATTTCTGAAATACATTTTTTTCAGCAAATATCCCCCACCTTGTTTCCAGTAGATACAGTTCATAATCCCCCCATTATTGCTGGAAGATTATGGGGTTTTCTCTTGCGACCACTGTGGTATTTTAAGTGTTATCAAAATAAATGATGGTCACTTGCAATCACTGACAAAACACCAGCTCCCTGTTGTTTCATAAGAATGCTCCTATTGCACCTATATTATTTAATACTGCCAGATACTATCATAGAGGACTAATAATTATTGCACTGTTGTAATGATGGATAGAAGTAAACTCTGATTGACTAGGAATTACAGAGTTAGTTATTGATTAAGTCAGGCTACCGAAAACTAAATGATTCATCTTTTTCACGGTATGCAGAAAATAATTTATCAGTCGTAGAATCTTGTCTTTTTAATATCTGTAGGATAATTTAACTTTCATTGTTAGTAGGAATCTTCAAGAGCAGTTTATGACCTTGGCTAGCTATAGCTAGAAATAAAACCACTTAATAATTTGTTAGAATTTACATACTCTTTCTAAAAATAGAATATATGCTATATAATATGCAGATCATATACACTGAAAAATACTAACTTAAGGAGAAGGGGAATAAAAGAGACATTCATTTGAAAGAAAAATAGAGATGGGAAAAATTATCTGGTTAAAAATATAGGACATAGAAGAGAAATTCACAATTTCCTCATGCTTTTTTTGAACTGAAGCTTCCAATAATAAGGCATATGAAAAGGTGTAGGGACACAGAGGAAAAGAGACAGGATTGGTTTGCTCAAAATTCAAGTCTTCCAAACATAAATGGCACTTCCACTTGCTTTCACAGATGCTCCTGGTTTTTTTTTTTTTACTACTCTGCAATGACCTTACCCTTCAATATTGTTTTCTAAACCTAATTTCACTGGCGGCCAGTAAGAGTTAACAGAATAATTTTTGTAAAAACATTATGCATTTGCTTAAAATACAAAACCTTTTCACAACAAGCAGTTTGTCATACTTTTGGCAAGGTTATACATGATTGCCTTTTTATTTTTGGCTGTTACAGAGGCTAATGGCATACTGAAAATCTTCTTTCATGTACAAATTAATTGTGTCCTTTTGCAATTCATATTAGCCTGCCTTACTTTCCATTCCGAGGCTTTTAAAAGGTTTATATGGAACCAATGGATGTTCTCATTTATTGTGCACACCACTTCAATTACCCACTTTCTACAAGTTGAAAGCAGAGAGACTATAAATGCTGGATACAGCCCATTGTCAACACGAGGTAATTTGGCAGATTTTTTTTTTAAAAGTTCTCTTCAAAGTAAAAAAAAAAAATTAAACTCTCAGAAAGCTTTGGAGATTGTTGGCAAATTAATTTAGTAACTACAAAGAAGCGTGTGTTCCTTAATGATGGAACTACACGTTAGCAATTTGCAAAGCTCTGGGTTTCGCTGGATAAATGTATTATCTGCTCTTCCCTTGCTACTAACCAAAGTTCAATGTTTTTCTTTCTACGTACACCATTTTTACAAAAGGGAAAAGATCTCCTTTTCCACGTTAAAAAGCTGATGTTGCCACATTTGTGCTCGGTATATGGCAATATTTGTTATAAGCTTGAGATGTCTGGAAGAGCTTATACTATTTCAGCAAGCAGTGGCAACCATGGCGGGATGGCATGAAAGAGGACAACAAACAAGTTTGTCACCCCAAATGATTATGAAATCCTGAAATGTTGCTACCACACCTCACCTTGGCCCATCTAAAAACCCTGGAGGAAGACAAGATCGTTAAACCTATCCACAGAGTTGGTGTCTTTGCAAGCTCAGCTCCAGCACTGCCAAGTACTAACTTGATATCAGAGTGAAACCACCCTTTAATTTATGCCAGTCATTGAAATACTGCACCTTTGTAAACACAGCTAGAAAAGATAACAAGAAAAAAAAATCTATACTTTGTATTCAAAACATAAATTCTCCAGACATACGCTTACTACAGTAAAAAGAAAATCCAGTCATTTTTTTTTCCTTTCTTCCCCCCCCCCCCAAAATAATACCTTCTATGTCCTAAAGAATATTATTAATTTTTCAGCATTTAGTTATAATTTTTCATGTGTTGCATAATATCAGGTAGATTTAAGTTGCAGGGATGACTAAAGCTACTCTTGTTGCAGAGGCATCAACAGAAAGTTTGGGAAACTGGATTCATAGGGGTAGAAGGAGACAGTGCCTGTCAGTCTTGGTAATCTTGGCAGGGAATGAGGTCCTGAGTAACAGGTAAGTGTGATTTCAAATACTGCTACATTACTATCAGCTAGCACTCGGTTGTCTCATTTTTTATTGTCTGAAAATTAAAATAAATTAAATTATGGAATCTAAATGTATATGCAGCTATATATCACCTCATTTTCTTGTTTTAACCTTCACCAAAAAAAAGAAAAGTAGTATTTTTTCATGGCAGAATGTTGACAGTTTTAAAGAAGGAAAAAAAATAATTTTGTTTCTTTCCTTCTTAGCATTTCATGCTTTGTGTCGTTTGATAATATACATGACTAGGTTTAATACTCAATCGCTTCCCAAATCCAATTTGACTACCTAACAGGGCTTAATTTACATGATGATACAATTTCTCACACCAGAAAGCATAGTAACCCTTCTTCTTTGGAGGTTAATGGTGATCTAGCTTAAAGCCCAAAAGATAATTACAAGGAATGTGCTTCAGGTGACAAAGTACTTTTGACAATCCCAGACTGTTGATAGCTTTTTAATTATACTTCTTCCCAGCACAGGAAACAGTATGCTTTCTCCTAAATAGTTTGAAGGCATTTGGGGTTTATTTATTTATTTTCCAGTAAATTGCTATGCGCTGTAATCAATATTTTAGCTGACTGTTACCCCAGGCTCTGCTCTCTTTCTTTCTTCTATTTGGTGGAGAGATTAAACTTTGGGTTAATTTTTTCTTCCCCCCAAATAAAATGAAATACAAAAGAGCATCAAGAGAAGAATACAAACATTTATTGACTTGCTTCTTATCTTCTGCACCTATTTGATATTTTGTGACATTTAGAAATTGAAACTTTGCAGGATTTTTAGGTGGAAGCTTTGCTAACAGAGAAGGTCAGGCTCTTAAGCAACAAGTCAGTTTATGATTATTAAATATGACCAACTAAGAAGGGGGAAAAAAAAAGGAAAATCCCATGGCTTGTTTTACATATTGCTGAACTTTCTGAATATTTTTCTGCCCCTGCTTTGCTCTGTGGATGTAAGAAAAGGCTGTTTTGGTCAAGAGAAGAAAGTAATTGTTGTAAATGAATGGGGTACACAGCAGGAGCAGGAACATGCAGGGGTACCCTTTTTCCATTTAATTTATATGCAAGAGTTGATTGTTTTTTATGGCACTGAAATTACTTTCCCACTAGTATTTATGTGTCTTACAACAAATTGTTTGTCACTTGCCCTGATTAAATGCTCTTTTAATAACACCCAACTTTAAAAGTCTTTTCAATTTGGAGCCTACAGTTCAATCACGATGCCTGCCCCTCCTAGCACTTCTTTCTTGTCCTTAAATAAACACCTCTATTATTTAAAGAGGATGGCAGAAGAGTGAAAAATGAGATCTGGATGTAAGTGTTTAAAAAAAAAAAATGGCCTTAGAAGAGAACCAAAAATGCAGAAAAACAGTGATTACTGTAAGAACGAATTAAGAGAGTAACACTACCTGCTCCCCTAAACATTCACTGCATCTTTAATAAGATGTCCCTGCATGATGTTATTAATATGCACGGAGAAAACAAAGTCCTCTCTCGGCCACGTAGAACTGACTGAAATCAAGCACAAAGTAAAACTTTTGAGTGTTCAAATTTAGGCCAAAGATTTTCTTACTTATGGTTTTTGCTTTTCTTACTCCCATCTCTCATTTGGCTCAGACGCTGATGAATTTCCAAGCCTTTGAAGGAATACATCATTTTAAGGTTAAGGCAGGAATTCTTACCCTGGAACAGTACAGCTGAATCCAGTTTTGTCCTATTAATTGTCAATCCACATAATTAATCCCTGGGGTACCACTAAGTACCTGAGACCAGCAGGCAGGAGGGATCTACAGGCAAGTTGTCAGGGCTTTACACTGAAGCTCTGCAGCTCCTGTGCCCTTGCTCTTGTGCTGGGCCAGCTTTACACTGCAGAGTCTTGTCAGCAGCAATTACAATGGTGCAGCTCTTCCAGCAAAGCCTCTAAACATCAGTTTAAGTTATTCTAGTTCTGCTCTTCATTTTTTCTTTTCTTTTTCTTCCCCCCCCCCCCCCCCCCCATTCCTCCATCTTCCCCCCTTTATTGAAGAAGCGCTCCTGAAGAAAGGAAAAAAATTAAAATATATCAAAACCACCAACCTCCCTCCCCCAAACCGCACCTAACTGGACCAGCTCCCTGTATGCTGGAGATTGCAGAGGATCAGTTTAAAGCCACAGGCTGTGTGTGTTTTTGCAGACAAAGCAAACCACAAAGAAAGACTTAAGCATAGTATGAAAATTATGGAGAGTAATATTTGTTGATAAACAAAGAGCTTAAGATACTCTACCCTTATGAAATCTAGACTCCAATGAACTCCCCCAAGAAACTTCAAGGCATATCTTTGCTAAGGATTTACCATAGATTTACATTCTTGTCATAAATGACCTTTTATTTTATTGTGTGATGTTTGCCCTTATTAAAGCCTAGCAACAGCAGAGGGTAGCATGTCAGAGTCAAAAATATTCAGCATTTCTATTTCTAAGAAAAAAAAGGAGCTTTGCGTAGCGCACCGATCGCACTTCAAAAGATGTGTTATTGCCTAGAGTGTGGTTACAAGGAAACGCATTATCACTGATGCTACATTTTAATCTGAAAAGAAGAAAAACCCCCTCTGTAAATACATTGCAGCTCCACTGAGTTACTGCAGCGAGAGCCCTGCTACTTACTCCCCGTGAAACACGACTGTGTGGTGCTGGTGGAAATCAGAGTGGTCTTATTCTGTCTGATTTATTTGAAGGTTCAAGGACAGACTGAAAATAGCAAAAGGCATCTTAGATTTACACTCTTTTTCACAGTATAGACGTATATAGGTTAATAGATAGAGCAATTGGGATTGAAAAACATT
Organism: Todiramphus chloris collaris; assembly: GCA_025345505.1. Taxonomy (NCBI): domain Eukaryota; kingdom Metazoa; phylum Chordata; class Aves; order Coraciiformes; family Alcedinidae; genus Todiramphus; species Todiramphus chloris. Next base: position 38,054,198 of record JANVCC010000022.1, read on the forward strand.
ATGTAAGTTAAAAGAGGACCAAGTATGGGGTGTTTTCAGGGCTTCAACAAAAAGCACTGTACAGACAGTGGCTGATACCAGAGTTCACATTTCTCTCCTGACTCTGTAGATCAGAGTAGCACCTCTGCAGTAAGTAAGGCTTAAATTAGTTTCCACTCATTTGCAGTACCTAGAGTAAATGAGATTGAGTTCAGGCCAGGACACTGAATTGCCTTTATTTTTTTCCCCTTCTTCTCAGAGAGCCCTTGGCTCCTCTAACAGGCTTTTTTACCCCTAGTGAATCTCAAAATAGACTAAATGCATTATGTGAATTTCGGGAGTCGTGAGTCTGGATTTGGTTTTGTTTTTCCTAAACAGTCTAATCAAAAAGCATAAAGTCAGAATTACAAGTATTTTCTAAAATCCTTCCAATTCTTCCTTCCCTCTGCCCTTCCTCCAGATATTGTTTCCTCTTCATCTGTCACACTGTCAAACATTTTGATGCGGTCATCACAGACATTACCTCTGATTTACTTCCCTTCAGCAGTTTATTTTCTACATGGATCAACGTTTTCACATTTATTTTCTACTGTCACATTATCATCATGTTTTCAAATAACTTAATGACAGTATATTCAATGTATGATTTCACTGCATCAAAACCCCCTTCTACACCAGACTTCAAAAATAATGGCTTTGAATGTCACTTCTGATACCAGGCAGTTCTGAAATCTGCATGGGATGTTTTTATTCTCTCTAGACAGCTGTATAGTTAATAAGATAAAAAGCTACACAAACAGTCTGGGTCAAAGTAGTATGTGGTGAATTGTAAGACTAATACAGTTTTCTGACTGCAGCAGGGATTTTAATTTAAGGTATTTGTATAGCTGCTTTGTATTATTTACACAAAAAATAAAATTTGCATTTTCTGAGCCGTGCTTATTAAAAGATTCTTAAGATTCAGCCGTTTACTCAAGGTCCTGCTGCAAGCTATACACTCAGCTGCAGCACAGCCTTCCCCTTAGAGACCAACTCTTCCTCCAACCGTTACTGACTGAAAGTTTTGCTTTCTAAAGGTTCAGAAAGGCAACCAGCTACTCAGTAAAGTCTTCACCTGGCATTCCGACTTTAATCTGAGAAGGTTAGGACTAGGAGCTGTATCTATTATTACAAACACTGTAAGATAGGGCTGTAGTCTTCTTAAAAATAACAAAGCTTGGATTTGTGGGTGACCAAAGAGTAAATGGCATCAGAAATCAAGTGGTTTGTGAGGGAAAAACTGAAGCAACAGAACTCCTCTCACCCAACAGGTCAGTAATAAGAGGTGGCTGGCAAACTAATAGAGGCCGATTAGTATTTTCATTCCTATTTCAAACCTAAGGCCACATCTGTTGAGCCACGATCCTTACATCTGCACAAATCCATCTTTCAGTCAAATTGCACCTTGGAATTTCTTTGTCGGGTTTTTTTTCCTCCTCTGCCATATGCATAATGATACGGTGACAGCTGAGAGGAGGACGGGTTGGCATGTTCATCGCTGTGAAGGATGGTCCCCTGTCATCTCAGCTGTGACACAACAGGCACAGCCTGAAAGGGTCTAATGAATAAGGAAGGAGGCATTTTGTCCTACCTCTGAAAAGTTGCAATGATTCCTTTTTTTTCCCCCCATTTAATGCAGCAATACACATTTACAACAGGCGATCACAGAATCACTCATGTTGGAAAAGTTAAAGGATAAAGTTAATCACGCAGTACATGCCTCAACAATCCCCAAATTGGACATCGCAGAAATGTTCATTTTGCATAGGTTAATCAAACAAATTTTTAGAATGCACACCTTGGTGGAATCACCCCTGAAAGGATCTGATGAATTTTTAAGATTGGAAATAATCACAGAATCACTCAGGTTGGAAAAGACCCTTGGGATCATCGTGTCCAACCATTAGCCCTACTCTACAAGTTCACCCCTAGACCACATCCCCCAGCACCACATCCAAGCGATGTTTAAACACACCCAGGGATGGGGACTCAACCCCCTCCCTGGGCAGCCTATTCCAATATTTCACTACCCTTTCCATGAAGAATTTTTTCCTAATGTCCAGTCTAAACCTATCTTGTTTCAGCTTGAGGCTGTTCCCTCTGGTTCTATCCCTAATTACCTGAGAGCAGAACCCAGCACCAGCCTCTCTACAATGTCCTTTCAGGGAGCTGTAGAGAGTGATGAGGTCTCCCCTCAGCCTCCTCTTCCTTAAACTAAACAGGCCCAGCTCCTTCAAATACTCCTTCAATACTTCACTGCTCCGTTTCCTCAAGGTATTCAGTATCTATTTTTATGAAACCAAAGAGTTTTGTAAAACAAAAGCAGCAAACTTCAGGCTACTCCTTAGCACGAGGGAACCATGTAGGATAAATATGTCAAAAGGCAATTTTCACCCACATTACCCAAAGAGGCCAAGCAAAACATGCAATGCTCCCACGCTCAACAGCAAATGTAAACACCCACTTGTTTTCCAAGGGACCCTCGCTGGAGCTACTGAAGTCAGGAAAAGGTCATTTGTCAAGGCATGAGCCAGCAGTACATCTTGTCCTTCTAGTAAGAAGGATTTCTTCTCTCCCTTGACAGCGAAAGAGAAAGAGGAGTACTGAGCTAAAATTTCTCAAGTTGACAGCAACTGTGACTTTTATGGGTGCTGTAAGAATATGAGCTATACACTTGTAGTAGCTAGAACAGATTTTGTAATTCATTTGGTACCGGAGAAGGTCATCTTTCTCCAGATGGAGTGGATCCCATTTGTCCATGTGTATACAGGATTACCACTGTGTTCCTGTACATACAGTTTGGTTTATGTGCCACTCTTAATGAATCATCATGTGGAGGTCCACACGTAAATCATGATTAATTTGTGATAGCAAGGGTTGGAAGGATGGTAGGAATTAAAACCGTGTATTGCCTGATAGAGCAGACAACGGATTCTCTCTTCAAATAGAGGAAGGTTGTGAAATGTTGTTAGATGTACAATCTCTTCTGCTTTTTCAATTAAGTAGCAATTCAGTCTAAATGCTACAGTGAGAGTAGATGCAGATCAGACATGATCAATGACTTTTCTTCTTCTTGATCAAAAAACCTCAATTTACACAGCACAGTCAGTAAATTGATATAATGGTTAAAGTGTTTTATTAACTTGCTGGGCGGGGGGGAACGGGACAGGACATGGCATCATTTCAATTTAGCATAGCATAATTTATACTCAGCTATGAAGCACAGAACTAATATCCTATATAACATGCACACTTGAAGTCTTGTTTTTGTTCCAGTTCTGAACAAGCCCTAAATCTTCAGTGTGTTTAAATTAACATTCTAAATTTTTTTTATTATTATAATTTTTTAAGTGCGTCCAAATAACTTATGTTAAAACAGTCCTGCCCTTGTGTCATGTTTTGTAAATGCAAAATAAACCTCTTAACAAGTATAATTTCAAATCAAAATCCAGAAAAAAAATATTTTCAAATGGAATGTTTCAGCATCACTTCACAGGAAAAAACTGTCCAGGACTTCCCTATGAAATAGTGTCCCAGCATGGGGTAAATTCACAAAGCCTGGCTGAGCCAACAGAGATGGCAGCAACTGGACACAGCAAAGGTTATCTGGTGGCTTCTCTGCAAAGACCACGGGGGCCTAGGACACGGGTGTCCCCTCAGCATTTCTGCTCCTGCCCTTGTACTTTGACATTGCATGAGCTCGAGTCCTCTAATACTCTTTCCTGGAGCTGAAGCCTCAAGTCTCAGCAGAGATGTTCGGTTTATGTTTTCTTGGGCATTGCAAAACCAGTTCAATATCGCGGGGTCCAACCTGCAGCAATGTGATTTCCAGCTGTTAGCTCTAAGAGAAGGCTACATTAGCTTTTTAGGTGGAACATATGACAATTCCTCCAGGCTGCAAAATAGCCTCCTAACCGTGCAAGCATCATTCCTAAAGTCTTGCTGAAGCTGGCCAAGAGGACCAAGTTGAGCACCACGAGTCTCTGCAGACCTCACCAATAACACCTCGCACGGCCGTCTGCCAAGCGCGCCGATGAATAACAGGTTTTAATTTAAGAGAGACAGAGGAAAAAACTTGCAGTTGTGGAACTGAACTCCCAGTCTTTGCTTGTGAAACTGTGAAAGCTTGCAGGTGTTCAGGTTTAGATGGAGAGATGTTGGAGGTGAGATGCTGAGGAGGCAGAGGACCAAATCGCAGGTCTCCAAAATGTGAGCCCCACCTGTTTCAGTGTATGGTGCAGGGGGCATTAAAACAATAAATCAACTATTCTGCTCTTAGTATGCATAAAAACCTGCTTTTGGAGTAGCTTCAGCAGTGGAGTGAAATTAAGTGGAAAAAAATTATACCAATTATTTGGGATACAAGGAGCTTAGTTTTTTTACAGCTCTTATGCTTACTTGTTTTTCCCATTTAATGTATTCCAGGGGAGTCAGTTGGGACAGTAAGTTCTTTACCATGCAAACAACACTATAAATACACATTGTGCTTTAAAATACAAACCATTAGCTGATGATTTAAAGATCTGAAAATCCAGGCCCTCTATTACAGCTACTTCAAGGGGAAGAGAGCTCCTTACCTGCGCCAAGCGCGAGCGATTTTAGCAGGAACATGGGTCCAGTGGATTGCTGTGAAATAAGGCTTAAGCACTGCAGAGAGTATGAACAGGTAGTAGTAACCAGTTAAGGGGATGAAATAAAATAGTCAAATTTGGTTTTGAAACAATTCCTGAAAAAAAAAAAAAGGAATTTTGCCCATAAAGAACTTACCTGCAGAAAGAAAGGAGTTAAAAAAAAAGGATAATGCCAATATACTGCTCAACGTCTAAGTCACTTACATAGACTGTAGTACCTTTGTATTACATTAAAATGTATAATGAAAGAGTTAAACTGCTTCCAAGCTTATACACGTAGTCTAACTAGCCTGAGTATCCACTGTGTTGAAAATGCCAGGGATTACACAAAAGACAAATGTATTAATCTCAATTTACATCTGCACACTAATTGTACCTACAAGTACCGTACGGAGGAGCTGGGCTGGATGCTGCTACAGCGAACCACCCGCAAGCTGCCTCCTCCAGTTTTACACTGGGAAGGGGCTGTTCTGCAAACCTGCAAGTACAAAGAAGTTTTAGGAAAACTCAAAGTCTGGTTAGCAAGTCACTATTTTTTTTGATGGAGGAAAAACTCGGATATTTAATCACCCTGTTGTCTAAATCTGAAGAATTATTCCCACCACCTAAGCACCTCCAGAGAGGAGACGGCATCTAGAGAAGACTGGAGTCATGCTGGGCAACTGCCCAGGCTTCCAGTAGCCAGCAGCTCTTCTACTGAATCTGCAAGGAAATGTGTGAGTGAGCCATCAGAAAACAATCAATTCTGTCTCTGTTCCATCACCGTTTTGTTGAAATGAAATTATTGCTGCTAAATGTTTCCATTCTGACAGTTCAGTCATCTGCTATTACAAAACACCCAAAGTGAGCAAATTCCCAGCTGTATTTTGCCAGCGCTTGGAAATCTGTATGATTTGGAAGTTACCTTTTGGGATTACACTGTTGGTGGTTTCATACGGTGACTCAAGGAATGAATGAGCATGGCAGCAAGACTCTGGCATGAAGAATAACTACTGCTGGCCAGCAAGCTTGTGATAATGGAGATTTTTGTTTTATTTGAGAGCAAGTCCATCCTTAGGTGGAATACTGTGAATTATATGGGGCAGCTTTCTCAGGCAGAGACACTCTGCACATATATTACAACATGGAATTTGTCCATGGATATTAACATACTACCTCAGTCAATGATCGGGAATTTTTTTGAGAACTAATCAACAAGCTGACTCAAGTCCAGGACTCAATTTGGTTCATAAATTCTTTTTAAAGGACAATTTAATTTTGCCTCTGTCATTGTTAATCTCTAGCTTCTCTAATCCTTCCTGAGGAATGGAATGATTTATTTTTTTTTACCATGATTTGCAAAATATTGGTAAACAACCTATCTGTATAAAAGAGAAATTACTTTTTAACAGGATGTGTGAACTGTCAAAAAAAGTTATTTTGCATGAAAAATCATGCTGCAAATATGGTATAAATTGGTATAGAAAGTCCATACAGAAAGGAAAGCTTGTATAACTGCCATTTGGATCATTCCTATTGTTTTTGTGTACAACAAAAATTAATGTCTTGTGATATTTCACCTTTTTTTTGTTTAACATAATTCTAAAAATTGTTAAAGGCAATAGTCACTCACAATCTGCAGTCTACTACACCCAGAACTGGTGTTGTTACATACACATCTGTGAGTATGTGAGGTGGTGAGGCAGCTGAGAAGGTCTTCTGAAAATCTAAAAGCACAACACATGGAAGTCATCAGCAGTTATAATGGAGACAGGGGTAAGAAAGCAGCAATAACCATCTCTGTAAAGGGCTTAGCAGGAACAATACGAAACTCTCTTCCCTTCCCACACTCCCTACAGACGTGCAAAGAACCTTTGGCATAGCACTGCAAATTAAGCCTGTTAACAAGTATGTATCTTAGCTTCTCTTTCTAATTAAATGGAAAAAGATTTCCTCGGGAAGCAAAGAGCACAGAAATGCAAATGGAAAGAACCGACAAATAAAGCTAATACCCTGTTTCCACAAACATCAAAGAGTTTCTTAAGTGACATTTTGTACACTATTGAGATTTTTTTTGCTGGCTGAATCAGTTTCATTACTGTTTCTTGCTCTGTTTTAGGTACAAATCTGACACTACCTATAATAAAGAGCAGAAAGTCAACAAACTTAACTTGTAACCAACACAGCTCATCCATTTATCAGATCTCTGATAAAGCAAGACAAAGTTTGTAACTAGTAGAATAATCTTATACTTGGCATTTTCTACAGAGCATTTTATTCCCTATTTACAGCAATGCACATTCTTAAAGGTATTTAATTTTTATTTTCTTCACCACTGGAACAACAATTCTGTCCGTTTGAGATTTAAACTCTTTGACAACTTCTGGTTTGTATCTGAAAGAAAAACTTAACAGGCTGACTACCCCACGTCCCTGCTACCTAGCTTTAGGAAGGACTATTTTTTAATGGTTAGATATTCAAATTTTAAAACTCCAGCTTCAAAGTGCTATTGTGTGCTTTGTGAGATTTTTTGATAGTTTTGATACAGCCACTGTCATATTTGATCTCCATCCCATACACATCCAGCAAAACGGACTAAAGCATTTCAGCCTTCAATGAACTCTGCTACACACACAGCGTATCACAGCCCTGCATACCAATAATCAGCTCTGATTGACAGTTCTTTAAATTAATGGTGTTTGGATAACAGTAGTGAAGATGATCAAGTTTAAAAACAACATAAAAATTAACTGGCAGAAAGTTCAGCCTGCTGTAAGAACCCCTAAGTGCCCCGTAACGGTCAATAGAAGCTTCCTTGCTTCTGCTGGTATCTGAGTTAACTAGCATGTTAATTTATAGACCATTTTGCAGCATGGTATTTTGGCCAAGACCTCTCTCATTATGGCTTTCCTTCCACAGCATCTCTTATTTACCATTTATTACAACATATATCATGTTTGACAAGCAGAGGCCACTGGGAAGCTCTTTACTGCCAACAAAACTTTCCTCAGGAGCATCACCTTTGACACAATGGTAGAGAAGAAAGAGTAGAGCGAGACCTTTCTCACCACAGCAGACCACCACCACCTGAGATAAGACAACAAGCCTATTACTACAAACAGTGTAAGGTCTGCAACACACAGAGAAGTAGGTTTAACCTTAGCTCTGCTGAGAGAGATGAGTTTGCAAGACTGCATTCACAGAAACATAGAATGCTTTGGGTTGGAAGGGACCATTAAATGTCATCTAGTCCAACCCTCCTACATGGAGCAAGGACATCTGCAACTAGAGCTGGTTGCTCAGAACCCCACCCAACCTGAACTTCTATGTTTCCAGGGATAGGGCATCGACCACCTCTCTGGGCAACCTGTTCTTCATCGCAAGAAAACACCTTCCTTGTATTGACGCAAAATTTCCCCTCTTACTTTAGAGCCCCTTGGCCTGTTGCAACAGGCCCTGCTACAAAGTCCTTCCCCATCTTCTTTTAGGCCCCCTTTAATTACTGAAAGGTTGCAAGAGGGTCTCCCTGGAGCCTCCTCTTCTTCAGACTGCACAGCCCCAACCCTCCCAACCTGTCCTCACTAGAAAGGTGCTCGAGCCCTCGGATCATTCAGCATCCCCTCTTTTATCTAGACTTGAATTCTATACAGAAAAACAACTAAACACCAACAAGCCCCAACACCAGCACCTCTCTGGTGCTCAAATGGATGGACCCACTTCTGTAACCCTCTGCCCTACAGTTTGAAAGAAACATTTCTGTTGTGCAAGTGCCTCTTTCCATTCTTCCTTCCCACCGGCACGTGCCAGCTCATCCCACTGACAGCATCGATCACAGTCACAGGAGACATTTAGCTCATCAACCCAAGCCCAGCTACTGTAGGAGTCATTTGCTAAAGCTGCTGGGGTCATAAATACAATAAAAAGCCAACTGGAAAAGACAGAGGACACAGATAGTTCAGAGAGAAGCCAGGATTTTCTTCAAGCCCTTTGTACAGATGGGGAGGAACAGCTTGTAACTTTTTTTGACTTAGTTTTTATCTAGTTCATCGCTATTCCTAACTAATGAAGCCTTCAGAATTTCATAAGCAATTTAAGCTCTGCAAGGTCACTACTTCCTAAAGGGATTTTAATTTTTAAAATTTTACACAGACCTGTGAGTTCATAAACAATATTTGAAATACATGGTTTACAGTTGTATTCTAATTGTGCCAAGATGAAAGAGGAACGAGCCTAACTTTTTTTTCTGAGCTTCAGGGAGAATATTCTTCCTTTGAGCTATTCATGTCAGCCTTTCTAAAAGCATCTGAAAGGCAAGAGAGCTAATATAAGTAAGATTTTCTTCCTACAACTCAAGTAGCAAGTCTTTCCACCTGCTGCCAGATGTGTCAAAGTTTACAGGTATTTTGAAAATACAACATCTCTCTCTCTCTCTTCCTTGACACCAGCAGGCACCTGGATTCATTTTTTAATTGCAAGTGCTTTCGGTTCAAGTGTCAGAGGTGATCACGGGCATTAGCACTGCACCTCTCCTACAGAGGTCCACAACCACACTTATTCCAGTTGCACTCCACATCTCTTCCATTGTTATCACATTTGCAAGCGATGCTGACCACGAGATAAATGATCAAAGAACAAATCCATTAAAACAAGGTAATTGTATCTACATTTATTCCATTTTTTAATGTTTTTACTATTTTTGCTGAACTGGTAATATCTTAAGTAACTGGGAACACTTACAAAATTCTCCTTGGGTTCAATTTGCCATTACTCAGTTATTGCTCACCAGGGATGACATCCAACCAGCTGAGGCACTGCTCCCCTCTAAATACTTCTGACCACAGTGATTCATTGCCTTTAATGATAAATAATCTTCTACTGCTTCTACCTTTCTTGGCCAACTGAATCCAACTTCTTACATATGACATCATTTAATTTCCATTAAATGGAAGTGTGTTACCCGTTTGCCAGCAGGCCTCACAGGTCTATCTCCTGTTTGGCATAGAGGCTGGTAACACAGAACTGGATTCCATGTCCAGTTAACTTTTTAACTCACTGGTTTCCCCCAAAATTTATTTCCTCTACCCCAGTCCATCAGCTTCCCTTGGCCGTGTACTCAAAATGACAGACCCATTCTGAACCTGATCACATTTTCCAATCTCTCCCTTTCAAGTATACCCAACTTTTTTTTTTCTCTCCACTTTTTTCAGCCATTTACCACCCCACCGTCTCTGAAATGAAAAGTAGTGATGTAACCTATTTAATTTGTCTTCTAAGACTTCTAAGAAGCTGAATTTTTCCTAGAGAGATTCTGTGCTCCGGCAGTTTCTTTCAGTGGTAACCCAATAACCTTTACAGCTATATTTTATACATGTATTATTGTATATGTTAAAAATACATGCATAGGAAGATACCACCAGCACTTTTTTGCAATGAGTTACTAGCTTCACAGTTGCTGTTCTGAAATAGTATTGTTAAGCTACAGTTTTTCCATCTGTGTCCAAGCAGAGCAGTGCTCCTGCACCGAAATCCTTCACTGTGCACATATTCTCATCTGGGGCAGACTGCAAAATAAAGTCTCACTCTGGCTGTCTTTTGTACATGTCAGGCTCTCGTGGAGCTGTAGAGGTGAAATCTGGGAGAAGTAGAAGAACAATTACATTGTTGACACCCTGGGCACAGATGTAACACCTGAAGGGATGTGTGGAGTCTTGTAAAAATATAATTACTTAATTGGATTTCAGGCTGATGATGTCTCCTAAAATAGTCACAGCATCTCATCCTCTATCAAGAGCAAGAGGCTGTCCCGATTTCCTTCCCAACAAACTCCCTTCCTTGCAGTTAGGAAGGAGTAGGATAAGACTGTGTTTATCCCACTGTCATCTTCTTGCAGAGGACAAAATCCATTCCACGATAAAAGTCAACGAGCCTGCCTAACACAAGGTCAATTCTAGTGCTATCTCAGGGGGGTTATGATTGACTGAGGCAATTGGAGACGCTGATGGGAGAAGCTTTTACAGTCCGCTAGGAATATTTACTCTCCATTTCATATCTGCCACAAAAGCCATAGAACCTGTTTGCTGAATGTCACTGTTTCAGTTCATCAACACCCAACACAGTGATCAAACTCTATTCAGTAGGGACCCGGTATTTTCTCTGCCATGCCTCTGCTGAGCAGCATGGGTTAATAAACTGTGAAATGACTTATGGCATCCTTTCTATGAATAATAATCTCTTTGCCTTTTAAAATTTTTAGTTTCAAAATCGTGCACAGTTGTTTAAATAAATCAATATTCACTGGGAGGTGCAGTATTTCCAACCAGGTTTAAATACTCCTTATTTTTCAGTTTCCTTCCAAGTCAAACATACTAGAAACTATCTAAAGCAGATTGTTTCAATAGCTGCCACCTTAAAAATAAATGTTCTCTTTCCATTTCTGTAATAAAGAATTAAACTCAAATAAGCTACACAGACGTGTCAAAACATCTCCTGGTCTTTAGGAAGCTCCATGATACCAATGATTAAACATAAAAAGAATTTAGAAGATCAGGTATTGCTGGTTTCTTTGTTTTTTACCAAAAATAGAGTTTGTTATGCCAGACAAAGGCTGCCCTCCTTGCTACTTTGCCTGTGTTTTATTCACCCAACCCCTCTGTCACTCCTTTGCCTGCTGTATCAAAATAATATTACTCACAGCACATGTCTCACTCGTGCTGTTGCTGCCATTTGATTTTAATTCAGGATTTGGAAGCTGTAAGCACATGTTGCTATCAGCAGCCCCACTGCCCGATGCTATCTTGGTGCATGCTGGTGCCAATTCAATCTGTTAGCACCAGCAGAAAGGTGTGGGGTTCGCTGCCCATCACCTGCTTTTTGCTTTTGTGCTTTCCTGGACTGGAAGGATTCCTATTAATAACCGTGTGCAGGCAGATAAGTGGGAGCACAATTGACTTTCCATGAAAAAAGACTGATTTCTCTCAGGGTAACAAGCATATAGAGACCACTTTGTATATCTGGGACAATTCAGGTATAGTCACCAGTGCAAAAACTGCTGGAGGTTTCAAGAGAGACTCTAGAGAGGATATATGCCTGCTTCAAAAGCAGCAACAGAAACACCCAGCACGCAGCTTGGAAGTACTGGCTCTTGGCTGCTCCAAGGAGACCCAGACCTGGAACCACCATGGCCCAGAACCAGCTGAATTGGCAGCAAATGAGAGAGATATGCTCAGTGCCTCTCGCCTCCATCCCCGCGCACACACAGCGTTATTCCAGCACATTTCTCCCTGGCGCATACACGACTTCATGTCTTAAAGGGCATCCATCTCTTAACAAAAAGAGAAAACATAAAAAAAAAAACCACCATAAAAAAAAAACAAAACCCAGTTAAAAGTGCCCATACAGCACCAGCTGGAACTGAGCCTTCTTGAGCCACCAATTATGCCAATAAAACAATGTTTCCCTTCCCATTACCGTTACCTTCCCCATCAATACCTGAGGCTGGTATTTATTAATTTCAGTTTTTAGCCTTGAGAGTAAGTAGAAAGGCCCTGAAGTCTCAGTCCCCAACTCCTTCCCTTCTTTGACTCACTGACTTGGCATATCCCTGCTGCTCCACGGCAGCCCGCTGCGAAAGGCAGGACTTGGTGGGTGCCAAAAGCCCGCTGCGTTCCTACCTCCCCTGGTGAGAATCCTTGAAGAGAAAAGGTGAGGAAACCATAGGGGCCGTGCTAATTGATTTTCTATATAAACAAATAAGTCATTAAATAAGCAACTCGGTGGTTTTACTCGCACGAAGCTAATAGTTAAATGCGCACCAGGAATTACACTTAAGTACTGGTTAACTCTTAAATCTATGTATGCTGCTTATGCTGCAAACTAACATATGCTAGGCAGGAACAACTACAGTAAATAAAAACATTTGTTTCCTGTATTTATGTAAAAGAAAAGCAAATGGAGCTATTTGTCATAACAGAACTACATGTTTCAGGCTAAACAAAGCCAACTGCTATATATTTTAGATTTACTGGGGGAGGGATTTCAATAAAAGCCGCACTGGTTTTAGATCCGCTACAGTTTCACATGTGCAAAAGTTTACAAATAAAGTGGAATGTGGTCTGCTAGAAAGTCTATCCAGCCTGAGCCAGAAGTTTCTAATGCCTAAGAGATCTCTGGAGCACAGAGATATTATTTACTCCATCATGAAAACTTCTAGCACTGGGGAGTCTTCACCAGCACATTAACTTCGTCTAGTCACCGCAAACACAGGCACACCAAACTGGTTTTCCTCCCAATCCCTCCTTTCAGTCTCTCATCACCATAATTTTCTAGACTCTCAATATCCACAGCTCTAATTTTCTATGTTCTCAGCATCCAATATTCTTTTGGATAAACTACTAAACTCATTGCTCAGCACAGCGTTTTCCTACTGAATGCTTGTCTTCAGGTCTTTGATTTGCTTTCCGTTGCCTATCTTAGTCTGCAATGCCACCTGGTTTAGTTTGTGATAGCCCTTTCTATCCTCAAACCAGCCCTTTCCTGCAGCTACAGCTCCTGCTTTCATCACTACGGGCATCAGCTTCTCTGACCAGCTTTCCCACATTATTTTACCAACAGTATTTTCTTTTAACTCTACATCACACCAACGTTTTGGCTCTGCTGGGAACTCAGTAGTGAGACTTTGGAACAAGCAACAGTTTTGCTCTTTAGTTGTCGATTATGGTGGCCAATGTTCTACGTAATTTGGGTAAGAAGTCTTGAAGTCTCATAACTCTCACCAACAAGACAGGAATAGAAACCACCGATGCACAAATGTGTCTATTTACTACACATGCAACTTTAAGGAGTAGCTATGTCTCCCTGCTGTCATGTGCTATAGTTCACAGCTCAGTCTGTGCCTTCCCCTGGGAAGCCGTGAGATGCCATGGAGCCAAAGCCACTGCTGACCTGAACTAAAACCTACCACACACACGCACCTAGCGAGGGCAAGTCACATTCGCAAACACTGGAAAAATACTTCTTTTTTTTTCCATTAAAGTAATACAGGAACAAAGAAAAGTCAGATATGCAAATATTAATAATTCACATAGTCAATGCTTTGCTGAGTTGCCGTATTTCACCACAGCCCCCAGTACCACTGAACTTCCACAACTATTGTTCCTGCGTCGTCACAATTTGCAAGACAAACATATTTCAAAACTGCAAAAGATGGCACAAAAACTTAATATGGAAAGCAAAATCTTGCTTCATTTCAATGTTAATAATGTTTCTAATAACTGATTTTGTTCTACGTATCTTGAGATATTAACTTTTATACAAAACTCATTAATTTTATGAATTATAAATTAACGCAATAGGTTCCAAAGAGCTACCTTTGCTATTTTCTATCGTATGAGCAGTTCTGCAGTACTTGAATATAGTTTTTCATTGACTGAAAAATCAACAGGCTAGGATTATAAATTTTTTAAATACTGGGGTATTGGAATTTGAAGAATTAAACACAAATTAAGTATCTTGGGAATACTGACAAGACTGTTGCTTGGTTATTTCCTACAGATATTCTGTTTGCATCGTAGGCAGATGGAGGATGCTTTTCAATTCATTCAAGTTTGTAAAGTGTAGGGTGGAATAGGACAAAAACATGTCTTGTCTTCAAAACTCAGTGCAAAACAACTTCAAAGACAGCATGGAAAAGGAAAACTCAAAACTTCTTGTAGCTTGAGCTGCATTAGCTTGGCCCTCAGATGATTTAAAATAATGACAGTAGTCAAAAGTCTTAAAGTAATAGATAGATAAAGAAGGGATTAAAAAATAAATTGCACCTAAGCCCTGGAGGACTTCCCTCTGCTCTGAAATTCTGCCAGGACTGGCTCAGCAGCAGAGTCCCAACCATTCCTAAGGCAGAACAGCCCCAGATGCCAACAACCCACATTTTATGCTGCTCACAGAGGTTATCTCCAGGGGCACCTGGCTGAGACAATCCCAGAAGACAGCTGGTTATTGCGAGATTTCTTAGAGGTCCACTAGCCTGAAGCAATTTTCATGGGACACAACAAATTCATATAACAACCCTTATTTAAGCAGAATGTGAATTTCTGGTACTTAGCGAGGTTTCCCCACCATTGGCTTCAACACCTTTCAAGGATGATGCTCTTAAGCAAGCATTCTCTAATTTGACAGGTAGGGTCTTTCTTGTATTTTCCAGTAAACGCTGTAATTTCCAGGTCTTCATATTCCTGGCAAAGAAATGTTGCACAAAGCTTGAATAGATCTTTTCCTTTTTCAGTCACTCAGTGCAAAAAAGGGGGGGAAAAAACATATTTTCTATTTGAAAACCTGTATTGCAGGACCAGCATTAAAGCAAAAATGGTGGTAATCTGTCAATGTTAGTATGTCAACAATAAAATGCAAATATATTTCCCCTTTGAAATCCTGCAGTACTTAATTGACTTGGATGGCAGAATGAAACCCATGAAGAATAAAAAATAGGGGTTTAATTTATTACAAATTCTGTTTTATTTAACAGTCTATAAACTCTGGCAAAAATTCTATCATTTTAGTTTTGTACATCTTTTAATTAGTTTTTAGGAAGACTGAGTTACATAGAAATTCTAATGAATTATGTTTTGGTTGATCTCCTCCTCTGTTACCTATCCCAGATTTTCTGGTCATTAGGTATTTCTCATGCATGGCAGACCTTTCATTTTTAACACTCAGAATGATCAAGGAGCCTGATGTTTTGTCATTTATTTTAAAATTAAGATGACCCTGAAAACTAGCTCAGTTAGTCATTTCTGTATATTAGTCCCTTATCATTAAAGCAGCAACATTTTCCCAACCTCCATAATTAACCTTTTTGTACAACCAAAAGCAATAGCAATCTATCCTTTGAAAGCTCTTCTGGGCCTACTTAGCACACTTTTCTCTCAACTAAACAGAAATAAGCCAGCAAAGATGGGGGAAAAAAAAAAAAGGAAAAAAAAAAAAACAAACACAACAAACCAACCGAAACCCCAGAACCACCCTACTTGGAATAAAATTAGATGCTTTGTTCTACACGAGTCATAATAATGTCACAAATCAGAATTAAAGACTCATTTAAGGTGTTTGGGTTTTTTTCCCCCCAGGTCATAAATGTCCTGCTTCACTTTTTATCTCTATGGACCCATCAGTAACTGGTAAAATGTGTATTATCCAATTGTTTTCAGCATAAGATTATTTCCCCTTTTATGCAATTGTTTGCTTCTACTCGCTATTCAAAAAAATCAATTTTTATTGATCCAGTCAGTGGCTGGCACCCTGTTTCCAACACAAAAAGAAAACTACGCCACGAAAATTCAGGCCACTCCAGAGAAGCAAGTTCCATGACCATATCCTGCCCTTCTTTTTCAGAATAGGTACCTTATATTTTTCTGCTTCAAGCAGGAAGAAAAGATGGCAATAAACACAGGCTTACCTCATACAACTGCATGGAACTAAAGGGAAAATTGCAGGAAGAGAACTTCAGCTTATGTCGACGGGCATTAAAGCGGTAGTGCTGCTTTACCCCGAGAGCCTGCTTCTCATGTATAAAGACAGGACACTAAAGCTGGCAAAAATTTAGATCATATTAGAGTTTTGTTTGGGATTGAAGAGGGAGTCACTAACAATGACACTGAGATTCATGGCGGGCAGCCCATGTGCACATCTGTAAGGCACTCCCTCCAGTGCCACCACGTAGATTCCCGAAAGCCTCTTTTGAGAGACCGTAGCGTGGTTAAAGTTATCAGATTAAACTTCCCCTTGGAAAACAAGCCACTGCACATGAAATACAGGAAATTATACTTGTCTAGGGAGGTTCTCCTCCACCTCTACTCTGCCCTAGCGAGATCACACCTGGAATACTGTATCCGGTTTTGGCATCCCCAAATTAAGAGAGACAAGGATGTACTGGAGACAGTCCAACAGAGAGCTGCGAGGATGATTAACAGACTTGAGCATCTCCCCTATGAAGAATGACAGAGAACTGGGGCTGTTTAGTCTTGAGGGGAGAAGACTGAGAGGAGACCTTATAATGTCTATAAATATCTGAGGGGTGGGTGTCAAATGGAAGGAGCCAGTCTCTTTTCTGTAGTGCCCAGTAATAGGATGAGGAATAAGGGGTATAAACTTGAGCATAGAAGGTTCCACCTCAGTGTGAGGAGAAACTTCTTCACTGTGAGAGTGACAGAGCCTGGACCAGACTGCCCAGAGAGGCTGTGGAGTCTCCTTCTCTAGAGACTTTCAAAACCTGCCTTGATCTGTTCCTGTGTGGCCTGCCCTGGGTGACCCTGCTCTGGCAGGGGGTTGGACTCGCTCTCCAAAGGTCCCTTCCAACCCCTACCCTTCTGTGATTCTATGATGATTCTACAATGCTTATCTCTTACATAAAACCTTCACTACTTTAAAGATTTTTCTGTTCCTTATAGTTTGTCTGCGAGTCTCTGCTTCGGTCATTACAGAGAATGGAAATATCTGATGGATAGATTTGCCACAGTGGCAGAGATGAAACCTGTGTTTGTAGGAGGATAAAGAATTGAGGTCTTGGCAGAAGGGATTTTGGTTGTTTGTTGTTTGCGGTTTTCATTTTTTCTGGCAGCTATCTGAAGCAGTTGAAGAGTTTTGAACGATGGAATAAGTCTCAGTAGAGATATAGTGAGCAAAAGCAGGTGAAGTGAACAAAGCTGAAATTTAATCACATTTCTATTATAATCAAATATGTA
This sequence comes from Todiramphus chloris collaris, assembly GCA_025345505.1. Lineage (NCBI taxonomy): Eukaryota > Metazoa > Chordata > Aves > Coraciiformes > Alcedinidae > Todiramphus > Todiramphus chloris. Next base: position 38,071,560 of record JANVCC010000022.1, read on the forward strand.
TTCACAGTTGTGTACAACATATTATAAAAACACAGAATGAGCTAAACTGTGATTTCAGCAGTGTAAATAGCAGAGAAAATGCATTGATCTCAGGAGAGTGCTTCTGGCTTCTCATTGGTATAACCAAGAAGAATTTTGAACAACATATGCTAATTATGTACAATATAATCTGGCAATCTGTACAGCCATCACTGAAACTCAGCTTTGATCATCCTGCCAGAAGGCTCACTGGTCTGAAACTTTGCTGCAAAAATAAATATAACCCTCTTATTTTTGTCAGGCAGCAAGTCAAACTTTGAGTCGTATTAAAATACAAAAGATGGAACTAAATGTCTGCATTCTAGTTCACCTGCCCACTTCAGTTCTTGGATAAGGTGGGATTTCATAACATAATGACTCGCCAGAGCCACAAATAAAAATATCCTGCAGATTCAGTTTTCCATTCTCAATTTTCCATAATTTGTTGTTCAGTTAGGAGAGGCATATAATTAAAAACAAAGCCCAGGTAATTCAATTAGGAACTGATTTATTTCTAAATTGTACTCCTCACGGTCAGAAAGTCAGCAACACAACTCAGCCTGCGTTTGGAGAGAGCACTCATAAGAAAAAATAGGAATAATAAGAAGCAAATCAGTGAAGGCAGGCAACAGACACGGCTTTTTTTTTTTTTGGTCTTTAACTTTTTCAGCCAGAGGTGATGCTATACAATTTACAATACGTGTGTGGTCATCATTTCTCAAGTGCTTTTCTTTAACACACACAAATAACCCAAAAAGATGAACACTGTACCAGCTGTCTTTATCTCCTCAGTCCCTAATTACTTAGTCAAATTGAGTATGTTGTCTCATTTTCATCTACTCTGGCTGGAATCACTGTGGTTTCATTGATACACAAAGTCCTTTCAAATCTAATTACTCTTACCTCTAGTGTGGAGAAAGGACCTTTTTGCTTCATTAAGGGGACTCCTACTCAAGCCCACAGAAAGCCTCTCCCTGCCTCAGGTGCGAGGCTCCAGCCTGGCTAAAAACCCAGGAAACAACATGGAAAACCATCCCACCGCTTCTTAAACTCACTGGATTGGGTTTTTCAGGCTTAATTGCAATCTGAATTATTGATTCTAATTTTCACATTCCCGGATTCTACCCAAGAGAAGTCTGGAAAATCATCTTGCAAACATGTTAATCCAACAGCTGTTGACTTTGATGAGCATTAATATTTCCCCTACAGGCAGCTGTACAAAAAGTACCTCTTTCACTGTTTGCATTTTAACCTCTACCTAATGAACTCTTCCTCAAAAACATCCGGTTTGAACCTGAGGTAACAAGTAAACCAGAGTACCTATGACCATTTGTTGCTCCTGACACCTTCCCTTTTTTCCTCCCTTGAAAAATTGATCATCTTAATACCAAAGAAAGTTTGTATTAACATAAATCTATTCCACTTAAGCACTGGCTTGGACAACGAATTATTAAATCTTGACAAAAAGAGTATTTATGAGATACAGAAGAGCCTTTTGACATAAGGAAATCAATATTTTTTTTCCTCAGATTTCTTGGAATCATCAAAAAGATAATATTTATATAGAAAAAAAACCCTTAAGGCAATGACAAGCACGGTATCATATTTTTCTTCAGTCAGTGCAATAAAATAAACAAGAGTAGAAATTAAATCTAATGAAAGAGCCTATAATATGTCAGAAGGATATAGTATTTTATATAGTAGGAAAAAAGGAACGAGTTCACCCAGTTCCAGCAGAGATGCTGCCACAGGCATACAGAGGGGCACCCACCCACACAATTGTAAAAGAAATCCCTTCTAATGGGGCACACAAAGCTGCTCTTTCAGGATTTACAGCACCATGGTTTTGCACAGGACACTAGCATAAATCCATACCGTTAACATGGATGTAAAGTTACCTAAAAGCCCCTCTCATTACCAGCAAAACCTTCTTTAAAGGTAATTTCCTTAAGTACAACCCACTAGCTAAGATGTGGTTTCACATCAAACAGGGGAAAGCCAAAGGGCTGGCTCTGCACCCATCTATGGCTTGTGCTCTCCACTGTCACTGCTGCATCAGGCACGGGTGGGAAAGCCAGATGCCTTTAGAGATGATTTTAGGGGATTTGAGATGATTTAAGGAGATGGCTTACACACAAAATTGCACCTCAGGATTTGAGGACTTGCCCTTCCTCCATCTTCAACTGGACCCTTGCCATTTTTGAAAAAGCCAGCCGTGCTTACCTTCCTATTCTCCAGTTATCACAAGCTGGGAAATGGGAATCATAGAATTGTCAGGGTTGGAAGAGACCTTAAAGATCATCCGGTTCCAACCCCCCTGCCATGGGCAGGGACACCTCCCACTAGAGCAGGTTGCTCACAGCCCCATCCAGCCTGGGCTTCAAAACTTCCAAGGATGGGGCTTCCACCACCTCTCTGGGCAACCTGTTCCAGTGTCTCACCACCCTCATGGGGAAGAAATTCTCCCTAATGTCTAACCTGAAACAACCTATCTCTAGTTTTAATCCATTCCCTCTAGTCCTGTCACTGCCTGACAGCCTAAAAAGTTCCTCCCCAGCTTTCTTGTAGCCCCCTTCAGATACTGGAACAATATTACCTTTTTTTTTCATACTTATTTTTAAAGGTTAATTACTGTTTGTACAGTACCTTGTAACATGCCTTGATGACTAAATTCCATTATTATTGATTTTCTCATACATCAGTGCACAAGACAGTATGATTGGCATTTTTTGCTTCAAACGGAAGCGCTACTGGAATCAAAGGGTATTGATGGTCATGCTTGAGATGCTGCAGAAGACCCTGTTGAGAACTGCACATATGACCTTCCTAAAGTAAAGCTGACCCTAGCCAGCATTATCGATCTACCATAAAATTTACCTGTTAAAAATCAGAGGTGAAAAAACCACCTAGTTTCCTCACTTCTAATTCATTTTCCTCTTATTTCCTTTTGCCTGTTATATGGTTTAATGATTTTAAAAGGTACCAGGTACCCAGATTAGGGCCATTTTTCAAGATCATTGATTTATCTGCTCAGGTGAATTTACGTACTACTTTTCTTTGGGAGATTTAAGATTCTGCAAAATGATGACCACCCCCTATGGAGGAAAGAGCAGAAGAGCAGCAACTGCAAGCCCTCCCCTGCCAGGAAGGGAACCAAACCTTTTGGGAAATGACAAGATAAATCTAAGATCAGACAGCCTGTGATTTTTGCAATGTTTGAACATGAAGGGAAAAAAAATTAATTTCTCCTGTTTTCACATACCAGAGTGAAACCGTTCCATTGCTCTCCTTCTGACACCTTGATTTTATTCCTAGACTCACCACATTTCTAGGCTGGGTAAATGAGGACAGACCCATGTTTCTAGCACTTATACAGGGACATAATCAAGCCTCCTTTAGTGGGATATTAAAATTAGTTGCAATGTGTGATCATTATTTAGATAAAAATACATGGAGATAGTGCAGTGAAAGGCATTAAATACCAGAAAGCATTATTATTTTTACAGTGTTTCAGTGCATTCATCTGCCATTACCTTTCCTTTTAGACAAGAAAAGCTCAGAGGAGCTCAGCTGACCTAAGTGTTATATATTTCCCTCTTATGCTCTGTGGTTTTGTTCAGGTCCGTTATGTAATTTAAATGCTAGTTTTCATTGTTCAAAAGAAACTATGCTTCTGAGATGCTTCTGATAGGAGATTATTTTCATGTCATTTTGTGGTAGTTTGAATTCCGGTCAATCTTTTGTGTCTTCTCTGTTCAGTGCCAGCTGCTTTGTGCCTTAGCTGGTGGAGAGTTTTACACTCCAGTGTTATGGGAAAAGACCACAGAAAAGATCATCATCCTTTTGTACCGCAAAAGGACCAGGATTTCCATTGAGACAAAAAGAGCACATTTCAAGCCAAATATCAGTAGATGTTGCAGCATAACATCCACTTTTTTTTAGACGTGTACAAACCAAGCCTCTGGGAACATGCAGTACTTTGCATAAGAGGGCAGTAAATAATGTGGCGTTGGTTTATGGCAGGTCAACTTAATGCCACACTCTGATTATAAAAATACATTGCTACAGCATTCACCAAGAGATTGAAGAGGTAACAAAAGTATAAATGGTCTCAAAGCTATTGTCAAAAAAATAGGAATATAATGAAACAGTTAAAATAGATTCCTTTTAACTGGATGTGGAGTTGGATAAAGAATCGCACCATGACAAGGCACCTGTAAGACATGTCAGAGAAAAGAAAAGTTGGGTTTTTAATCTGTGCTCTGCTCCCTCTTAGAAGAGATTTTCCTTTCTATGACATATGTAAATATTTACAATAATCTTCTGTTTGTAATTTCACACGAGAGTCTCAATAACTTCCAAGTGCTATTCTGGCCAGGATATCAAAAAAAGAAACAAACCCAAAAAACACATTAGCTGACAGGCAGGCACCTACCCAGGGCAGCAGGTTACCTGAGCAGAGTCATTCTCATTTGCTTAATGAACTTTAGGAAAGTTGCTAAAGGGTACAGCTGCTCTGTGCCCATTAGGGGCTTTACAAATCTTCCCCTTGAGATCATTCACGGTTGCGATGTACTAAACAGGTTTTGAAATCCAGGCATCTATCTTTACATCAAAAATAACCCCATATAAACAGAAAAGGTCCACGGAGAGAAACATCTGTGAAATCTTGACCTTCTGATTTCATCTTCAAACCTAGACTTGGATGATAGCAACGACTCCAAAATGAGCATTTGATTGATAACATCCTGAAAGCCAAATCTGTGTTCTTTAAACGCTTTGATAGAGCTGTAAAACAATCCCCTTTGCCTCCTTTTCCAGAACTTCATAGAACACCCTATGAATAAATTCTGGTTTATCGTAATTGTATGCAAAGAGGGGAGAAAAACAAAAAACAAACCACATTTGGGTCTGTGATTTTGAGGCTATGATTAAATAGTAAGATGTACCTTCTTGAGTCTGTAAAAATGCTGCCTTTCATACATCACAGCCCTTACTCTTTAGATGTCAATACTTTCAAACATTATTCATACAAAGCTCGACGGTGAAGCAAATACAGCTCTGAGGAAGCAGCAAGAGAGTCTCTGTGGCCCTAGCAAATCCTAAGATGCTACATGTCATCCAAACCAGCCATGACCTTCTTCTCTGCCTACTGTCCCCTGGGTTAGAGGAGGCTCAGCTTCCATGGAAAGACCATTTTCAACAATCTACCAAACTCCGAATGCACGAGGCTGTGAAAAATATTTATTCAGAAATTGCCTTTTCCCATCTAATTTGCTTTGCCTTAAGCCACTGTGGTTTTGGAAAGGAGTTTAACCAAACTGGGCTCTAAATCTGTATGTGGGGGACAGCATTAGCACATTTAGATGTTTTTATTGTCAAGCAATTTTCACTTGGCTATAGATGAAGCAAATACTCAAAGAATAAAATCCCACCATTCATCTGCATACACTTAATCAGATCCATCTTATTTAGGTTAATAACGTGATGCAAGGATGAAAGTAGTAAGCTGTGTAATTTTTTTTTTTTCCTCTGAGTTTGCTTTACTTTGCATTAGAAATTGTGCTTCCACAGAACAGACTCTGGCTGGCAGGGTGGAGGTCTGCACATTTTAGACACCAAAGCCTCCCAGATGTTCCAAGGGTACAGCTACTCTTGGTACCACCCAGCACCCCTTCCTGGATCCATCTGATATCGAACAATATCCGAGATCACACACCACAGGCACTCGAACGGAAGATGAGTTTTGAGAAAGCCTTTCTAAAAGTGGAAAGAAAAAGTGTTTTCTGTAATCCTTTCTGTGGTGATTAACATAACCACCCTGAGCACAGGCAGCAGAGCTGGGCTAAGGGCATCGGACTGTGATCATTTCTACTTTGGGAATCTGCAAAGGAGGGAATACTTCTACATTAAAAAAAAAAACATAATAAACTTGTGAACTCTGAATATTTCAGGAAAAGCAGCACTTGTGTTGCATCAGTGAAACCCTGCAGCTTCCCTGAGCTACCCCTAATTTACATATGGGGAACTGAAGGAAGAAGGAGGATCCACACTATAGAAACTGTCTTGGCTCTCACATCTGAAACGTAAGAACGTACAAAATTCATTCCACCCCCAGCACTAACACATCACAAAATGGCACAGGTCAAACCCTGCTCCCTCCAGCTGCCTGCTTCTGCTCTCCAAGCTGAAAGTTAGAGCTTGCAGCTTTATTCGGTGCCTGGAAATAACAGTTAAATGAGATGTTCTGTTGTCATATCAGCCCCACCTCACATAACTTCCCTAAAGTAAAAACATCTTATGCTGGTCACAAAGTACTGACAGATCTTTGTAACCAAATGTGACCCTCACTTTTAAAACTAATCATCACATTTTTATATGCCATCTTGTAAGTCATGTATTAATAGGCAGAATAGATAGCGAATCTGATTCGAAGGCAAAACAACAACCATTTCAATAATGTGAAATAAACATCCTACATTCGTATTAAGCTGACTGCAGAAAAGTTAAGTCTTCCAAATAGGGCCACTTTTCTTCAGGAATGTTTTTAAAGGGGTGGCATAACGATAATAAAGAAAAAAAATATTCCTAATTCATTCCACAACAAGCCTGCAGATGTGGCAAGACCTTTATAGTTACAACACAGATCCTTTTTCTGTAGCTGTTTTATTACAATACCAACTACAGTTGCCACGCCATGAGAACCCATTTTCTTCCATCCCTGAATGCTGATGGCAAGGCTGTATTTTATAAACACCTTCCAATTATTTCCCTCGGGCCGGATGAGACACAGACTGGTGAGCACTTAAAAGTTCAGCGTTTTCCCCAAGACCTGCAGCGAGTGCCCAGGAGAAAGCTCTCTCTGCAGGACACGGTGTATTTGAAACAGATTTCCTCAGCTCCTCACAGGATCTTGCAAATGCGTCTCCCTGAGGAACTCTGCTCTCCACAAACCGACAACATTTACATTTGCCTGTGAGGCTCTCCAAGTGCCCCAGTGCTGGTGGTAGGGCACATGAAGAGACCCTCAGCTATCTGATGACAATGTTGAGGTGTATGTGTGCCCAAAAGCTCTATGAGAATGCTCTACTCCTTGAATATCTTAACATGATCACCTGGTGCAATGAATACTAATATCACTGTAAGTAGACAATGACACTAAAGAGAAAATAGTCATTTGAATCTATGTGACACCTTGTGTTCGCTCTATCCATACTAGAGGAGAAAATGATTAAGCAGACCCCATGTAGGGAATTTGGCAGTGCCACTCCACCTAAGCCTGGCACGTCTAAAAGAAAATTTGAATCTGGAAAAGCACTGCATACCAGAGGAAAAAAAAAAAAACCCTAAATTAAAAATGCTGACATCAGTCTCATTTTGCACCAGTAATTTACATTCTGGTTCTGCACTGCAAGGTGATCTGATGAGCCAAAATAAAGTATTTTAATGAGCCTTCCCATGACAACGCCGGTGAAATCATTTCTTTCACAACTCAAGTGCTCCAAGAGCAGTCAGAGACTCACCTGAGAAAGAATTGTCCTTGATGGTCCATTCAGACATCTCTGATCAACTGAAATGAGTGCTAAAACACGTATATTGTCAAGAGTTAATAAGAAAACGTCTGGGAATGTAAGGAAATCCTTACAAGCACTCAGTCGGGTCACATACCCCCAACTGTTTTGAAAGGTAACACGTATCTCGCTAAAAGAAGTGATCTGCAACAGAACATTTTTTTTTTGGTTAAAAAAAAAAATAATAATCATTGAAAAACACCCCCCCAGTGTAATGTGTATTCTTATCTCCAGAAAAATCACGTGCCAGATGAAAGAAAAGATCTAAGCATAGAGATCTCTATGGAAGCACCTGAGTTTGCTACAACAAAGAGATCAGCAATGTTACTATAGCCTGTTTCAGGATTCATTTTTCAGGCTTGCTAATTATCCTGGAGCATCGGGTAGCCAGAGTTCAGCCCTCGCCTTTGATTCTCACAGAAATGAGTAGCAATTGTACATTCAGAACAAGGCTAACATAACGCACAAATTTATCTTCATTATCAGTCTGTTTTCAGTGACTAGAACAGTTGAAACACGCCAGATTTTGGCCTTATTTATGATGCTCGTGAGAGTCCAGATACGCAGCTAAATGCTCACAGCCATAGCACTAAGGCATCACTAACTTCATTTCTTCAATTGTAAAATGGGAATAATAATGCTTAGCAGTCCACATTGCTCATTTAATGAAATAATTAACTAGAGACAATTTATGTTCCAATTTAGATACCTCTTGGAACTACAGCAGAAGGAAGAGAATTTCACAGCGAGTAGTCATAGCACAGGGTCTTCGCTGGGCTTAAGTGCCACCAACACGAGGGTGCCAGGACAGAGGGGCTACTGCTCAGGTAGTGACTTTGAATCTGCACAGTTCAAAAGATGAAAACTAAAAATGCAAAGCCACACATGAGCTTACAAGGAGAGCTTTTTCACCAACGTGAGCATTTCAGTAGGTACAAATCAGTTGTGACTAAAATTGACTGGTTGACCTTTAAGCCGATTAGAAAGTTTCACATGGGTTTGACTCATCTTGCAAGCTCCACAAAGCTCAGCCTAAACAGCCAAGTTATTGGACACGGAAATGTTTCACATTTATCAACAAGTTATCTGCAATCAATTATATCTCCAAAGGTCTCTGCAGAGTTACGCACCTCTAGAGATGTAGCTTCTGCCTGGAGAGACTGTGGTTTTTAAGGTATAGCTTGGTAAGGAGAAGAGCATCAGAGGCATGGGAGGGTGAAGACCCCAAGGAGGGCTTTGTGAGAATGCAGGTGGGCTACAACACAATGAGCACTGGGGTACATTTACCCTAATGGCAACCCATGAAAACACAGTAGTAGCTCACTAAAAGTCACTGCTCAATGTTGCTTTGGCTTTCAAGATCACCATGACATGCATTAAAGAACATTTCCATGCACATTTTCTTTATCCTAATAGTCAGTAGAGTACTTTGCAGAGGGTAAAGTAGAACTCACTCATTTAATGATTTATGCTTCAGATTGTTTGTGAACCATTTACAGCTATGAACTTGAACATAGGAGTTTAGGATATTTCAGGAGCCATTAGCATAATGATCCCTTGTTAGGATCCTCAAATGGTAGAATTCTCCAACGGCCTCTTTCAATTGTAAGGTCAGAACAAACATGCAATCAAATTGCTAAATCTGTCATGCACAGGAGCCACACATCTGTGTTCCTATGGAAACCACTTCAGTTATGTTTGGGGTTGACATTTATTCATTTTTCTTTTATTTTACCTTCTCTCTCAAAATGCACCTGTTCATCCAAAATGTTCAACTTCCAAAGGCTGACCTCAATACTGGGAACACTTTCTCTGAAGCAGACTCAAGGAACAAAAAAAAGATGGCTTTTCATTCATGAATATTGAACAGTGTTTTGGTTGGGATTAGTGGATACTTCAATCTGAAAAGAAACTAAATGCCTAAGTTTCATGACTTCCAAAATCTCAGTCCTTCACACTTCTCTACACCTTCAGAAAGGAGACTGTGCTACTTCAGCAATTAATTTACACAGTCCTTTATTTATTTGTATTGCAAGTTGACTGCTTAGTGAGGACTTTTCCCCTTGATGTACCCAACTTGTCTGATTTTCCTTGCTACATTTATAGAAGAGTCTGTAGACTCCTTATGATTCACAAAGATTTTTCTTTTAATACATGGAGAAATATGAATTAGCATAGCTTGGGAAGCCTGAACCAATTTAGCCAAAGCCAGGAATTGACCCAAAGTGCTGTCAAAAACTTAAAACTTGAAGTTCTTTAATCTTTTAGATGAATACACTAATTTGATGAAAAGTGGCATACTTTTGAACTTCCCTATTACGTTCATAGCCAAAATAAAAATAAAACCTGTTCATAGGAGAGTAAAAATTCAAAGTGAGGAAACCAGAGAAGCAGCAGCTTCCACACAGCTAGGGTATGGCCACTGCAGAGGAGACTTCTGGGACTGGCCTCCCAAAAATCCAACACTAACTCTGAAATTGTTGCAGTTTCTGAATACATTCACTGACTGTTTGCACTTCAGGATGGTTTTCCAACTTTTTTTCAAAGGACCTCTGAGTTGTCTTCCACTCCACAGGTGAGTTAATGCAAATCCTACGAATTCTTGGGATCCCTTATGGATGAAAAACTCTAGGTGCCTTGTCCAAATAACACTTCCTTTATGGTAGCTCAGCTGTTAGAGTTGTTCGAGTGCCACGAGACAAAACACTGCTATACAGAATCAGAGGCTGGAAAAGACCTCCGAGATCATCAGATACAGCCTTTCATGCATAGCCAGTACACCAGCTCCTCCACTTCGCATTCAAAGCCTTGACAAGCAAGTCAAGGCTGCTTTTACCTGAGGATTAACACCACTTTCTACCAGCCCAGGCTGAAGTCAAACCTTTCCTGTCCATCTTTTTCATTTGTTTAGCATCAGCAAGGCTCAGGGCTCTCTGTAAAATTTCCAAGTATGATCAATGTCACGAAACAAAGCAAAACTTGTCTTTCCTCGCTTTGTTCAGCCTCTTATCATTTCTACCTTAACTGGATTTGCAACCTAGAAGTCAGTTTTTAGGGAAAACTCACTTCTGAGGTTGACATCACATTACAATGCCAAAACTATATTATCAGCTACCCTACGTATGTCCTTGCAGCAGTCACTGCACCAGGTAGAAACACTTTCACAGATAATACAGCTTTTCTAAAGAAATGCCTTTAAAGAAATTTCCTTTGCAAATTTACATAGTGCCTCCTTCTTGAACTCTTGATATTTTGTGCTATCTCACAATAATGGTGTGCTCAAATATCATCGCTTTCAAAAAGCCTTTTCTGTGATAAACCATGATTTAAGCTAACTGGAAATACGTGTATATCTGCCCTTAGCTATGAGACTGTCTTCAAGAAGCCTACTATTTTGGTGAATTTTCAGGTAAGTTTTAAAGGTTTCTTTCACAGCCCCTGTGTTTTTCCATGCCTGACAGATGTACCTTTCATTTTTTAAGTACTTAACTGGGAAGGTTGTTCAAAATAACTTTTAAGACTGTATTACTGGTTTTGGACTCTCCTAGTTTGGAAGTCATACACTACTCTAAGTTGGAACGGACCTCTGAAGGTCCTCGTCCAACTCCCTCACTCAAAGGGGAACTAAATGCAAAGTTACATCAACTTCTGCTGGAGCTTGTCAAGTAGATGGTTGAGTATTTCTAAGGATAGAGACATCGCAGCCCCTCTGGGCAAGTGGACCACTGCTAAACATCCTCTCAGGGAGAAATTTTGGTCTTTCTAGTTGGTCACGAATTGCAGCAAGGGAAACTCCATCTCTTAAAGCCTTTTTGCTGCACACTGCCAAGAAAGGAGAAAGTCTTCTGTCAGCCGCTGCGTAGAAATGCTACTCCTCTCTGTACAGCTCCTAGCTGCTCAGAGGCAGTGTTCAAACAACTGAAACACATTTTTCAGAGAAACATGCACATCAGAGATAGGGGGATGAATGCATACTTATTGCGCTTTTATTTGGGAGGGGGGTTTTAAATAAGACCAGCAACAGGTTACGAAGAGAACTGTGGCAATACCAGCTTTGGGATTAAGCATTTCTGCTGTGCTCCTGTCTTGGAGGAAGATGGGAAAAGCCCTTAGCTCAACTAATACTGATTTTTAAATTCACTTCTTCACAATTGTTACACTGATTATTCAGAATTTAAGATTAATTTGAGGAGCATTGACATACAGTGGTAGAATAACTGTTAACACTGCTGACACACAACTAGAAGAGCCTCAGCAGGATCTCTAGCACATAGGGCCAGCAGTTGGTTCCAACATACATTGAAAATTTGTGATCAAACAGCACATCACCCGATTCTGTAGGAACCTTCTGAGACAGACAGAAAGACAGACTGCCTAACTATTGGCCTGTCAAAAGCAACGATCTAGACCAGGACTTTAAAGCCAGAAACCCTCTCAGCTTGTTCAAATCTCCCCTCCTGAATAATGAGCAGCTCTTGTCTGACTTTGTGGGAAGTGCGGGCAACCTGACAATTTTGATGACCAAATTACTTATTCCAGTCCATAAGCATGAATTCATATGCTGAGCTTTAGAGTGGATTTCTGAAAATCCAGGCTCTAGATCAAGCGAATCAGGCAGCAAATCAAGTAATCTAGGTAAATGCAGGAATAGACAGGCTGGCTCGGGATGTAAAGACAGAGGACTGTACTGCCTGGGAAAAAAAAGAAAAGAAAAAACACCTAAAAATAAGGTTGAAATGTAAAGCTCCAAGATGTTATCTCCTTTCCTGTTCCACAGCAGTTTGTAAATATCACAGAAGACATGAATGCCTCCAAAAGCCATTTTACATGAAAAGAGAAGCACAAACAACATTAAAAATATGCATTATTACACCTAAAGCAACGTAACAACTTCCCAGAGTAACATACACAAGGATGTGTGTTTCCTTAGGATTTGAAATTCATGACGTGATAAATTGAGGGGAATAATAATCCGTCAGAAAGAGATCTTTTAAACAAGGTGCGGACGCGCTGTAATACTATAATTGTACATCTCGGTATTTTGGAAACACATCTGACCTTCTGCATACTAAGAATTTATTGATTTTCAATAATTCTTAGTGCTCGGCAAGATCCTTGATTCTCAGAGCAAGTCGACAGCGAGTATTTGTACATCTGTCTCTTCAGTTGTAAGTGCCTTAACAAAAGCTGTCCAAGCTCTCTCTTGGCAAATTTATCTTTTGATAATTTAACAAAGTTACATTTGTCACTGTAGTGCTTGTTCCTTGCAATTACAGTTTTATGAAAATAACAGCTAGGTAATCACATAATTTCTTCAATAGACATTAAAATCATTTTCTTTTATCATTTTATGACCAAGAAGTGGCTTAAACATAAGTGTTACTCAATAAATTAAACAAATTCAGCCATATGCAAGAGTTTCTTGAATTATACTGAAACATTCCTCAGTGTCTTTGGGCTGAGCATCACGTTCCCACGCACATGGCAAAGGAAAAATAATATCACAAAGTCCTCCTTTTTGTCTTTGTCAGCTATGATCTGCCTAGTGGAGATGCATTACCAGCAAGACATGCTTTTGCCTTCAAGTTTGTGTTATTCTAACCCCAGGTCTCACTTGGGTTAACCAGGCACCGCAGCACGATTGTAGGACCGCTCTTGCAGACGCTAGGGTGAGATTGCCTTACGAACAAGACATCACAATATGCCCCTTATTTTTCTCATTTTCCTTACTGTTCCCTTGATTGCTTTTATCAAAGTATTGTTTGTCTTCCCCTTGGTTTGATTCGCCTCCATCATAAATCCCCTCAGTTTTCAGCCCTCTGAAGAAAGGCTTTTGGATTTGTTGGCTTTAAAGACTGGCTATTTTGGTTTCTGAAAAATGCTCCACTCTTGTTTTGCATGTTCTCTTTGAACCATGTCATTGTTTTGTTCTTTTTTTAGCTTTAATAATCTGCAGCTTCTTAAAGGCACCTAGCCATCTTCTTCTGTAATCACACATTGACAGTGCTGGAGCAAATCCTCCCCCGTGAGCATCACAGACAGCAGACTTTCCCAACCAAAAGGAATGAGATAAGCATTGCCAGGAGTGGTTTGGAAGCTAAAGGACAGGTACATGCTCCAACATACCATTTTCTAGTCTCATTGGTAAACAGATCCTGGCAGTCACTTCTACTTTGTTAGTAAAATATCAGCTTCTCTACTAATTCACAGCATTTTTATGCATTTCTTTTTTTTAACACTAATCACCTACCAGGACATAGAAAAAGAATGCACATTCTAGTACTGATGAAAAAAAAATATCCTAAAATAACTGTAACAACACTACTGATATTCTCTCACACACACCCCTTAGCAGCAGTATCAATTATTCTTCAACAGACAGCAAATAACATCAATTAGGAACAGAAGCAAGATGTGCTACTATAAAAGGACATTATCTCCCCTTGGCTAAAATGACCTTTTTAAAACCAAGGTAAAACTTTTAATTAAAATCCGAGTTGCTTCTAGGACTGTCTTAAAACTATGAACCTGTCATTAAATTGAGGTAATTATGAAGTAACAAACACATCAGAGTTAGATTTTATATCTATATATATCACATATATTGATTTATTGATACAGGCTCAATAACAAGCAAATTGATGCAAGCATGTTTTATTTTAAAAGTGAGAGATTAGATCTACGTCCATTTGTTTGTTACATATTGGTTTATGAATAAAATATATTGTGGCATGTCCATCTTATTTGCTTGTATACAAAATAGGGGTTCATTTATGACAAATTGATTAATGTATATAATACATTGGCTTGCAGCTGCAGAATATTATATGTAGCAGAATTGCTCTTGGTTTTCTATGTCATTAATTTGTTGATAGCCATACTTGTTGGATTTAAAACACACAGAAGTCTGTTTGCCTTTGCTTAACTTTGACTATTTGATAAGACATCTCTAAGTTGCTGGGCTCTTTCAGTACCTAAAGAAAATATTCTTAAACATATATGAACTAAAGGAAGAAGTAACAATTTTAATATTAACCTCATACTTGGATGAGATTTAGGAAGAGCTGAACAGCCAAAAAGTGGAAAAAATAGTGAAGTTCACATGAAAGACAGACATATATAAACCAACATTTCCATAAGTTGTTGCACATCTTATTCCCAGGTATTCAATCTTTGCTATGACATTTTCATCCAAATATCGTGGCTGGCTTACTGATGCACACTTTAAGCAATCTTGCAATCTCATGTCATTCTTGTCATACTCTGGGCACAGATTTATCAGGAGGAAGGATACTTGGCAAGAGGAGAGCTTCTCCACCCTCCCCAACATGGCCAAACAGCACAGAGCACAGCAGTCCACAGCCACGTAACAGGTATGTTTCTTTTACAGAAAAAATGACTTTATAAGCAGTTTCCACTGTAGCCTGCTTGCTCCATCTGTGTTACAGCTTGTGATGTCCATTGTGGAAAAGAGCACCACAAAACCACACAAATAAAGCATTTTTATTTATGAACCCAGGACCAGACTGCCAGGCATCGAGCAACAACTTCACTGGCCAGCCACTGAGGCAATTTCAGTGTTGGCAACGGAGTTGAGGTCCATGGGAGCTCCATCTGCTGACATGGACGACAAACTCAGCCAAAGCTTGTCTGGAATTATCACATCCATAATTTCCACAGAGACCAGTCAAAAGTCTGAGCTAGTGACAACTCACGGAAAAGGGAGTGAGACCAACTTTTCCTGATGATAAATGACTGGTGGAAAGTTAAAAACGGGAAAAGAAAAAAAAAGGGGGGGGGAAGGGGGAGGCACCCCACAAAACAACTGCAGGTTTCCTCTGTCAAAGCCTTTTGCATGGATTTCAACATGGAAAGGGAAAATGAGTCTATAAATGTGTTTAATGTGTGTTTATCAAGGACCACGGCAAAGAGCTTGCATAACTGCACACAAGGAAGGGTAATCTGTTGGCAAAGCACCCCAGAGTCATGGGTTTGAGCTTCAGCATTGGGTCTTGATTCTGGTTCAGAGATGGTAGTTTCTTATGCAACAGGTATTTGTTTCCAGTACTGGCACCAGCAAACTTAACTGTGTACTAACAGCAAAGTTTCACACTGACAGTGCCAGAAGGCTTTAAAACTTTATAAAAAATACTATTTATTCTTCACCATGCAAGATAGGGAAGTATCCCCATTTTGAATGCAGAAAAGAAGACACATTAGAGAAAACAATAAACTTTAGAGTAGCAGAGGTTTTGGAGAGGTTACAGCACACTTGGCAGAAGTGATGGAAATCTGTGTCAAATCAATAGGTGCAACTGATTACCTGCTATCATGGATGATGTTGATAGCACTGCTTCAGACCAGAAACTTGAAGGCTCCTGTTTGATGATAGGTTAAAGACATGGCATTCACATCTCACTTCCATTGCATTGCAGAGGTAAAAGAAATTGAATAGGCATTAGTCAGCCAACCTTATTATGTCTGAGTTAAGACAGAAAGTCAGAAATCACCAATATAACCACAGGTTAGAGTAAGGCAAACACCACATTACACAAAAGATTTACCATTACATATGTTGAAAGTGATTAATAGAGGGGATCAGAAAGCATCCCTTCAAGTGTCATAATGTTTTATGTCTTCGAATGACGGGTTTGAAAATATGATGCCTGAACAATTAATGTCCATTTAATCTTTTCAAATGTTACATTTGCTTTTAAATGGAAATGTATGTGCTGAAACACAAGAGCTCTACTGACTCCAGTGCACTCCTAACTAGAACAAATGCATCTACCCTGAAGCCCAAATATTTCAGCCAAAAAAATCAATGCATTTTAACACAAGCCAATAAAATTATATCTGAGACAAAAATATTCTTATTATAACCAAAACATAGCCCCAGAATGTATGTAACATTAATGAAGCCAACCTAGAGTCATGGAAACTCAAAATTGAACTAGTTTAAAGACTGAGAGAGGAAAACACAGACAAAAAAGAACAACAAACCAAAAAAAGACACCCCCCTACACACTACAAGTGCTCCAACCCTTACTATCAGAAAACATGAAATATTTCTATTTATTCATCACCAAACATTCTAATCTCATTCATCTTGTACAATTTAATGCAACACCAACCACTTCATATGCCTGTCCAAAAACTATTTTAGTTGGTAGCAAATCTCATTTTAGTCAGACAATAGATTTCTGTAGTGGAGAAAGAAGGATAAAGCGTGAAGAGCACTGCACTATTTTTTTAAAGTTCCTCTTTATTTACCTAAGTACTTCAGGAATATAATAAAAAAAAATATCTTCCTATTCCTGTTGTATTGCCTGGATGGTTTTTGTGGGATTTCCTGTGACAGGGCAAGGAAGACACAGCCCCATGGGAAGCGATAACTCAGCAGAAGAGCAGGCAGATGTTGCTGGTACTTCTCTCACATCCAACGTGCAGCAGTATCAACTGAAAAACAGCCTAGAGACGTCACTGCCTCGACACTTTGTGCCCGATTCGTATTTTAAACTGTGCTGGAGAAGGCAAGGTGCCACTCTTGCATCCTAGAAAATGGGAGAAATATTGTCTTTTTGTAGATAAAGGTAATTTTTTTGGAAAAACCTTATCTTTTGCAAGGTTTGCCCTTGACAAGTGACCCGAGATATGCAAACCTGACTATTAATAGCATATATATATATTTATACACACACACTCTCTCTCTCTCTATATTGTTGACTGATTAGAGTATCCTGCTTTGGCAAGACTAAAATTTTCCTTCCCTGAAACAATGTGCTCCCTCTAGTGACCACAAAAAACCACTCCAAACAGTGGATAAAATGCATAGAATCCAAGCTAAATTATATCCAAATTTAAAATAAAGGCATATAAAAGCTAATACATGTCTTGAGAATTAATAGACTCTGAATTAAGTCTCACTCATACAAATTTCAAATCGGATATAAAAATGTATAAAGGCTTAAGATTGAATATGGACCTGGTCTGGAAAAGACCCATGTCACTGGGAACAGAGGACTGTTTCACTGTTTGACCAAAAATATATCTGCTAAATTTCTCTTTGGTCACATATCAGTACATTTAAACTGACACAACAGTGAAGTAATTTGTCTCCAAGAAAACAGCTAACACTATAAATTCAGCATAAGATTAAAATCAATTATTTAAATCAAAGTTTTCTGCTTGTTGGTTTAAATCAGGGCTAAATCACTTTGATTTAAGTCAATTCACCTTACTGAACCCTTTAATCTTTAAGTCAATGACAAAGCTGCCATTGACTTCAAGGGGAAGGTTTAGGAGGATTCCCTTAGGCTGCACAAACCAAGAACTCTTGCCTGGTTTTGCCAGAATCGTGTTCAAACAACTATTTAGCCCCCTCTGATACCTACCTTTTATAGATTGAAGAAAGAACAGCATCAAGAATTACAGAACCTCATGCTGGAGGAATGAGGAAAAGCTCTCCCCACATCATCCCCTGCGTGTTTATCTTTTAACTAGCCCTGTTGAAAGCTAACTTTGTTTCTTCTCCAGGAGCATTCAAACCCAGATCCAGCAGCATGTACATAGAGCTGTTTGAACCAGCGCAAAGCTGTTTACATCAAATCAGGCCCCATCTGTCCACTAGCACAGAAAATGTTGGCAGATCAGGGTTTAAGAGTTTTCTGCACTTGAATTGTTCTTTTTTGGGGGGCATAATTACCAATGCAGCATTTTTAATAAAAAGCTGGCTAGTGTTTTACTGCCATTGCAGTGCGAGAGAAAGATTCCGCATTCATTATTCACAACTCTCTCTGAAGTCATGGCTCGATTTTGCCAACACATTAATTCTCACTATTTTTCTGAGGAGGGGGAAAAAAAGAGAGAAAAAACCCCAACAAATAAAAATCTTTGGAGGAGAACCAAAGTAGCGAGCATACACAACAAGCACACAAGCAAATACAAACCGCAAAATGTTTTCAGCTAAAAAATGGTCGCCTATAAAAGTGGAAAGGCAATTTAAACAATCAAATTAAATAATGCAATTCAAACAAACAAATTCATATTTTCCCGGGGGTGTTCTGATGAGCTTTAAATGCAGGACCAAGTTAACTGAATTGTACTATTAATTTAGCACAACAACGTCATGGTCCTCGCTCCCCCACCCCCAAGTGCTATTCTGCTAGATATCCCATCTTTATATATTTGAACTATTCCTTTCTTAATAGCCATTTCTGAGCATCCACAAAGCTTTTGTGACTGGTTACATCTTCCTGGGAACTGCATGTAGTTCTGATAAGCATTGATATAATAAAATCAGAATCTACCACCCGTATGGAGTGGGCTAAAAATAAAAATCTTGTGAGCTAAAAATAAAAATGAAAAATCCAATTAAATGAATTTATTCTCACCAATACTGACCAGTTGTTTTTCCCTGCACCTTTTACTGAGAAAATACGCACACGTTATCATGCAATTTGCACCCAAAGACATGCTTATGGTGTTATATATACACACATATATACATATATATATATAGAGAGAGAGAAAGAGACACATACTTGGAACCTAATTTCACCCCTTAGGGACAGACCTTTAAGAAAAATGGAGCCCTGTCTTTACGTTTTCTTCAACACTTCTGGGAAGTATCAGCTACAACAGCATTACCGCATCACCAAGGCAGTCAAGAAATTGGTAGCTTATTACCTATGATCACACCAAATTGCAGATGAATTACGTAATTCATCTTTACAGGTCACATTATGGTGACTACACTTGCCTTGTCCCCATGGTTACACCTTGATTAATTCCTCTACTATTTGTAGAACTTCAGCATAAGCAGCTGCTGGGCATAAACCCAATGTAAACAAAGTACCCTGCTTAACTGGGATATCCTATTGAATTATCTTTTATTATACCACCAGAATGCTATTAATAGTGACATTTCCAATAAGCTGGATTTTTTGAAAGTGAACTAGAAATCACCACAGTGGGAAGGCACTTAGAAGTTATTGCTATACCACTAAAGAAATGTGAACACAGTTATTAGATGTATTTTTAAAGTGAAAATCATATACAAGAAAAAAAAGTCTCTGCAACTGCACTCACAGTTTTAGGTCTTTAGGTGTTGCCTGAGCAAAACAAGGGTTGTGCTTACTCACAGGAAATTCTAAATAGATGATGACAAGCATAGCATATTAAATAGAAAACTAGTAGGATTTTGGAGACTATAATGGGAAATAGACCACTCACCCCAACGAGAACCACATGGGATAGAAGAGGGGCATCAACCCAGTCCCACAGGAGGCTGTGGTTGAGGAGCAACTACATGGCAGTAAATAAGTAATGGGATTGATTGGTTTACAGAGCTTCCCATTCATAGACCTACAGTGTTGTATGAGAAAAGGATGCTTTTCAAAGTTGGTTTAAACTACGTGTATGGCAAGAAGATGTGAATATGGAGCTCATACAACCAGAGACACCGATGCTGTGTCAGATCATTCTGCTGCAGTAAAAGGAAAAGTTGGGGAGCAGGCAGAGATAAAATAAGCCAAGAAAACCAAATAAGAGTAAATCTGGTGGATGTCCTCCTGTTCTTTCTATAGGTTTTGCCCTGCATCTATGCAGCATCAGATATGTGGATTTGTGCCAAGGAATACACAGTTATGATTTTATTGAACAATCTTTATTGGAGGAGAGGGGTTGTTAAACCTTCAGTTAGAGCTTTTTTTAAAGGTAGTTTAGTAAAAAAGGTTGAAGCTCTGGGGATAGTTATTCCAAGATAAATGTGAGAGCTTTAAAGGCCCAGAATGAATCTATTTACGTAGAACAAAGAAGGAAAAAGAAAAAGAACAATCTTGAGAAATTAAGGTTATCTCCCACTTTTCATTTGTTCTTTTCTTCCCCAAAACTACCTTGTTTTTTTCCCCTTTAAAAGTTACAACCCTTCTGGCCACTTCACCCATGACAAGCACCTGAATCAGACCTCCCACCCTTCCCTTCTGTCATGCTAAAAAAACCTTTTGTTTTTTTTAAACACCTACTCAGACTGTTTTCCAACCAGCATCTCCCTTCCCAGTTCATCACCAGTTAATAAGTGGCATTTGAAGCCTGGAAATTCTTCACATTCACGTAGTGGGTGTTCTGATACCTTCTGAAGAGAAGTTTTGATTTATCTTCATGCTCTCTTCTTAAGTGCATCATTTTTCCTACACCAGATAAGCTCTGACTCAGACATCCAATATGCATTTCATAATTTTTTGGTAACTGATGCTCTACTTAGGCAAGAACTCAATTTTGCAGGTTCAAGAAAAATCAGTTTCCAAAGGCAAATTAAGTGAAAAACTTATTCTTGAGAATGCAATTGTTATATAGCCCCCTCATTCATAAGATTATTCACTCAATAATGACTTTGGAAATATCTTGTGAAGAACAGTTATGTATCTATTAGTTCCCAATTCTGAACCTTCTCAGCCCCTTCTCTCAGACATGAGAGCTGCAATAGCAGATTTGTTTTTGTTAGTCCTCACCCACAACATAAAAGGAAAATGAAATCATTCTTAATCTGCTCTGTCTAGTTAAGAATAAGAAGAAATATTACAATTGGGGCACAAGAACTGGCTGTAGAGTCCCAGCTACTTGCCTGTGTTAAATGGAGCAGACATTAGGAGACCACAGGGAAAAAAATCACTCTTCAAGCAGGTTGCAGAGACTAGGATACCGGGTGGTGGGACAGCACCTTTTCATCAAACAGCACAACTGCACATTTATTACTAGAAAGGGTTTAAGGACTTGGCAAAGGGAAAGCCAAGAGCTCCCCCAGGAGCCTGGCTTTGGGCTTGCCTGGATGGGTCAGCTGGCACAAGATAGACTGGAGAGGGCTTTGCCTGGCTAACACAACTCAAAACCACCACCTCACCTTGAAGAAGTGGTGGAGCTTGGAATATTTTTAGATTGACCCTGGTCTTGTGAGGAACCGAAACGAAAGCAATTTCCATGCAGGCAGGCAGACGACCTCTCCCAGTGGCAGTGGCCAGTGTTCTTGCCCGAAAACAAGTTATAAATAGCAGTATTATTCATGCATAAATAGAAGATATTGAAACATCTCAAAGACAGAGTAAACCGAGCCAAAGAGTTACACACAAATCCATAGCATTCCTAAAATAACCTCTCTTTTGTAGCTCCTAGCCAAGGAGCGGCTGCATCCTCCTGGTACAGCAGAAATGTCAAAGGCATCTTCCTCTTTATCCATTTGGATGAACTTGCTAAAAGAAGCCATGCTGCTGGAGCAAATCAGGTGCAGTTTCAAATAGAGATTAAGTGACTTTCACAAGTTGGAAAGAACAGTGGAATAATGGGAATGAGAGAGAAGAAAGATTAAAAGAAAGGTGAAGAGGTGACTTCCTTTGATGAAAAAGTGAACAGGTTAAAAAAATGTGAAAAAGGCACATCCAAAACTCAAAATCTCAAGGCTTTCCAATGCTTTTCGGACAAACCCCAAATATAAACAGATTGTTAGGATTTCTGGAATCAAGAGACACAGCTTTTGTTTAATACTCTTTAGCAATAGTTAATATTTTATGTGTATTTTGGAGGAATCTTTTTACTTTCATATTTTATGAAAAATAGGATGTTTTTAAAAGCCTATCTATTAGTATACACTTGGTATAAAGTGGTGTCACTTACACGAGACAGTATGAAAATCATTTTCTAATTAAATCAAAATCAACAGATGGCACTCTATAGGCAACTTTTTTCCCCCTCATTTAATATGTGGCTTTAACTGAAAAAGCTCATGTGATTTGAAGAGTTTGTGTTGAATGTGGCTACTCTGAAATTCAAAGTTGTGTTGCTTAAATATTTTCCCTACCGAGGATGTTAATGACAGATGAAAAAGGTACGTACAAGCCAAGAGACCCCCAACAAACAGATTTCAGAGGTGCAAAGCACAGTGTGTCATTCTATTCAGCAATTAATATTTCCTAATATTTTACATTAATAACAAATTTTCAGGCACTAGGATTGTAATTGTCTTCTGTTAATGAGATCACTTAATTCAAGCCTCTCCCGAGAGACTTACTGGACACAGTTACACGGGCAATTTTGCACAGGATGTAACAGAATTGTTTGCAACGTGTGAAATGCTGTAACTCTACAAACAGAGTATTACAAAAAAAAAACCCTTAATCAGTAAACTTCAGTAAACTGAGCTGCACACAGACTGTATCTGAGCGATGAAAAGCAAAGGCAGCCCTCCGAAGCAAGTCAGCGACCTTCATGGGCTTTTTACATGACAAGCACAACCTTCCTCTAGCTCACTTTACCTTCTGTAACCCCTGGCTGGAAAACAAGAGTGACTGGGTCTGACTTCTGAAAAACATTGCTCCGGCACAGAGGGAGTTTTGTTCTGGACTACGCAGAAGACATGATTTCAGCAGTGTTTTCTAGCTGAGGAACTGTCAGGGGCAACTTCGGGAGCAGCAGCACTGGCATAACCCATTCTGTGCTAAATTCAATCCCCTAAAAGAGTATTTTGGGCCCTACTTTGACCCAAGGGGGAAGTTTTTAAACCAGCACTAAATTAACTTCCCCCTCCTGCCCCTTATGTCCTTTTTAGGGGGATAAATAGTACAGTAACTCAACAATATATTTTTGGTTGTTATCACAGATGAAAGAGGACTGCCCTGTAATTCTGAAGAGCAGGTTGCCATGTAATGGCACGTTTTTCGTCCTTGTGCAAATAAGGCAGAGTTTACTGTAGGTTGATTTTGCTGTGTGTAATATCTGGATTAGCAATTAACATTTTAATTAAAGATGGATTAAACAATATTAGGAAAATTATGTCTGGAACTGTTCCATTTAAAATCCACCCTATATATACAGATAAACATATCTTTAAGTGCAAGTCATTTTCTGGTCTGTGTAAAAATGACACGATTTATAACTTTGAGAGACAGCATAATAATTTGATATTATTATACATGGAGATAACTACTGAACAAATACAATACATGGGAATTATATTTTTTAGAAGCTGTATAATTGCCATTAAATTAAGTGTTAGATGTTCATTTAGTGAAAGTTCTGACTGCAGTTCAAGAAGCTCTGCCTATAGAGCGGTTTAATTTAGCTAAGTTTAAACAGAGCATAATGGTGAAGGAGGACACGCTGTTCTAAATGTAAATTGTATTAGCAACAACATATTGAGATTTCTGTACTTCTTGTTCCATTTGCAGGTTGAGTTTTTTTTTGCCACAAGAATAAATCACAGCGTGTTTTCTGTTCTTGTAACAATCTTTGAAGGGAGAAGCCAGAATCCGTACCATGTGCCTTGTGATCAGCATCTGGTCTCCTTTATTTGATGCATCCTGGGTGCAGAGTTTGCTTCTCCCGTTGTAGTTTTGGGGGTTTTTTGGGTTGTGTTTTCTTGTTGGTTGGTTTCTTTTGCAAGAGGGGTGGACGACACCTGCTAATTTCTCTTACCTTCTTTCCAAAGAGGGCAAAATTACGATCAGGGAACAAATGGCGCTGATGGCCAAGCAAACCAAGGAGAGAATAGGGAAAATAACAATGTGTGGAATATGGGAACCTATTTACCAGTCATTAAAATTATACAGAAATTGTGCTTTTAGTTCAGTCATAGAAAGAAACTGGGACAAGCACAATTATGGCAAACAGTATGATCAGAACCTGCAAAAACCATAAATGTTCTCATCAGCATCTTTTGAACCAGTTTGGATACAGCTGAATGATTTTGCATTTATAAAAATTTAGTATACTTGGAGGCCTAGTAAATAGCGTAATGAATACAATGAAGCATTGATTTATATAGCCAGCCTTTTTACTTTTTAGTACCAAGGTATTTTAACTTACAATAAAACATGAAAAAGAAAAAAAAATGGTTCTTTATAGTGCTCTGTTTCTAAAGCAACAAAAAAAATTTCTTATAAGCCAGTTAACTTGAAAAAGGGAAAGTTTTCTGGGCTCGAATACACAGTTCCTCAGCAGCTCCCTGGGTTTAATTTCACTAAGACGAGTCATGATAAAGAAGTTTGTTTCCAACAGGTAGTGAGATGGCAGAGCACCCACTGGTGAGTAGAACAACATACCAGATGAGAAGCAACTGCAACAGTCCACAGCTAAGCAGACAAGGAAATGGAACACCTATGAAGAGGGAACAAGTCTTTTCCTCCAGGCCAACATTTTATAGAGGTCACGTCAGATTTGAGGACTCCTTTCTGTACGTGAAAGTCTTACCTTTTAAATACTCACTTTCAAAGCCTGGAAGGAAGAGACTGAACAACAAAAAGTTATCCATCTCTACAAAATAACTGGAAAACACCAAGGCAGCAGAAATACATTTTAAAGCTGCTCGTGTGAGTTTAAAATGACATTTACCAATTTCATAGGTGAGCAACAACAGAGAAATACTGACAATACTGCCTGCTTACTCTGCCACCATCCTTCCTAAAGGCTGGCCCAACATTTTCATGGAATAGCATTATTAAATAGTGGTTCAGACTTGTGCTTTTTCCAGTCTCTGAAAAATGTAACTGCAGGACTCAACATTTTGAGATACTATGCACAGCATGGGTGTAGACTACAGCCAGCTCCTCTGAAGAGGCAAATCATTGCACCCACCTACACAGCTTCATCTTAATAGGAACACTTGTATTCCTACCAGTTGCCATACTATATATTAAACAATTTCCATCTGTTCAGAAGTTCTCTGATATGAATTTAATACAGACAGGTCCCATGCATTTCCACTGTAAACACTGCAGTGTACATGCCTGTTCTTTCTGTAAGTCTGTTGACTCAGCCCATAAAGCATCCTTTGAAATTGCCAGAGTTAACACCTTGTTGTTTCTTCAACTTGTCAAACTATGCATTGCTATTAACATTTCAGAAATAAAAAGCAGAAACAAACAGCATGGACTGTCAAAGCCTCAGCTGCATTATTAGAACAGAAATACAACGTGCTGGTCATAAATTCCTCTAAAAGGGAAGTTTTAAAACCCGCTTGCAGAAGTTGCTCTAATATTTGAGGGGAGAGAAGGTATTTCAAAGTGGCACGTGTGCTGCCTGAAGCTGAGCTGTCATAGCAATAACCTCATTAAAGCACCCCTCTTGGGAGCGCTAACCTGTATTCTGACTGTTGGAAAGATGTCATTTATAATGGGACTTAATTCAGTTAAGAGTCAAAGTACAGTAGACTTGCAGAAAAGGGAAATGGCTAATTTAAGGAATTCACAAAGGAGCACGAACATGAACACGATATCAAACGGATGTGAAAAGTTTGGCTTTTGCCCTCGTCATCTTCCATTCCCTGAAACCACCACCAGCATTTCAGTCTTTTAGGCCTATGACTTGCAAGTTACTGGCAATTCCTCTTTCTTCCTCACCACCCCTCTAACCAGAGCTCAGGATATAGCTCTTTTCGTATCTTTTATTAGACCTACGTACAAGACATCACCATCTCATCTACTCACCCTAATCTCATCCAGCTCTCACACTGAGCTCCCGCCCCAGCAAACCTCAAGCAACACTGCAGCTGAATCTGCTTCACTCCTTTATTCCACCACCCTTAAGGTTCTTCCATGTCCATCTTTCCCACAGAAACCCTACAAAATGGGTATTCAAATGAGTATTTTAATCCTTAGAAACATCTGCCAATGGTCCAGAGCTGTCTTGCTACAATACCTAGTCACTCCCATAACAGAGTGGCCATGCAGGGACCAAATATATTAATGCATATTCGGATTTAACTTTTAAAGATTTATGATTTAATAACTTTGACAGCAATAATGCATAAGTACAATACATTTTGGAAGGGCCTTTCATATTTTAAAGGAATAGGGATAATTATAAATGAAAAATGAAAAGAAAACTGCAATGCTTAGTAAATGAGTCGTTAACCTTTCAACCTGAGAGCTACCGCTGGAAGCCTGACCAGAGGGACTGCAAAAGCTCCAGCAGATGGGAAAGATACAATAAAATTAATTCAGTACTTTTAGATTCCTTTTAGTCCCCTTTTAAACTCTTCCAAACTTGGTCTCCGTGTCCCCAAAACACAGTCAATTGACATGGCATTAATGTCTCAGACAGGTTTAGGTTTCCACACACATCCCCCTTGGAGGATCTTACAGAAAAGCTGAGCTTTACATATTCTGTACCCATAAAATGCTGTCTGCAGCATTTCAAGCTAAAAAATGAACTATTCATCTGATGACAGTGCTTTGACCTTGAGTGACAAATCCAGAATTTTTCTTTTCTGCTCGTAGCTCTCCAAATGACAAGTGCAATATTCATAAGGGTGGGGGGACCCAAGCCCAAGACAGGAGCCCGGAGAGGCACCAGCAAAGCACAGAAGCTTCCAGTTTAAAATGCTGGGACACCCCAGAATTAGGACTCAAAATTCATACTGTTCTTGTTCTCTCAAGGTTACTTGGACAAATCATAGGGAAGTTTATTTAAATCAGCTCTCTAAAAAGACAGCAGACTGTTGTTTGGTTTTGTGTTTTATGGTTTGGGGGGGGGGGGTATTAAATCTTATAAGGCATTAATCCCCAAATTTGATTCAAACTCCTGTTGAAATTTTAAGACTTGAACCTCCTGTATCTTGATCAAAGCTTGCAGTGTCACTTCAAATAACAAAATACAGAGAACAAGTAATAAGAATGCTTCTGCAGTGTTACTTGCATAAACTAGGTTATTTACATCAGGCTACCAGTATGTATTAAGTTAAAAAGAGAGCACTGCTCCCATTTCCCCTCAGTTATCCCACACAGGCACACTCACCAAGCAATACTCCTGCTACACTTAGAAAATACTACACTCATTTTCTTCTAACCACTTTCTTTTAATTACAAAATGCAATTATTATATTCTGATTTGTTACCACAAAGCATTTCCACAGTCTAAGGTACGATTTTCTCTGGTACACACAGAAGTGTACAAGGCTTTCTATTTCTCAACGTGCTTATTTGTTAACCCTTGGCAGAGTTGTACAAGAGTGTTTGAAGCCAGTCGCAACTTACAGATTTTTGAATAAAATAGAAGAAATATTGGCCAGAGAGTTCATTAAGTGGCACCAGAACATCCCTCTCCCCCCACCCTCCACCAATTCCAGTTAGTATTCCAAACCTGTATTATGTATGCCAATAAAAACCAATAAATCTTCATTTATTACAAGTAGATTTCTAACCCCCCCTTTTTTTTTTAACAGCACAATGAACACATTCTAGCAAAACATATTATATTGTCATAGCTAATAAGGGGGAGATGGATAGAGCCAAGCCTTTTGTTGCTCCATACAGACAGAGCTCAGCTACAAGCGATTGGGGAAAGGAAATCCCTTGGGGTTTCCTTCTTCAACCTCTTCACCTTTGCAGGACACAGTTTCTCCTTCCCAGGCTGTTACTAGCCAGTGGTTTCCAAATCTCTGAAAGTCAAGAGCAATCTCAAGCTTTAGCATCACCCACCCAGTGAGAAGATGGAAAGAAGAGCAACCTCAGGCATGTGGGCAATACTGGCATGCCCAGGGTCTGCTCAGGTTTTCCGTCTTATTTTACTGATCACTTGGTTCAAAGACAACATAGACTGAAGCTGGTTGCATGGTCTTGGCAGGGAAGGAAGTCTGAGGAGCGGGCACCCTCCTCCAGGCAAAAGCCAGGATATGATCCAGGCAGACAGGTCACAGAGATGCATCCCTCACCCCACACTCCAGGCACAGCATCACCAGCACTGCCACCTCCAGCACAGAGAGCATTTCTATCTCTCAGATCAGCTTTTCTGGCAAAGGGGTAAGGAAAAAGGAGAGAAGCTTTCTTCCCCACTCTGTAACACTTCCTTAACGTTGTCCTAAAAAAGTACAAATGCTTCCTTTTTTCTTAATGAACCTGCATTTAAATGCATACTTTGCTCAAAGAGCTAGCCCCATTCCCCTGATGCCCACCTCACTCATGCAATGGACTTGAGGAACACGCCCATGAGCAACCCTGCTCACCACCAGCATGGACACAGCCAAGGCCCAACTCCAACCTTTTCTGCAGTGCTTTACCCAGTCCCAACTGTTCAGGTTCTTCCTTTTAAAAATTATTTTTAATTTCACAGTTTTGCAAAAGCTTGACCCAGCCACTTCCACAGAAAAGCCTCCAAGGGGGAACCAGAAGGTCTAACCTTGGGAAGTATATGACCCCCAGTGGTCTAGAAGAAAGTATGGGTTTTAAGTGGTGGGGTTTTCCCCACCCAAGTATGGGCATGCATATTATTACTAGCTAATGGAATTCACACACATACCTCCTACTTACTGCTTTTGGATGTTCTGTGGTCCATCAGACTTTGACATCTGAGAACATATTGCTCTGCCTTTTATTCCTCTTGTAATTAGAAAGAATGTTAGAGTTATTGAGAGAATTAAGAAGATCAATATTAATGAGCTTTTTGGACTATGTTATTAGGCAGGCTCAGCCCACAACTGCAAAATACTCTGTTTGCCAGGGTTTGGTTTTTCTCTGTTGGTTTTCAACAGTAACAGATTTCTCGGGGGGGGGAAAAAAAAAAAAAAGTGGGTCTATCTACTCGAAGTGGCTAATTTTGAAAACTCAGTTTATACTAATTATACACTCCTGCTCAAAAACAAAATAAAAACAAGAGCTCTAAAGATTACGCTACAAAATACAGCTTTGAGGGATGTGCTTATTTTTAATATAATCAGTTGCTTTAAAGGGCAACTATTTCCACAGCACAAAGTTCACATAAATTTCCCCACAAGTCCCAAATGCAAACACTATCTGCAAAGTCCATATGCTTTGTATTTCTCCAAAGCTTTGCAGAATACATTTAACGTAAGAGAAAACAGAGCTCGGTTTGACTCACCACTTCATCTTTTTGACAGAAAGGTGTCAATAGAAAGATGCTGACAAGAAAGCTAACTGTATCCCGTGCAACTTTATTGCTGAAGTGTGGGGGGATTACTTGTTGTTATTAAAACATCACTGCACTGCTGCTGACTTCCCCCCTTCCTCTTAGCAGTGGTAACAATTTCTGTTGGGAAGAGTTGCTCCAAACCTTCAGTTATTTATCAATTGAGAAAAAAAAATCTTCACCTCTAGCATAAGGCAGGTGAATGTAAAATACACCCATGCAGACCTGAACTCCCACAGCATGTTATTATTCATTTCTATAAAGATTAGATCCAAATCATCCACGATTTTTTCACTATCGCATTAATTCCCAAAAGCAAATGCTTCAAGGAGGCTCCTGTATTTTCAGGAAAGAAAGAAGGGAGGTTGATTTCCCAGTGGCTTATAAAAGACAATACTTGCAAACGCCCAATGTTGCTACTTATCTCCTAACCTATTCAGAAATACAAGCTCTTTTTGGTTTAGAGGCACTGTGGAAGCTGTTAGGGTTCTTTTTGTTTTGTTTTTTTTTTTTTGTACTGGACATGGCCTTCCTTGCTCCCTACCAAATAAAATAATCCTGTAATTTAACCAGTAAGCCTCCCTGCCTCTTTTTGTTTCCATTATCCACTTGTAGTTAGTTTGTCTCCCCGAGGCTGCAATCCCAAATGAAAGCAGTGCTCAACAGGCACCTGTATCATCAAAAGCTGTTGCTCTCTGATAAGCTCTGCAGCACCTGGCCACGTGAACTTAAGAGATCTTCCCAGGCATGAGATTTTGTAAACTTGAGGGGGCAGGGAGAGGAAGGGCAAAGAGAAAAATATCCTACTCGGGATGCCAATGTCAAAAGAGAAGCAAACAAAAAAAATGACGACTCTCCTTGCTCGTTCTAAAACACAGAGCCCATGGCCAGCGTAGGCTTCTCGGGTGTCATATGAATTGCAAATATTCAAATACTTTCCACTTTGGTCGGGCAACTTTCCCCCTCAATATAAAAAAAGGATAGCAAATAGAATGAAATACATGGATTAAAAAAAAAAAACAAGTGGAAAATTACTTCTAGGTGTGCACAATCAGGCAGTGGGGACATCCTCAACAGACAGGTATTTCCTCCCCAAAAATCACAGAAAGAGTCATTAGCGGAACACTCTGACAGGTTAATTTACTCCTAGGGCCACCAAGAACATGCTGTGCTATCTTTAGAAAAAAGCAGGCTACTGTGGGACTAAACAGACTGCTGATCTATTACACTCTGACATTTTTCATTAAGATATATAAACTTGTAGAAGACTCTCTTAAATCTGCATATTTGCGTCATGCTTTTCATAGACACACAAATAGCTGGCTTAGCAAATGCAATGCAGGAGAATCCAAATTGTGCCACACCTAGTAGCTCTTCAACACTTAGTTTCCACAAATGCTTTTATACTCCTAAAAGAGTCACATCCACGTATTAAGTTCTCCTGAATATTGAGGTCTTTTCCTGGTTGTCTTTGGAGCACCCATCAACAAGGGAACAGCAATCGCAGGCACTCACTGCCAGTTTAGTTGTATTAGAACTTTTTGCAAGGCACTTTTAAGACTATTTTGTGAAAAGGCAGGTCACCCATTAACATAAATCACTGTGGTTCCATTGAGGAGCATTTAACAATTCTAACTGACATAAAACCATAACGTGATTCATAGTGTTTTACTCATTACTGAATGCCACTAATTGCTATGGGAAGTTCTGCTGGTTTCAGTAAAAGAAATAATTTATCACAGAAAGGTATGAATTGTAGCAAGAACATTCCACAGCAAAGGTAGTGATGGCATTGGAAATATAAGCGGGTTTTATACACTTGAATGTGCTTTAAATACTGAGCTTCACCATTTGCATTGGAGCAATATTTCAGAGTATTGCCATCATCTGTTGACAGCCATCTGCTGGAAACTTCCCGTGTCCCTAAGAGTGGCCAAAACTGTGTACTGACAGACAGAAAAGAAACTATTCAGAGGACAAAGGCTGGAGACCTGGACATACATGCCTAGAAATCTGGGGGAAATAAATCAAAGTTCCAGAACCCCAGACCTGCCCCTCTCCTGTGACACTACTGGAGATGCAGTTCACAAGTCTTTGAAAGCGTAGATGTGGCAGATTAGCTGACACCAGTTCTCCAGAGGAGCATAATCTACAGAGTAAACAGGTAATATTGTGTACTGTCAACTCTGCTCCAGTCACAGCCATTCGAAACACAGAGCGGGGGGAAAAAAAATGTCATGTAGCAAGTGCAAGCCAAGGAATTCACTCGGATGGGTCTGTACGTACACGCTGACCTGAATAGCTTGCTCCAATTTGAAGAAGTGTGATAATGGGCCACTTGGGTCAGGGCATAAGATTTTGTCTGCTCAGAAAAAAACCTGGTCCTCCTGGCTTTGCTGTACTTAGCAACTGTACCTTTCACAGCTCTCCCTATATATCCAAGGTTTTATATATGCATATATACACAGCATACATTCTCAGAGAAGTGGCTTATAACAGCCCTATGCTTTTAGCTGCCGCAGCTCAGGTTAGCCTCTAAGAGACTGCCTGCAAAATACGTTCTTGCTCCAATGTAGCCTTGCTTCGTTTCTGTCAAAGCTGTAGGCACAAGACAGTGCTTTAGATTTCACACTTCCATAGTTTCAACTTGCTTCATCTTCCTTGTACGTGATTTAACCTTGCAGCCTCAAGTGTTTTGCCTAAGACTACAGTAAGACACTACTATGAAACAACTACTCATTTTTTTCTGTAATCTAAGGATAAGAATAAACCACTTGACTTACAATGGGGGGCCCAAGAGGAATTAATTCAATTTTGTAGCCTTTTTCCCTTGCTTCCTTCAATTACAAGTCTTTAGCTCCCACTGCCTGCAAACCTCCCTCAAAAAACAGCTTCAAAACAATTACACAAAATAAGCATATTTTAAACCAAGTGTTTGTAATGAACTTGGAAGTCAGGCCAGTTTCCCTCCAGGCAGTACATGAGTATCAGCACTGGAGAACACACAGGTTCCACCCATCCCTAGCTATGCTTTTGGAAATAGTGCTGGAAAAATAGCTACTGTAAGGGAGGTCTCAAAAGAAAGTCAAGTGTGTTCACCCCTGGATAAGATTCATAGGGAACTGAGATGCTGCATGAGAAGGTACCAACTTTACATTCATTCTTGATGAAAAGTGCAGTGCTTCATCTAAAAAAACTAGCAGTTCCATCTAATTACACAGAACTAGGTTTAACTAACCTAACGACTTCCAAGTAGCAGACCATCCACATCTTAGTACATATTGAGAGGTCTGGAGATGCCTCTGGTTTTCTGACCTCACGAGAAGGTGGTCTCTATGAAAGAATTGATTTTTTAAACAGTTTGTGTAATAACTCATCTTCTAGAGGATTATTATAACCTGAGAGATTAATCGTGACTTCAATCCATATTCCAAAATTAGATGTGTGAAATATAAAAATGGGTTCAGTTTAAGGAGCCCAGGCAAAACTCAAAGTTTTCAATAAAAAATATTGCAAGAAATATCTATTTCTTGCGTAAATACCACAGGACAATATAGACAATTTAAGTTAAAGTCTTCAAATTAAGACTTTTCAGTCAAATTTTAGTAAAATGGTCCAAAGTTCCCTTACATTTACAAGCAGCCTGATCTTATATCCACCAAGGACAAAAAAAAAATATCTCCATGGACTTCAGTGGTGGTGATTCAGGTCTGTAATCCATTTGTCAGCACACTAAAACATAAATAAAAAGCCATTATTCTCCAGAAAAGTCTTATTGGCTAATGATATACTTTTGTAAGAAGACAGTTTTACACAAATACCAACATACTTTGGGTAAACCATTGTGTTTGCATATGCAAAAGAGCATCCAACTAGCTATGATTTCACTTTGCTTTCTCCTCTTTTATCTCCACAGTATTATCAAACAAAGAGGCAGGTGTTTTGGGGAAACCTATCTAGAAAATTACTGTGATTTCTCATGATATTCTTGAGGCAGCATAACTTTTTTTAACTTATATTTTTGACTACACAACACTACAGCATTTCTCAAAACAAAAAAAACAAAGCAAGTACATTGAAACAGAGATGTGCCAGAAATTGTAGCACTGTGGTGCTTCCAGTGCCTTAGAATTATTCAGAAGAACTACGTCTGAGGAAAATTATTTACCTACATGTTAAGGGAGGCAGAAAGCCAAGCACTTTCCACCATATCACAGCTTCTGTAAATAGTATAAGCAGCAGCCCCAATTGTTTGACAACATCAGGGTTGTATATTTTAAATCACTGAGGACAATATTTTTGCTAGTTTGCAGGTAAGTAAATTAAAACCATAAAGCATTATAGGAAAGTTATATGGGCATCTTTTTGTGGGAGTGTGTCTACGTGTTCACAGGACAGTCTCTCCTTGAGAAAATACCTCACATGAAAATACTGCATTTGCAGAGCCCTGCACCAACGTTTGTCTTGCACATGGTCTATCCCCACTCCAATATATGATTGAAAACAAACAAACACAAATCTGCACCTTTTCATTCTCAAAGTTTCCTTTGCTTATTTGAGGAAAAACAATAGTGAAGCTTATGAACCACTAGCAAAAAACAAGAGCTCCATGTTAATGAAACCTTGAAGAATTATAAATACTACTATTGTGAAAGCTAATCTTTTATCTTACAGCATTTATCCTATTAACACTTGAAGCGTAAGTCATTCAATGTGTTTCATCACACATAGAAGTTACCAAGGGGTGTCCCATTGACAGTCAGGCAACAAACAGTCCACAACACATTGATGTTACCAAGAAAAGGAAACAGGTACGTTCCTATTTCTGAAGCAAAGCTGAATTTCAAGTTTGGCTCCTCTGAAAGGCCACATAATTCAGCAAGAAGCAGCATGCGAGATGTTCGGGAGCATCTGGTGGGTGTTGGAAGCGCATTCCAGGATTCAACGCGCTGTATCTAGGACTCATAATATTGCAATATCCATTTCTCCACCTCAGAGAATTAGACTGTATTTCTAACTGAATAGAAATGAAAATCTCAAAGTGTGCCTCAGTTCCAGACTGTCATCAAATCACCTTTAAAAAGCCCTATTACTTAGTAGTACATTCTACATACTGCAATGTTTTGTTATTAATAAGCCATTGCAATTTATTATAAAACAGTCAATAAAAATGTGGTTGCTAAAGAGATATACAGCCTTCTTCCTGGGATCCAACTCTATTCTCAGACTGGTAGCGTTTATAAACACCACACAGAGCCCAGTTCCAGTTCTATATTTACATACTGCTGGGGAAGCAATAACGTATATAACAACAAAATGTAATAGACCAATATAACACTTTCCAGGTACACAGAAAGATCTTACTCCTGCTACAAGGAACTTACAAATTAAATCAAATTAATAATATAGGGAACATATTACTGGCAAAAGCATGTGTTTATCTCTCTAATGATCCTTCCCAGTTCCCATTAAATCTAATTAAAAGGCACTGACTGAGTTTTATTGGAATTCCATCACCGAGGTCCAATCCTGCTCACACAAAGCTCAGGAAACCCATGGGAAGCAGCCCTTCTGCAGCCCACCAAGACTCTGGAGCATCCTCACACACACACACACACACACACACACACACA
Source organism: Todiramphus chloris collaris (assembly GCA_025345505.1). Taxonomy (NCBI): domain Eukaryota; kingdom Metazoa; phylum Chordata; class Aves; order Coraciiformes; family Alcedinidae; genus Todiramphus; species Todiramphus chloris. The sequence continues at coordinate 38,106,691 of JANVCC010000022.1, forward strand.
CACACAAAGAGAAGGTGCCCTGTCAGCAGGATCATTTTATCAACTACTTAAAAAGGAATATGCAGCTTTACGGCATTAGCAAGTTTTGATACACCACGGGAAGTCTGGGCATCAGGGTCCATAAGTGACTAGGAAGCTGGAATAGAGCTACATTTACAAATGGTTTTATCTTTTCAAAAGATAGAATTTAAGGGAAAAAAATCAACTTGGTTAATTAAACAACAAACTAGTAGGTTGGACAGAAGGTGCACAGTCAGTATTTGAGTAATTATATAAAAAAATCCAATTAGTTCCTAATTGCACTCACAAATTTAGGACCTAGTTCTGCAACGTCTACACTTAGCCCAACCTCTCACTAAATACAGACTCAACAGTTTGCATGACTTGCATAAAAATAGCCAAGTTCTGGTATTTTCACCTTCACTATTCATCTTTAAGAACGTTTAGGGTAAGTGCAATTAAAATGAGTTACCCAAGTAAACAAAACCAATTTCATTTGAAGGAACAAGACTATTAAAGAACAGATTAATACGTTGAGGGGGGGGGGGGGGGGGGGGAGGCAACAATATGCTGGGATTCAAAGTATGCTACTAAAAAAGTGCTCTACCTAAATTACCAGCATTTCTACAGATAGACAGAATTCTAAATTCACAAATTAAAATTACATACATGCTTTAGAGTCAATACAATAAAGAGAAATCTCTTTTCCTCAGCTGCAAACAACAACTAAAAGGTACCTGTAACAAGGTACCAGAAGAACACTCACTTCCAAGCTGCAGACTGAAGTAAATGTGAGCTTTGCTTCTTTAAACACAGAAAGACTGGGGTCCCTGTGAACCTTAAAGATATGACATACACTCAGATATATAGAGATATATATATACACACACACAGAGGCAGTCACATAATGCTTCACAAGAACCACTGTGTGAAAGAAGAGCTTTTCTCCAAGTCTTTGGAAGACAGCTACCTCAAACTGCAGAAGCATCAGCAGAAACCCTTATGATAAATCAGTAAAAGGCTTGCTACAAACCAAGTTTACACGGAGCCTTCTCACATCAAGCTTTGAATTCTAAAAGGCATTTTACCTTTTTAAATGCTTTGTGTGTTTCTACCACTTATACTAAAGGTCTGCAAAAGTAGTTAACCATACAGGTAAGAAAGAACCTGCATGTCAGTTCACAGAGGAGCATACACACAATTTGCTCAGACTCCAGAATTGTCAGGGTTTTATGCATGCAATCGCATCCTCAACTCAGGATATACATACATCACCAGTTGCCTACAAAAACAGTTGCTGAAATTGCAGTTGTGGACATCTCCCATAATTTTTGTCTTCTATTGCCTCTTATCACACATGCTTCTAACTACTGTCCTAAATTCTTCAATATATTTTCACCCTCCTCTGTAATTTTTTCCTCTCCAATAACAGGTTAAGTTCTTAAGTAACGTTGTTCCTTGGAATAAACAAGTGACAATGTGTGAACTTGGAAGCATCTCTTTTGCATGTAAGATGCTGGTATTTATTATCTAAATTCAAGAAAAACTGAAGTATGAAAACATACACGTCTGTAGTACAGCACAGGAACAGATTCTTTCTTGCCCTTTGAGAACACTTTCCAAGGGATGGCCAAGCTGGAGCTCAGGCTGGTGAAGTACAGCAGCACTTGGTATACACTGCTTCAAACATTAAGCTACTAATAAGGAGGCAGTTGTAAAGCCTCCTGATGTACTCATTGTTGCCTGCTGTGACACCTTACCAGGGAATGAAGGCCATCAGCAGTCATCACAAGGAGACAGATTTATTTCACCTGGTTTGTGTTTCTGCTACCAGGGTGAGTAATCCAGCTGAACCTTAAACCTGAAAATTCCATTTCAAAGTAATTTGTTCCCAGCCTTCACTTGAATATGGTCAAAGGACACTGTGAAACAATAAATTCCCTACTAAGTGGGATAAAGACAGGGGTTTTGGAAGTGTTTAACTCCAGAGAGGAGTAATGTTCATGAAAAATCTGTCTTGTCTTTTTCAAAACAGCTTTAAAATTACAAGAGGAAAAGGTAAAAAAAAAAACAAAAATAATTACAGTGTGAAATTCCACCACTTGGGGAACTTGAGCTTTACCTGACAATATTTCCCCATTCAGTATAAAGTCTACCTTTCCAGGAGGACCTCTTGCAAGACTTTGCTGACAAGCCATTTCATCACACCAGCACTGGAATGACAGATCCAAACCAGTAAACCCACATGTGAAAGAGGCCGTAGCAAGACAGAAGTGAATTGCCACCAAAACCCAACACAAACCAACCAGCAGCTTTGCCACAGATGAGCCGTCAATTAAAAAGGTGTCCTTAATAGGACTCATTAATACAACACTTCACTGACAACAGCACATGTTTATGAAGATTATCCAAATCAAGCTCCTGTTATCCAGGGCATCCATGTAATTTGGATAACCATGAGGTAATCATGCCAATTAGCACAGTGGATTCATGTAATGCCGCTCACCAGCAGTAGAGACAAAAAAAAAACCAAAACCCAGAAGTATGACAGAAAAGGGATGTAGAAGCCTAGGCATGAAGCCAAGGTGAAGCTCCAGGGCTGGAGAGAGCTGTGGGAAGGAAATAACGCCCACCAGAGCTGCAGAGCACCTTCAGCTCAAGCATCCAGGAGGTGGAACCTGTGAAGTCCCCCTGCATGCCTGCAGGAAGAGCAGGTTCACAAATGTAGCATTCTCAGCTTTGTAAGCTGTTAGCAAGGTTTTTCTCAGGCTTCTGAAATTCATTTATTGCAACAGTTGCACCTCCTTCACAGGAGAACTGCAAGGCAATCTGGGTTTATGAGCTTCCTCATGAACAGGCTGAACCAGAAAAGGAAATCCTACCTCTTGATGGCTTAAATGGCACAATCTCAATTGCAGGACCTCTCCCTTATCCTTTTCACCCTCCTGTGCTGAATTCCCTTCTCCTCACTTCCATTTCCATCTCATTTCCAGCTCCCCATCTCCATATGTATATATACATACACACACAGAGATGGAAGAGAAAATTAGAAGTCGTAACCTGAGGATCAACCTGATAGACTAGAAGAATTTCACTGTGTTTCAAACACAGAGAAAAGGTTTAGATATTTCCAACTTGGGTGAGGTTTTCCACACCATCTCTTTTTTTACCATGCTATCCACATGGTCCCACCTCTTTTCCTGATGTTATCCACTGATTTAATAGAAGGTTTTACCTCTCCCTACAGCACCTCACTAATATTTTATATTACCATGGCTACCACAACACTGCTATTAACACAACCTGTGACATTTTCCCAATTCTCTTATTACCAATGGTGAGCCTCAGTGCATTCCAAATTTCAGTGCCTTCCACATACATTAGGCATAGCATGCTCCAGTGACTCAGAATTTCCTCTTGTAAAGGAAAATCAGCTGGATATGGTCAATAATTTTTGCAGCATATCATAAAAGTTTATCTGATGTGCAAATGTAATTCTCTTCCCGGATGCCTCATCCTGAATGCCTTTTAGGTTGAGACTACTTGACATTTTTTAAAACAAAATGCCTTTTAAGTCCTAATTTGTACTCCGCTCGGTTTTGATAAGACATGACATTGTGATATGATGAGTTAGTTGATTCTAAGTAAATTTGATTTATCCCACTTTTTGGGCTGGTATGATTTACAAGGATCTTGCCTTTTAAGATGGGATTGATTTTAATGTAAGCTGACAGCACTTTTTTTGTGCGTGTGTGAAACACTAAAATCACAGCAAGGTAACTATGAAAACAAAAGAAAGGGGGAAATGAAGTAAAATTTAAACACTAAAAATTAATATTCATGAGTAATTGACACCTGCTTATCTCCATCAAGGATGGCAGAGTGACAAATCAGTTTCTAGAACAATTCCACAACACATTTGAAAGTTTTGATTTTTATTCAGAAGATCAGAGGCACGCTACAGCTGCTGAAATGTAATCTGACCATTTTGTGAATACCATGGAGAGTTCTTGAAATATTTTCCATCAAACAAGCGCTATCACGACCACGGATCTTCATGTATCAAAGTAAAAGCATATGTACCCTTCATAAAACTGAAAGATCTTCGAAGAAGCCTTCCTATCTGACTGCTCAGGTGTCATTATATTGAATGCTGCTCTCATTTCTTTGCCATACCCTTGTAACTTACGACGCAGTGTTTTAAACATGCAAGTTTGTGATGCTGCAGCAATACTTTTCGCTCTGATAGGTAGTTATTTCTCATTTTTACAGCATGAATCACCCCTGTAATTTCGATAGCTAGGTGGGAAAGGGAATGAGGAGATCTGGTAGTTTGACCGAGGCAGAAATCTACACCCCAGACCAACTATCTAGAGGCATCTGCACTCACCCCAAGGAGTTGCAAGCAGTTAGTAAACAATTTAGTAGGTAGCGCATACGTGATGGAGAGGAGTCAAATGACTAACAGTGAGAATTCAATGCTTTATAGTTCTGCTTCTATAAAAAAAAGAATCTAGCTAAATCTTTGCAGATAGATACAACAACGTTCAGAGCTGTCTCGTTCAGGAGACCACACAGTTTTGGAGCAGAAGGGCTACAAACAAGCCGACAGACTATTTTCTGATTAGCAGTGTTTTCTACAGCAGTAAGAAAACCTGAGTCAGAGCAGCACACTGCCATTCCTGCACCTGGGCAGAACAGAAGGGGGACTCCGTCTGTACTTAGGAAAGATTCAATTCAAGCATCTCTCAAGAAAATAAGCGAGGTCTAGTAACGGTACAAAAAGCAACGAGAAACCTTGGGACTAACTCCGGCAGGAGAACCGCTCCCTTCTTTGATCAGAGACTTCTGAGAAGAGTTGCAACTTCGGAAATTTCCCACCCCTGGGCTAAGGGGGTCCTGAGCTCCTCCTGCCCCACCGGCTCTACCCAGCTCAGCAGCTGCCCCCCCTGCCCGAATACAAGCCCAGCTATTAAGCGGGTGGTAACTTGGCAGAAAATTAAAGGAAGGAACTTTGGGAACACCCGGGCAAGCGGAGGGCGTTCGTCGTCTCCGCGGTTCAACAGCCGCCCAGCGCCGGGGGCTTGCTCGGGGAGCCCCCCGGCCGGTACCGCTCCCCAGGACGTGCCCGATGCGCTCCCCAGAAGCGGGTATTGATTACCGGGGAGAACCGAACCCCCACAATTAACGCCCGCGCTGCTCTCTTAAAGGCAGAGCGGTAGTTCGGAGCTGGTGCCTTCAACGCGGAGGGTGGGGGGGGAAGACATCCCTTCCAGCCGGATCCATGGGGGGGCACAAGCCAGATCACCGGGGGGATCACCGGAGAAGAGGGGCACATCCTGCTCCCCCATCCCCATTTACTTGTCGGCGCTGCCGGGCTCGCCCGGTTCTCTCTCCGCTGAGCCGCAGCCCCGCACGCCGCTGCCGGCACCCCAAGTTTGCAGGGAGCGCTCCGCGGCCGCGGCCGCCCCAACGCGGAGCGCAGAGGCGGAGAAGCGCGCAAGGAAGCCGCGAAACTTCCCGAGGTGATGAAGCCAGTACCGGCGGAAAGTTCAGCGGGCGGCACGCAAAGGGGCGAAGCCCAGCACCCCGTTCCTCCGCGGGCGAGCCTTACCTCCGCCGGCTCCCGCTGCCAGCGCCTCGGCGACGGGCGGTAATCCCCAGAGCGTCGCCAGGGCCAGGAGAAGCGCGGACATCGCGGCGAACCGCGCCGCGGAAGGATGGGAAGGAGGAACGAAAGGAAGGTATGCGGACGGGGCTTAGAGCCTGGCTGGCTGGCTGCCGGCCGCGGGTGCGGAGCCTCTGCGGGAAGCCGCCGCCGCGCCGTCACTTTTCAACGCGGAGCGCGGCTGGGTTCGCCTCACGCAGCGAGCGGGCAGCGCGGGGCGCCGGCGGCCGGCAGCGCCGCGCTCCGCCCCGCGCCCCGCCCC